>VZTJ01001900.1:0-179765 GCA_013397795.1 Orthonyx spaldingii | reverse complement strand
TTAAAGAAAAACAAGAAAATGAACTAATAGTCAACATCATTTTCTTTGGTGCTTAAGAGAAAACAAAAAAAGATGAGACTTTGAGAAAAACATTAATCAAAAGCACAACTAGCCTCACATTTGAAAAGAAGAAAAAACTACAAGAATGCTCTAACCCAGAAAAGGAGATTTAAATATAGCAATACTGTGACAGAGCATTGTGTTCTTAGATTTTGACTGTAAATCAAGAATACCTGAACTTAATGTAAAACACAAACTTCAATTTTCTGTGTGATAAGTGGAAAGCTACTTCTTCTGTCTGTTCAGTTCATTCTTCTGAGATGCAAATAACTGCATATCTAGTGATGAAAAGTAATATGCAGTAATAAGCCTCATAATACTATGGTATATGAATATTGGATTATTTTATAATGGTTTCTTAAAGCAGGAAAATAAATGTTGGGATTTTGTTTAACTGATTAAAGTCCATAATCTGGTTTTTAAACTAAATTAATTGTTCCAACTCTAATTCCCTACTTTTTACATCACAAAATACACTCAAAGTCAAGTGGAGAAGACATAATAAAAGCTTCTGGTAATAAAAGAAGAGTTTTGAAAAGGAATTTGCACATCAGCAATAGCAGTCTAAGTGAAGCTGTGATGTACTGCTAAAATAAAATTGAACTGAAAACCCAAAACATCAGCAAAAGTGAATTGGGCTCACATTCTGAATTTCTGTCTGGAATTTCAGCTGAATTTTTCTCTCTGATAAACTTTAACACACTACACCATACAAAAAGCAGTGCAGGATATTGATTCAGAAGGACATCTGTTACCAAAAGAAACTTCCCTCTGTTCCACATGTTAAATAGTTTTATTTATCCTGATAATATTTGACAATTTTATCACATATAGGACTTTTTCAGTTTGTACAGATTATTTGGACCTTTTTGCTTTTAGACCTTCTTCTCTGCCACAACCACTTCTAGGATCAGATGTAATTTATTATCTTGAGATATTGGCACAAGTTGCCTTCACGGACCAAAATGATTTTTTATTTTCCTTTTTTTTTTGTACAGTTTTTTCATGACTATCAAATTATAGTGCTACAGGAAACACAGACATTTTCTTCTGAAAGACTGCAGACATTTTCACTAATTTACCTCTAAACTAGTTTTGAAAGGACTGGACAACTAATCTCTCTGAATCTTGCACCTGTATGTTATATGTGGCCCAAGCAAAATATCATAGCCTTTTGGTTTTCCAACAGCCTTCAAAAAATTATCTCTGTTCACCTTCTAGTAGATGATGTCCATGGAAAATAGTATCATTAGAGCTGTTTAACCAAAAATGAAGCAATAAATTCTGTTTATCCACATTTCTTCAGCTCTAACATTCAAACTATCCCTTTGGGATCTCATGTTATAATCTCACAATGATCTTATTATCATCCAGAGCACATGATATCACTTAGAGGATCAGTACAGAGCTAAATGGACAGGAACAAGTAAAATAACAGAGAAATCTCACTCATCACAGAATCACAAAATCACAGAATTTGCTGAAGGGGCCCACAAAGACCAGTGAGTCCAGCTCCTGCACAGGACAGCTCCAAGAGTAACACCATGCATCTGAGAGCACTGTCCAAATGCTTCTTGTACTCTGTCAGGCTTGGTGCTGTGACCACTTCCCTGGGAGCCTGTTCCAGTGCCCAACCACTATGAGTGAAGAGTCTTGTTCCAGTATTTAAACAAAACTCCCCTGACACAACTTTCAGAAGTAAAAGGTATCCTAGGTATAGGTAAAAGCCTAGCTGTAATTAAGGTAGAAATTGTTATTCTGCATTTTGTATCTGTCATGCTTTCTGTGTAACACAGTAAATTTCAGTTAAAGTACATTTTAAGGGCAACTTCTGAAGCAGTGATAGTCTCCTAGTCTCCCTCCTACTTCCATGGAGCTGCTTTCCAGTATATCAGGTTAAGAAATGCTTAAAATGGCATAATGAAGAAGATTTCAGCCACATATAATCCTGATCAAATGAGTAAGTTACTAAAGACCTGACTTAGACAAGACAACCACCTTCCAATTACAAACACTATTTTGTCAGAAATAGCAGTGTGGCTCCATGGTGTTTGTACTCTGACTTGTGAAGAGGTTTTCTTTCAGGCAACTTTTTTTTATCACATTTAGTTTGAGAAGGAAAGCCTTCTTCAAAGATGTTTGACAGAGCAGCTGCTTTGGCAAATCCCTGCTTTTTGCTGGGAACTACTATTATAATCTACATAATGTTATTCTCCACTTGCCTAAGTTTCCTTGAGTAAGTATGACTATTCAATACATAGTAGTGCTTTGACCTGCATAAGATGATGTAACATGATCCCTGTATTTAGGCCTTTTGTCAGACACCTAACAAAGTCGTGTCACAGCCCTTTACCACAGCTAGTGAT
Organism: Orthonyx spaldingii; assembly: GCA_013397795.1. NCBI lineage: Eukaryota > Metazoa > Chordata > Aves > Passeriformes > Orthonychidae > Orthonyx > Orthonyx spaldingii. The sequence goes on along the minus strand of VZTJ01001900.1, from coordinate 177,339 downwards.
ACTATCAGGAAAAGTGCAATCAAATAATGACAGAACACAAAACAAATTAAATTACAAGGCTTTCAAAAAAATTATGAATCTGTGACACTGAAACTCACACAAGAAAATATAATTTGCACAAATGTGCTTACAGAAGATGGAATTCATCTACCTGAAACATGGCCTGGCATTTAATAAGGCATCAGGTTTCCATGGCACACTGCACAGTCAGGTAGGTAAGGAAAGGCTCCACACCAAAAATATCACATCTTAGTGTGGAATCAAATTTGTGAGACAAGCATTGCGTAGTTTCAGAAATAGAAAGTTTTGACTAAAAAAATATAGGCAATAGTGGACACGTCAACCCCCAGTCGTCGGTTTTCTTCAATAATGTTCTAAACTGGATTGTGCATATGCATCCATCTAGATGTTCTGTGAAAGTCCTTCAACCACAAGACATCCCACAGAACTGTAATCAGTTCTTAGTCTAGGCCCATACTTTCTACATAACATTACAGAAAATATATTTTTGTACATGGGAGATCTAATTGACTGAGACACTAAACCCCTTCCAGCCTTGAATGTAGACAGCATCAAAAGAAACAGCAAGCCAAATGTGCATGAGAGGAGCTCAGGTGAACTGAAGAACATGAGTAACCTCTGAGTTGAACAGAGCTCTCCCTTTGCAGCAGAATGTCTCCCCCCCACCCCCACCTCCCCCCCACACCACAGGAGAGCTTATCTCTTGCCTGTTGCTTATGCAATAACTCAGGACATCTCCCCTCACATGAGTTTGCTAATTGGTGAAATAACTCAATCAGGACAACTTCTNTTTTCTTCAATAATGTTCTAAACTGGATTGTGCATATGCATCCATCTAGATATTCTGTGAAAGTCCTTCAACCACAAGACATCCCACAGAACTGTAATCAGTTCTTAGTCTAGGCCCATACTTTCTACATAACATTACAGAAAATATATTTTTGTACATGGGAGATCTAATTGACTGAGACACTAAACCCCTTCCAGCCTTGAATGTAGACAGCATCAAAAGAAACAGCAAGCCAAATGTGCATGAGAGGAGCTCAGGTGAACTGAAGAACATGAGTAACCTCTGAGTTGAACAGAGCTCTCCCTTTGCAGCAGAATGTCTCCCCCCCACCCCCACCTCCCCCCCACACCACAGGAGAGCTTATCTCTTGCCTGTTGCTTATGCAATAACTCAGGACATCTCCCCTCACATGAGTTTGCTAATTGGTGAAATAACTCAATCAGGACAACTTCTCTTGTAGTGAGTTATTTCGGCACTAAAGAAGTGACCCTCCCAGCTGACAATAAACATCCTGCCTTGAAAACAAGATTGTAGGAAGGTAAGGTGGAATTTCTCACTGACAGACAATTCACCTTACAAACTACGAAAGCTACACCATGCTTTCACAAAGCAGGAAGCTTCTGCACGTTCCCTGGAAATGTGTGGAGGTGACTTCTCAAGTCTTGGGACACCTACCTTGAGTTACTCTCTCGAGGGTTGAGTGAAAGAACTCTGTGTACACCATCAATTTGGTTGTAAATTACATGACTCCTAATCTACACTCCTAATCCTTCTCTGCTAGCCATGATAAAGGTACCTTTATGTTGTGCACTGTTTTATGTAATCTACTAGCAGTTCTTCTGTTTTATACCGTGTAGTATGTAACTCTGTTTAAGGCCTTTTGTCTGTTCATCTCCTGTCTATTTAATAAATAACTCATTTTAAAATAGACCTGATCAGCCATTCTTAAGAACTTGCAAGCCAGAGCAGTTTAGGTGCAGGTCACCTATGTAGAGCTGCTGCCAAAATCTGAGCCTAAGGCAGGGCTTGTCTAAAGCTCAATCCATAAAACCCTTTTGAGAAGCACAGGCCCTCTTGAACTTGAAACCTAGTCTGTTACCTCTCGATTAGGATTTATACAGTTCTGCATCCTTGACCGAATTCACTGGCTGGGTTCACTAAGAAAAGAAAGATGGCACTTCGCATGAGCAGACAGACTATGTTCTTTTTTTCCTTCTGGATATTCTATTCATAGATCGATAAGGAAAACTCATTTATTCCCACTGTGTGCAAGTGGAGATAAGACCACTGAATTTGAATTTTAAATAAACAACGAATAAAGTAGATTCACTTGTTTTTGGAAATGAACTTGTTCATTTGGTGTTGTTGTAAAAGTCATGACAATGTGCAGTTTCTTATTGGGGAATCGGTAAAAAAAAAAAAAAAAAAAAAAACCAAAACAAAAAAAACCCAAAAAAAAAGAAGGAACCTGGCAGAAGAATAATGTAAGACAGCCAATTGCTTATAGCAGTACCATGTCCTTGTCAGGAAAATAGTTATGTTTAAACCCCAACTATTCATTATATATCTAGCATTTTGAGTGCTCATTTGTTCTGCACTTTTATTGTATGAAGATACAGAACAAGGAGATTAATTATAAGATAGAAAGTTCTATTTTAACAAAAACATTAGGCAAAGTTCCAAATTAGTAAGCAAACCTCCCAAGTCATCAAAAACATACAGTAAAGTTCAAACACTGGCAGATTTAAATACGGAAATTTTAATCTGAATGTTCTGTTTTTCATCAGCCTAACAGCTGTGGGGCTGCCAAGAACTTAAAGTACTAAAAATATATTTTATCTATTTATTATTAAAGATATTGTTATTCCATGTATCAACTAACCTAAAAAATATCAGCTAAAACAAATGCTTCCCAAGCTCAGTTTTCAGTCTCTCATTACTGCAACCACTTGGCCACAGTAAGCATGAACTGTACATACACTTGCAACAGTGAGCAGTTTAAAAAACAGTTCCAGTCCCTCTAAAACATCCTTCCCTTCAAAAAATGCAACAAAAAAATCCAACATACTGGTCTACTCTGAGGAACTGTTATAAATGATTGCCGGCAAGGGAGTTTTTCTGCTGGTCTTCTCAGTTTCTCTGAAGAAAAGTCATCTCTTCATCCCCCTAAATACCTATTAGACATTTCCTTAATAGGAATTTACTTTGTTTATATGACAGTCTTGGATTTCAGCATTGTAACTGATTATACTGCAATATATTGTCTTCTTAAGCAAGTGACACAAGAACACAAAACTCAACTCTATAATGGCTTAAATTATAGCATCAAAATCTTCTCTACAATAAGTCTAAATGAATGCAACACTAAAAATAAGAAATCCTCATATCTTCAAATATTTGAAGCTTATTGCAAACTAAAGATAGTCATAAGCAGAATACCTTTAAATTTAATTTTAAATTATTATTTAAATTTTTTTGATAAGTCTTTAGCCAATATATTAATTGAACCAACACAGACACATAGGAAAGAAGGAAACAAATAAAGGTTCTTGCTTTCCAGACAACACAGTTAAAGTTACAATGAGTTAAAAAGAAATCTATGTTCATTGTTTCACCATTATCTGAAATAAATGATTTAGGAAGCCATAAGAAATTCTGTGAGAACAGGAATCTGGGAGAGAGCTACATGAATCAGTGATGCAGGCTGACACATCGACACTTAGAAATAAGAAGTGTTGATGCAAATGCCTCGTATCACTCATATTTACTCTGCAAAGGCAAATCACATTATACTTACACCAAAAGTTTCCTAGCTCTTGTTTAAAAGTGTCGTGTTGGGAGAAGGAAGAGAGAAGTGGAGAATGTTGAGCTAACACTCTAAATCTTGGATGAGAAGTAGTGGCTGGGCATGATGATTACACCTCTGGCAGCACTGCTACGAAGAAATAATGGCAACCCACAGGAGGGCAGTGCGTTGTTCCAACGATTAGGACATTTGGTGGTGCCATTTCTCTTACACAGTGTAAGAGATGCTCACAGCTGCATAAGCACAGCAGCACAAGGCGATACTGGATTGCCGCAGCCAGACCAAAAGGAGATGAGACTTCTGAATCTAAGACAGGAACTGCTATTCATGTCACTTCTTATATTGCTTTAGCTCACAGTTGGTAATTCATTTCTATGGCAGTCTTGAGGCTACATTTGGGACAAAGTCCAAAACCTACTGAGATCAAAGTTTTAAAAGCAAAAAGTTGAAATACGGAAATATTTATTTATTTATTATTTATTATAAATGAGATGTTATGACAGACAAAGTTATGCAGGAAATAAAGTTAATTTGGTATCAGTAATTCATCATTTCTTTAATATGTTACTAGATTTAAGTAATTGAAAGAAAAACTTATTTTCCCCACTTTCAAAAAAATATGATTCTGGATAACATCTAAACCCACATTGAGATAAAAATACTCAGTTAGGATTTATTTATACTTTTTTCATCCTGAGGCAATATTAGACTTCTAAGACTGTTCTGTGCTAAGGCAGACACCCGTGGATTCGTTTTAATATTGATTAAAAGTATGGTTCCTGGTACTGGCAGTTGTCAAAATAGTATCCCTATGGAAATTTCAGACTTGTTGTATATGCCTATTTCATCTATTTCTGAAGAATAAGTGACAGTATTGGTCTTTGAAATGTGTACATAGACCTCTAGACCCAACAAACTTAATTTAACCACTGAGGAACCACAGCCCACCATCCCCTACTGGTTTTGCCTTTAACCAGCCATAATTACATTTACTGAATATATTAAAATCCACAATATTAACTTGAACAGTAAAATGAAGAAGAAGAGTTACAATTTTTCTTGGAGCTCACAGTAGCAACACTGGTGAAAAGGAAACTCAGTGCTAGATAATTACATTTTCTATACAGTGAATAGGATCTATGCTGCTCTTACAAATTCGATTTCCTGGCTTTATTTAAATATATCACAAGAACATAACTGTCTCTTATGTTCCCTTTAAAATATTTATCTCACTACATCTATCAGAAATAAAAATATTTATCATATCTAAATGAGAGATGCAGACATAGATTTCATAAGGTTCTGCTTACAGAGTTGTAAAAAATGATATTATAGAATCAGCATTGCCTTGCAATTCTTCTAGAAAATTAAAATTAGAAATGTATGCTTCTTTGTTGACAACATATATAGCTTTCTAGAAAGAGTAAAACATTATTTCTGAACACTACTTTTCTTGATTGGCCACTGCCAAAAATAAAATTTTATGGATGATTTTACCTACTGTTTATTAGTAAAATTTCAGATAGGGAATGATAAACCAGGGAGCATTTTCTATACTTTTTTTGGTTTTAGTATTATTTTAGGAACAATTTTTATCAAAATTAGTCTAGATTTAGGCTGGACTGCATCAAAACCAAGGTAACCCAGAAGTAACACGAACACAGCCAGATTCAAGAAGGTGAAGTTGCAACAAAGTGTTCAAAACTAAGGCAGATGGAGATAAGTGTTACATGTACCTATTTACTAAATGAGAAGCCCAGCTCAAGAATCTTGCAAAGGTATCCATCTCCGATTAATAAAGAAATAAAACTGTGTGTACTACTAGTTAATGATTTTCTAAGAACACACATTCTAATTTTGTCTGCAAATAGGTGAACTACACCATTTGCTATGATGAAAGCTGACAGTGTAAGATAAATTCATCACTCAGAAAAGATCTGGAGGCCAAGGATAATGGCCAGGATTTAGAAGGGCTTTATTAATATTCTGAGAAATTCAGACAAAGAATTTGTTTACAGCTTCACATTTTAAAAAAGAATTAATATGATAGCAACCTTTACAGTCATGGTTTATTATCTTGCTTTATGGCTTCCTCTCCAGAAGAGATTCTATTCAATATGCTCCAGGGTCCTGTCATACCTAAGGATGTGAAAACAGATACTCCAGAGCCAGTCTGCAGCTACAGACTTTTGACATACAAGACCTCTTATGAGTTTGTAGGAAAGTGAAAGAACTTTCTCGCTCCACACACAACCTATTCCTGTCTCCAAGGTCAGCACAAGTTGGAAACTCAACCATGGCAGCACAACTGCTTTAATCCTCCTACTCCTCCAGCCAAAAATCCCTTTTGAAAAATCTAAGCAGTAAACCTGTTATAAGCAGTCTCCTGTTATATTTCCTTAATAAAATGAGTTAATTGAATTAATCTTCTACCATATTGAGGAAATGAAGTTTTTCTTGTCTAGTCTAAAAGAACCACTTGCTCTGCAGAAACTGTACATAGCCTACTTCTATAGCACTACCACTGGAATTCACATGAATTAACGAAGAAAGGAAGAGAGGAAGGGAGGGAGGGAGGGAAGGAAGGGAGGAAGGAAAGAAGGGAGGAAGGAAGGGAGGAAGGGAGGAAGGAAGGAAGCAAGGAACGAAGGAAGCAAGGAACGAAGGAAGCAAGGAAGGAAGGAAGCAAGGAAGCAAGGAAGGAAGGAAGCAAGGCAGTTCACTTGTTAAAATAGACAGAGTTGTTACTCAGTTTCAAATAACTGTATATTCTTAATTGCAGCTTGGGCTGTCCCCTTCTCTTTAGTAATCCCCAAAAGGCCCATAGACAGCGTAGAGCAAAACTACTATAAACTTTATAATAAAAGATTTTAAGAAGGTCTGTGACATCTCAGCCCTGGAATACAAGGCTGGTTTCTCCAACTATTCTCTTGTTTAATTTCTGGTCATAAGAAACAACTAATGCATGCCAACAGTATAGCTATATACACTCACACAATCTATAAAACTCACAAGTATATGAAAATCACCACACCTGATCAGACAGTTTAGCAAAAGAAAAAAGGGAGCATAAAACTCATTGTCATTTTGACATGACAACAAAAGAAGATGACTTTTAGATTCCTTATAAAAGAGCTAAGTGAAGAATAAAAGTAAGTAATTTGTTCAGAACCAGATAATTTATAACTTTGGGGCTTTTATTAGGTCTAAGAAAAATAACAGAGAATAAATGTCTTTGTTTCATTCACTCCAATGCAGAAACTCCCATATATTTGGGGGATACCATTTCGTTTCTCCTATAATTGTAAAAAATATTTTTAGTCAATTGCTAAGAGCTACACTAGCTAACCTGCAGAGTACAGATGAGAAAACTTCCTGGCACAGTTTCAAAAAAAATACACTCCATCTCTTGCAAGAAGCATGGAAAAATGCTTTAAAAATCCAGGAGAAAAGCTTTTAAAGTATTACTAACAGGTTTTTTCCATGTGCTGCAGGCTCACTTTACCATGAGTGATATGTCTGAACTGCAGATGAACGGAATCATTGCTACCGAGAACATACAACCGGGTCTGACGCAGGCCAGCAAGGGTCCAAAAGGATTTATTAGCAAGGCATTCACTGTGCATATGTCACCTTAAAAATCTAGGGTTTGGCTTGGAAGCAGCTCAGCACTCATTAGTAAGTCTGACAAGTATCGGACAGCCCCACGCAGAGCAGGCTTAGGGTTCTCAGCAGTCAGCAGTCAGAATCAGGAGAGCTGGAAAGCATAATACCCATGCGCTTGTACAGCCCTTGACAGAGACATTAACAAGTATAGTTTTTTATAACTTAACAGTGATTCTTCTACACTAAGTATGGATCTCCAGAGATGTGCAATTGCACCACAGCTCCCAGAATTCTAAAGTCCATTTGTTACCTCGGGAACGATCGAAACGCATTTGCACTTTCAAAGTCCTACCTTTGAATACGACAAGTTGACATGTAAGGATAACCTTGAGTGCTGTGAAAGCAGTACTAAGATATTGCTGCAGAACAAACTCAACCGAACTATGTGAAGTTATTCATCTGCATTTACATGACAAACTTCAGTACTTCTGTGAAGGTAGTGACACCTGAGATGCACAAACTCAGTCCTCAAGCTGACCCAATATACCTGCAAACTCAAATGTGTATGAGACTTGAGATGAAAGATTTGGAAAATAGTATATAGAAATTGTCTATGAGAAAACTTAGCAAAGGGATCACTTAGGAAAAAGACTGTCATCTATTAAAAAAATAGATAATGCATTGCAATAAATAAAGAAGACATACCTGTTTCAAAGCCAAAGCTACTGCTTTATTAATTTTTATAAAAATTTGTCCCCTTACAGGATTTTTATGAATGACGATTGGACTTTATTATGTATTTGTCAGATTTCTTATCAGGATCATAGCTTCACAGTGTTGGTAACTACATTTTATTTGATTGTTCATTTTCCACTAGTATATGCTGATCACAGGAAGACAGACGTGAATTGACATCTTTCTTATTACCTTTCTTTCTGTCTTTCTGTACTTTACAATCTAGTGTCCATCTGCTTGACAGTTAAAATACCTATATCTTACACAGAAACAACAGGATTTTCAGATTAATGATTATAAGCAAAAAACTAAACTAATTTCCTTATCTACCTCTGTATGATGAAAAATCACAGGAATCCTTGAAAACAGTATTCTTATTAGGTAAAAGCAAATAATGCATCATGGGATTTGTTTTATCTTATGCATTGGTACAAGTATTTATCTCAGGGAATCAATGGTCTTCCCATTAATTAATAGCAAAAAATTGAGAGGAAAAAATAAGAGAAAATAATTTTGATGTGTGTTAAATTAAGAGTACATTGTAATTAAATACACATTGCTTAAATTAAGGTATAAAATTCAATTAAATATACATTGTAAATGATAACAATGTTGCCAATTAAATTGCATTTATATGAACAGATTTACTCGTGCAGTCAAGAAGGAGGAAGATGTGAAGTTGCAATTATCAGTTGCATGTAACAGTAACAGTTTAATAACCCAGATTTATTATCTTCTATTTTGTTGATTGGTTTATTTCTTCATTTTATAGCTGCATAGTTATAGCATAGTCCTATATAAACATAGGACAAATCAACATTTATTAAAGCACAGTAGCCACCTAATAGGAGACACCTTAAATTCACTTTTATTCCCTTTTTTAGTTATATATTTGCTGTCAGAATGAATATCCTATGAGGCAGTGGTGTAAATGTTTGACTGGATACACAGACTAGTCTTTCTATGCTCTCCAACACCTGTTCTTCTGGAGATAGAAACAATGAGATACAAAAGCATTAATACAGTTAAATCCAGCAGGTTGTTTTCCTCTGCATGTAGGCAAAAGGAGTAATAAGGCCACAAATTTCTCATCATGTAAATCCATACCAGCACCCAATGTCCAGTGTTTGACCAAGTTATGCTCCTCTCAGTGCTCTGAAACACATGGAAATTACAAAACTCGTGACCCACCAAAAAATCATCACCAGGGTGCTACAACAAAGGCAGTCCCCTCAAGCCCTCTAGAGAATTTGCTCATACTGATACACTGGAAAATCTTCTCCTGACCCTCAAACTCGCAATCTCCAAAGATAAATCAAGTTAAAACTACGTTGCTATTAAAAGCTCTTTCTTCTACACCATTATCTCTACTTTTCTGCCATCATCTGCTAGAACAAAGGACTCTTTACACAGATTCCTGTATCTGTGTAGCTGTAACTAGAGTTACTGTGGTATATGGGTATCTCTTAAATTCACTGACCAAGTAACTCCACTGAAATGAGCAGAAATTAAACTGTATGGACAAGCATATAAACACGTACACACACAACTGGATTTCCAAGAGAAATGGTGGAATCCAGGAACCACCTGTTGATCATGATAATCTGTTTAAAGGGTCCATTAATTTAATTTTCTGTGTTCATATGTGAATAGCATAATTTCATTTATGTGTTAAAGCTATTAACTTTATGACAACCCCACAATTATTTGGAAACTATCACTTATGCTTAGAGCTTTTTAGCATCAATTTCTGGTTGACTTCCAATATTTGAAGCATATCTACTTTTTCTTAATGTGTTGCTGCTTTTACTTTCCCAAAAGCAAGTGACAAAAGATACATAAACTGTGCTTTAGGCAGCAAATCAACAGTATTGTATTAAAAAAATACAAGCAGGAGTTTTGGTTTTCAATTTCCCTATAAGACGGGGGTTTGCCCTGTTCAGTTTGTCAGATTTGATTACAGGATAGGAGCTTTTTCATTGAATGAAATTTTTTCAAATGACAATACCCAAGGTTAATTGCTTACTGAATAGTAAACAAGATTTTGCCACAGTACTGCATAACATAAAATCTGACACTAGATATTTAGTCACATTAATCAAAAAACATTTAAACTAGAGTTAAATGCATTTTTTTGATTCTGCTTTAACTGTTGGATTAGTTACAGAAATATTAAGTGTTCTGAAAATATGTGGGGACATTGTAGAAGACAAAATAGAGCCCATATAATACAATATTTTTCAGATTTTTTTTTCATTATTATTATTATTTACATTTGTTTGTTTAAACTGAGTTTTCATACCACCCACATGCTGTCAACTGCTAATCAAAGTTTTATTCAGTTACAGTGCTTCTACATCAAGCATGACAGCTCAAAAGCTATAGCACATCAAGCTTTAAGAGTTTACACACAAAGCTTGCACTTTACTGTTTCACTTTTCCAACCAAAATAATTTGCTTTAATTAAAGTACCATGGCAATGACCTTTGTGAATCAAGAAACATTCGAAGGTGCTCCCTACCCCAATCACCTTCCCTCAAATTTTAACTTCTTCGTTGAAGCTCCCTCCTTTTCCCCCTGTCAGTCTCCTGCCCTATCCATCCCTTCTTTCTTGCACAGTGACAAGAGCACCCACTGTTAGCAAGCCTGGAACTCAGTTTCTTTCGGTGTGTGTTGTTTTCTTAGGGCCATCCAAACTAAACTCCCTCTCGTTGTGCCTATCTCACACCTATTTATTAATATTTATTAATATTTATTAATATTAATTTTTCATTATTTTAATATGCTCTATGTTTTATTTTACAGATTCCAGAAGCATTTTTGAGAATATGCTCTTGAAGAACCCCCAGAAATCACAATTTTTCCTTCTATTGTCCAAATGTATTATCTCTTCAGAAAATTCTATTCCAGACAGTCCTTCTATTGCAGCTAGCACATAGATAAGCCATAAGGCATCAAGGTAGAAAAAAAGTAGATTGGAAAAAAAGTTCACAGAACCCACACATACCTAGCACAGCTTTATTTTTTTGGCCTCAGGCTACCTTTGCTTTTTAATAGTGGATGTGTAGCAACAAGGGGCTTTAGTTTCTTTTCTCCTTTGAATTTTGACTGTTAAACATCCGCCTGTACTGCCTGGAATACTTAAACCCTTCTAACTGCTGGCTGGATGAAAAACACACTTCCTCCTTTGTTTGTGCCATTCTGGAGTCTAAGAGCTGGTTTCCATGACTTCAGCACTTCTCTTATTTCTATATTCCTGTTGCAGCTAATGATAAAATTTGCATTGATTTCAGAGATAGATTTCAACCAAAACTGTGTACTTTTGAAAATGCCACTCTGTCTGCTTGAAGACATTAATCAGAATTTATTTACATAGTCTCTTTAGAGATGTGAGGATACTGCTCTGAAATTGTCAGGTTAGGCTGGTTGCTGAATAACATTTATTTATATTTAACAATATTCAACGGGTTATACAAGGCAGAGAAGTTGGATAATCCTTCTAAAATCAAATTAGTTTTCAGTTACCATTTTCTTCTGTTACTGACCTTGCAGAAGGAAAACATAAATCAATACATTTAAAACATCTACTGATTTTTTAAAATATTTTTTTCTGCAAGACTCATTCCAATGTAGTGGAAATTCAGTGGACTTATGAATAGAAATCAAGAAATTTACCTCAAATATATAATGATCTAATTTTGATTACACTACACAAATTATAATGTAACGACAAAAACAAAATAGTAACAGTTTCAAATGGAGTACAACTGACAATTGGAAGTGTTGTAAGAATACAACAAAAAGATCTAGGAAGTAACAGAGCTCACTGAGAGTCAAAGAATAGAGAATAAATAATGTGAGAGTAGCAATAAAGATTATATACCGAAAAGCCTGAAATAGTTACAAACCAGCTGATTACTTGCCTTGTATCTCAGAGTCATCTATCCCTCTCTTGTCTCCATGAGATTATTATTGACTTTTCGAAATCCATAATTTTGAACTGTTCTCAACACACCTTAATATTGTACATACTTCTGGGGAAGCTTAGATTTCCAGTTTGATAGCAGTTATGCTTTATACAGTACTAGGCTTTTAATTTCAGACACTAGGCTCATGGATTGCTTCAGTTTTGAGGCTAATGTGAAGGAGTTCTTTCTAAAATAGAAAAAAATAGGAAAAAATGGAAAAAAAATATTCTGGACTCAGCAGTTCTGTTTGGACCTTGACAGCTTTGATAGTTCTGTGAATACCCAAGCCAGTATTTGCACAGTTCCCCTCTCCTAAGTAAAGTAATAACTGTTTCAGATTAAGGTGTTTCATGTGACAGAAGCCATGCATATGAAACAGCAGGTCACATGAATGTCACTGACTATTAGTCTAGGCACTCAATCAACTTACATGCTGCTTTCAGTATGCTTCAGAAGGGAATGAAAAAAATGCTAAATTTAACAGAAGCACTGCTCATTCTTATGATAAATAGGGCTGTTTTATGTAGAAAAAGAATTTGTTGGAAAGGATATCTTTTTTCTAATTCTCACAGGTTTGTTTTTTTGATTGCTTACTCTAATTCAACATAGATACTCTGTACTTTGTTTACTGACTAATGTCCAAGCAAGAGTGCATTTTGAAAGCTCTGCTCATTTAGATCTCTTATTCAGACACCTGAAAATTATTTTATCTTGAAATATAACAGTCATGGAGGCCTTCGCATAAGGCGAAGTCTGTGGGTTGGTCTTTTCCTACATGGAAAACTGTAGGTGTAGATAAGTCTTTGCACATATTTGTTCCACAAGTATTTGTGAACAGATGGCAAACCGTTGGCATTGGTAGAGATCTGGACAAGCATTAATAACAAGGATAATAAAGTGGTTTTATAAAGAAAATTTTAGCACTTAGCACTGAAAAGGTCCAGCGTTCCTGAGTGTGACTAAACAATATGGCAGAGAAAGTCTACTTTTCTCTGGAAGACGGTAGTATAGCCTATGTTTACTTAAAAAAAAATCTGACTTTCTTAAAAGCACAACATACCTCTTTACTCCTCCTGTAAAAAACTATAAAAGTGAACCTGAGAGGAGATCTGCTTCAATGGCATGTGAAGTACCTTGCTGAGCTGATCTTAAAGAGTTGTGTTACAGGTCTTCTGATCCAGAAATTCATTTGGTTTGCTAATGTCAAGTGCTTGATCTGCAGTCTTCCCATCATAGTGAGGAAGTAACTTTTGGTAGCTACCCTCTATTTTATATATATTTATCAAAGGGCACTAAAATACAACCATCTCCTTAAGACTTCAGATTGTGGGAAATCACACAGCTAATTGCCCTATCCATCTATTTTTCACACTTTGCTTTTGAAATGTCTAGGCTTTGATATATTATGTCATCATTTTATGCATGAACAGTCATAAGCTGTCAATGTATTCACCCTACACAGATCTTCCAAATGGAAAAACACCCTTAAAAATATCAGCATCAAAGCCAGTCAAAACTCAGAGCAAAAAAAAATTATTTTAGAGAAATGGACAAAGGAAACAGAAACAAAGGGCTGCAGTTTTCTTGCTAAAGTTAAAAAATAATTTTATATCATTAATTTGTCATTAAATTTTACATTTCATACTTGTACAGGCCACAGGAGTTTTAAATATCTTATTGACAAAGAGCTCTGAAACTTAAAAAGAAAAGTAAAAGCACATACAGAGACAAAATAACGTGGAGATATATTGTTTTCAAGTCTTCACACAACAGCATTGCAATTTCTGTTGTTAAGGCTCCTATTTTCTCTTAAGAAGACAACTGAATTGAGAATAACTTAGCAAAAAGAAGCAGAAATGATTCATAACAATTGTAGCTGACAGTAGCAGCAAACAACTCAAGCAGTGAAAAGTACAAAGAAAAGGAACATGTCATGGCATTTACTGGAGAGTATTATTGCTTTGCTGTAAAAGAGAACATTTTTTGATAGAGACATGCAAGAGAGTTTAGTTTAATTCTGCAAGCCATTTCTGAACCATTTTCCTTGAAGCTGTTTCTATTAACTTCCTCAACAGGGAATACAAAACACTACTCTCTGCTGATATTGTTTTTCATTTGTCCACTTAATATTACTTAGTCCTTACAAGACAAGATGTTGCTTGCACAGTGAGTCTTAAGTACAATTTAAAGCAGAGAGCACTGCAGAATTCTAAATATTAAGAGCCACAAGAAGCTGTGCTGATTCTGCAAAGAGATATGTGCAATAAACTGAAGTTTGCACCAACTTTGATTCCTAACAATGGTGTCACAATCTTCTCAAGACACTTAAGCTCTAATAAACATTTGAGTTGGTAGGTACAATTAAATAAGCATCATACCCAAGCTATAGCAATTTGCATAAGGTTTCTAGGAATGTACTATGATCTAAAGAATACATTATAAGTGTCTTTGAGCATGAGGTTATATTTTGCTCAGGAATATGTGCAGGAAACTGATGTGCTTCTGTTTCCAACTTGAACTAGTTCCACTTTGAAGAAGTCAATTAACCTTTCTGTTACACTAGACACTAAAAGTCCCATTTTTATCACCGTTGGACACCACTTCAGCTACACCTGCCATTAATTGTCAATGCATTTACCCTACTCACTCTGCATTATGTGGCTGATTTTTCCCCCTGCTTGTTCTAACAGAAGGACTTTACAATTTCCATTTGTGGCTTCACATTGGAAAGACTAGAGTTTAACTGCCGGTCCTGTTCTTCTGCAAATCTGACCCCAGATTCATAGCACACTGTAACCCCATGTGGCCAAACAAGGCATCTTTGAACTACCAAGGAATGTTTATTTTTTATAATTGAACAATTTGAATGTCATCCATCTCAAACCTCAGCCATCAGCCTTCCATCACTGATTCAGGTTCTCTAATTGTAGTTAACTTTAATTTGCTTTCACCATGTCCGCATTTAGAAATACACAACCTTTCAGGAGGCTGCTGAATGCCACACTCCTACCAAACATTACTGTAGTCAGTCCAATAGTAGTAAGTGAAATGCTGCTGGGCTCTTTGAACATTCACATGAAGGGAAAAATCCCATGAAGGGATGTTCATGACTGCTACTTTTACTCCTCCATGTAGAATTACTACTGTGAGGCTATTATGACTAATGTATGGGCTTTTTGAAAGAAGATATGATATTGTAATGAAAGGCAAAAATTAATTGTATTATTTTCATTTGTATATTGTAGCTTAATCTGTAACAAACTTCAGCAAATTAATATTTGGTCAAGTGTACATATGGGGATAGAAACCAGTCTTTTAAACTGCAAGTTTCAGTTCCCAGAAAATCCTAATAGTTGGGCTTTCGCTACCTTTACATTCATGAAGAGCATTTTCTCCTCTAAAAATCTAAATGCTACCAGAATTATTTGCTCCCAGTGAAGATTTGAGTCTTTTGACTCAGACCAGTTTCAACTACTTAAGTCATTCAAGTCAGACTCATGATTTAAGTGTTCAACTCAGAAAACTTGGAATTTTAGGAAAATCCTGTGAGAAAATTTGGGGTTTTTTTAGGACCAAAAAGTGTTAGTATCAAAAAATGATAAGTCACTTCAAAGGCAGGGGGGAGGGATGAGTGGAATTTTAAGTTATGAAAAGGCTTTAAAAGATTTATTATTACAGATTTAGCTGCCATGGACAAAGATATCATTGTGGACAGTGCACTGAATTACAATTGTTTGCACAACTGTTTAGTTCAGATGAAAAATATTTTCAACTGCAACTGTTTTACTTCTATCTTAACTTTTCTTACAGCTTTTTCATGACTTTGCTGATGATGTCCATTATCTGTTTGGGGCAGAAAGTCTGACTTGGCGATAGCAAGAACAGCAGTATGGGAGCTAACTGTACAAAGACCATAAGAATTAGAGAGAGAAAAGAAAATTAAAAACTTTGGGGATTTTGCCACAAGCTATGTGATATATAATGCTGGAAAGCAGCACCAGATGTACATAGCAGTTGGAATATTTCCCTCTTCTACTGGAAGAAACACAACACAGATGTTTCCTATTTTATGGAAGCATATGAATGAGATACTGTCTTAATGTGACAGTAATAGCCTTGTGTGTCATTAGGAAAGTAGATTATTTAATTGCAGACCTACATACCCAAACACTCGTTCCTTTTATTTCTGAGTATCGATACTTTCATACATAGCAATACATTCATCAATGGAAAAGACATCAAAAACCCCAGAGAATATGCCCACAGAAATTACACTGAATCTAAGACTGATTGTCACATTTTTGATGAGTTCTGACAAATGGTTAGAAATACAGGAGGAATTTTTGGCTCTAACTGAGCATAACTGTTACACTCCATCCACAGAAATCAACAAGATAATCAGTAAAAAAGTACAAGTATTACTTTGAGTAGAGTTCTGTAAGATATTACAGTGATGGAAAGGTAGACAGAAAAACCTCTGCTGCTACTTACTACAATGTTCAGCAAAGGAAAACTATACACATTTTTCAGAAAGTTAATAGATTTCTGTGACAGAAACCAGTCAAATCAATAACAAAGCACCTCTATCACTAATTTCTTCTCCCAAAAGAGAAAAAAACCAGCAAGGTTTTCCTACTGGTTAACCACCTGGGCCAACAGCAACAGTCTAATACTAACTTTTTCTTTATATCATGGCTTCAGACAGACACAAAAATGGAGGCTAGCATTCACTGAAGCATAGGTACTTTTGAGATCCAAAAAAGATCAGTCTCAAAAAAAGTTAAAATACACAAAGGAAAACAAAATCAAGATGCATAAAAGCAGGAATATGAAATCAAATAATTAACTATGAGCTAAAAATTTTGGAAATTTCAGTGTCAGGTATTAATTTTTTTTTTTTTTCAATACTTCTTTCTTCCCATTTTATGGGATTATGCTTTTACTGGGAAGATGTCCTAATGATGCCCACAGCACACAGACCAAGTACTCAATAAATTACAGACTCTGACAAGAGTCAGAATATTTTAAGTCGAGGCTGAAGCCTAATGCTGTATGTATATGCAGAAAGTATATGTGGATGAAAAGAAAAACCTGGAAACTCTTCTCTGAAAACATTATTTAAGAAATGGGAAAATGTTCTTGTCTTAGTTTTAAATTTTTGCTAAAATTTACACTGTGGAAAAAATATCCTAAAACCCCCCTTTTTTCACCTGTACTATAGAAAATTTGATTAAATTCTTCATAAAGGTCAGGAAGCTTGATTTGATTGCATCACCCCTTTTTGTAATGGAGACCACACTCTATTTTGTAGAGATTTAAACTTGAACTCATATAGAACCAGGCAGACAGAGCTTATGTGAGCTACAATAGAGCAATATTTGTTAATCTCCTTTCCATGACAGAGATCAATGACTGTAGGGAGGAAAAAAAGAGAAGAAACCCAAGCATTATATGATAAACTTTAAAACAGATGCATACACTTTCTATCAAAAGAGGAATTTTTTCAAGGTTCCTACCGTAATTTGCATATGTCTTATCTGACCACAACTTCCCACCAAACCCCAGGAAATGAACTGCAGGTGTTTAGTCTGGTGTTTTGTATGCCCAAAGGCCTGTTTAGAAGGCACATCTTTCTGGAGCCCAAGTAGTACAAACAGTCTTTTTCAGCTGCTCTCTCTAGTGCAACACTCTAGTGCAACCTAACAGATATCTCAGCCGCTGCTCTCCTTCCCTTGCCCTGCAACAAAGCAACTTTGGTAGTTCGGCTGATAAAACTACAAGCCCTGCAGGACCTTCACTCCTCACTGTTGTGGTTTAAAAGGCGTCCAGATGATGGTGGAGAGCAGCAAGCCCTCTGCACATGCTGCTAGTCCTGAGCAGGTTAGGGATGCTATAAGCACTGTGCTGGTAAATCTTTCCATGGAAAATTTGTGTCCAAAAGCTGCACAATGGCCCGTCACAAACCCAGTGTTAGTCACTGTGAGTAAGGATCACAACACACCCTTTCCTAGACCAACTTCATTCTCTCACCTGATTCTTCCATTTAAATATATGTCAAACACCTGCAAGGTAAAGATGCATCCTCAGATACCATAGAAAAAAATGAAAGTTTTCAGCGGTTTAGTCTTCATTTATAGTCAATTCTACTTCTACTGTTTCAACACAGTTTCCCACATTATTTATTATTTTTAAAATGCTTTGATTATTTCTACCATTGTCTATCATGGCAGAATATAATTGTGGACAAGTTTTTGAGAGATCTTGCCAAGTTTTTCATTTCAGAAAATCACTCTGTAAAAGTAGAAAACTATTGGAACACTATCTCTTGGTTTTTAAAGCTAACAATTTGTTCATGAGGTTTTTTTTAAAGGAGTGTTTTCTTAAAAAAAAGTGCAAGCACCCCATAAAATAGTAAAACTTTATCATTTAGCAAGAACAGAGCAGGAAAAAACATTAATTTCTTTATCCATTAATCAAGCAAAACCACCTTTAACTGAACTGCACTTGCAGGTTTTTGTACACAGGATTTTAGCTTGCCTTGAAAGAGCTGAGCTATCAAAGCTTATTTTTTGTCCCAGATGGTGGTATTAGAACAGTATCTACCATACACAAGCCCCGAAAAGAATGCAAGCTACAGCATTCATTATCACTGCACTTCACTAAGCAGCGTGATGGATACTGAGAATAAACGGGGGTGCCAGTTTTCCCTGCCATATGTCAGCATCTGATAGGGAAATCATGGTGCATTCTTCTCTAGGCTTCCTAGGAAAAATATACTGAAATTTTACATCAGTTCTGAGTATGAATTGAAGTTCAGTATCCAAACTTTTTTCATTCATGACTATTAAAATGCATTGAGTTTAAAAGGTTTATTTCTGACATGTATTTCAGACAACTAAGTGTACAAGATTTAGTGGTTTAGTGCCATATAGTAAAATATTATATTTGCTTAAATAAACTTTGACCATAATAGTAAAAATATTTTAATTTGATTACTTCTATATATCTATATAACAAAGAAAGTAAATTTCTCATTGTGATCACAAGTATCAGCCACTGAAGTTATGGCTACTAATAACCACATACAGCGATTAAAACATCATAGAATGATCTGCATTGTAAGATCAGGAACTTACAATCCTGTTTCTTCTCTTCTACACAGAGACCATGCACCTTCTTTCAATCTGATTGAAAGATGAATGCATTTAAGACAAATTCAGAACGTGTTTAGCTCAAAATTTGCAAATGTGAGACCTGAAAAAAAGGTGTGTGCTCCTTAAGTGTATCTGCTGTTCCTCTGCTCTACGATGTGTCTTTCACATTATATTGCCTCTAATTACTGCCTCTCTCAGCAAGATTTGCACACTTAAAGTACTGACTCTTCTTCTAAGTGTGAAGTGAAACCCAAGGCATACTGAAAAAAAAAGAGGAAAAGAAATAAGTGCAAACTACTGGATTTGGCTGGGATACGGGTAATTTTCTTCAAAGCAGCCTTCATGGTGCTGTGTTTTGGATTTGTGGCCAGAACAGTGTTGCTAACACAGGGATGCTACAGTTAATGCTGAGCAGCACTTACACAGAGTCAAGGCTGCCTCTGTTGCTCACACTGCGACTCCAATGAGGAGGCTGAGGATGCACAAGGACTTAGGACAGGACATAGCCAGGACAAGTGACGCCAACTGACCCATGGTATGTTCTATACCATGATGCATAGTCAGTAATAAAAGCTGGGGAAAGAAGGCAGAAGGATATTCAGCTGTACTGAGGATGGCTGAACACCTGCCTGCCCATGGGAAGCACTGAATTAATTCCTCATTTTGTTTTGCTTGTGTACATAGCTTTTGCTTTACCCATTAAACTGTCTTCATTTCACGAGTTTTCAGTTTCCCCTTTTCAACTGTCTCCCCCTCCAACACCAGGAGGTGATCAGCTGCCTAACAGCTTTAAATGATTATGTGCAATATGTAAGGATAAGGTGGAGAGAGGAGAGACCCAAGATGGAACATCTACACTGAAACTGGACAAAAAGACTGCATTTGGGCATGGCTCAGTAACACTTACTCCTACCACTGGGCTTCATTACCTATTTGTTTTTCAGAGTTTTGCAGGCCAGGAACTCAGTTCACTGTGGTTACAACTGTTCTCAGGGCAAATAACTGTAGAAGCTTCAAAGTCTGAGATACATGACATTGCTCTCTGACACCTCTAGTTCCCATGGCCATGGTAGAAAGAATGCTATGAAGAAACATTACTTGGTTTTATCTCCAGACACTACTAAATGTATAGAAATTAAAATTTCTCAACTGAGTGCTGGAAACAAAAAGACAAAATGCTAAGAACCTTTAAATTTTTCTTTGATATTGCTTCACCAACTGATAATTTCCTTAAAAAGTTGAAGACAAATAACTTCATAAGGTAATGACGTTAAAATAAAGAGTAACTTCTGAAAAATGTGTTTTCTTCAGATGAGCTGCAGACACCTGGAATCAAATTGTTTTTCCTTTATGTGAAATGTTAATCTGAACAGAAATAAAGGCAGAGTTTTCCCATAAGCACAGTTGCTGACCATGACATATACTTCACAGAGCCACATATTGGGAATAAGAAGTGATTTGGTAGCTTTCTCTTCTCATCTATCATTGTTAAGATGCTCTCGTTGATTTTGGTGTTAAAAGGACAAGCAAAAAGAAATACAGAGATAGCACAGAGAACTAACAACAGGTATATCACATCTTTATGATACTAAGCACAGGGCTGCACACTGTTATGGCTACAAATTTCTTTGCTCCTTCACAATTAACAAAATTAAAATAGATTACTCAACGTTAATTGAAAGTGAATGGATATAAAATTCATATAAACTCCTGCATCTAATGAAGATTCAATCTGAGGTGTATGGTTTCTGACAAATATGGAGTGAATATCCTTATGGAGATGCTTTTTCTTATTTATATGTTTATTTTGAATTTCAGATATAGTGCTTTCAAAAAAAAAGCTCAACTTCAATGAATAGTGTTTGTAATCATTCTCTCAACTAGCTTCCACATTAGTGCATAATTATCTTCGCATTACAGACAAGAAGCATCCAGTCTACTGGAAAATATGGGTTCAATTTTTCCAATTACATTATTCTCCTACCTTATTTGCACATGGTAATCACAATCTGTTTTCTCTTTAAAAATATTTTGCAGTAATGTCTAGTAATTAACAGTAGTTTCTAATCTCAACAATTCCATGATTCCATGATTGTATAAGTGTTTTGAAAAATAGTGAATATGCACACTAAAGAAAATAGATCATATATGAAATACGATTAAAATACTGAAAATGGAAATACAGGTATATACATAGAAATATACACATAGTAGATAAGAGGTTTTGTATATAAATTTGTCATTTACGTGTAAGTGCAACAGGTGAACAGCACTTTGTTTTGTGTAGGGACACTTGGTTGAAACAGTTTTGACAGCTACTCAGCTCAAAAAGAGAATTAAATTGGTTCAGAAGGCGACTTCTGCCAAACATATTCATGTCTACACCACAATACCTCTTATATTGTTTTTTGTACCTTTTGCACAACACTTGGCAAAGGTGAGAAACAGATTAAAACAAAACAAAATGTGAAACCTAAAGGTTTTAACTTCTATTTTGAGATAATGATGGCTACCTCCTCACTACCTAAAATTTTCTTTTCATTCACTGTGTTGAAATGCAATTGAGCTTGGGCAAAAGTGATGAGAATAGTAGCATTTTGTTTATTAAATTACTTATTTTCCATTTATTCAGTCAGGACCTCGAGTATACTCAGGCCTTGCCTGAACTCTGGCACAGATATACCTGTGCCCAGTCTGACCTCCTGCTGGAGTGGGCTTGGGCTCCAAGACAGGGGCTCTCCAAGCCCTGCTGCCTGGGCGTAGGCTCCAGACCTGGAGCGCACAGAGCCTGTCTGGAGCTCGGCCTCCAAGGCCCTGTGTGGCTGCGGCTGGTGCGGCCGCTGCCCGGTCCCTGAGCCCGGCTGGCAGCTCAGCTGGGGCTGCAGGTGGTTGCTACCAGCCCTCGGTGCTGCTCGCCCAGCCTGTGCTGCAGCACTGTGCATTGTCACTGAAGGTACAGCCTGCACTTCGGGCACCCTCAGCTCTCCGCTCACCCCCCTCCATGGAGCTGCTCCCTGACGGTTTCCATCATGAGCAACTACACACCAATCCTAAAATAGCCAGATCTTTTGAAAATTTCTGAAATCGGGTTAACTGAATTCCAGTGCACAGGAAATGGGCGACATTTGCCTGGGAAGAGAAGGCTGAATGGCCTTCCTTTCATCCATAGCTAGGAGATCCACAACTTAGGGAATCACCTGTGTTTTGGTAAAGCTTCCACATAATTTCCATACCAACAGTTCCCCACTCAGTGTCAAGGGAGTTGCCATATTGTGTTACAACATTTGCATGGTTTTTATTTTGCCTGCCAGTCTGTAGAAAGTACAGTAAAATACAGCAATTTCTGAACTATACAAGCAGTTCCTAAAGCTAGCTTTAGAAAAAAACTTAAAAATGTTTAAACTTTCTGCAGAACAACAACAACAACAAATAAATCAGTAAGAAATTTGAAAAAGAGGCTGTAAAAGTACTTTATCTAGAATTCCAAAGAAACAAGTCTCTCAGGAATGTAAAGCTTTAAAATAAATGTAAGGCCAGAGGCAACTGACTAAATAATGGAATGAAGTACTAAACATCTTTCTTTGGCTGGACAAGCACAATTAAACATAATCTTTCAAAAAAAAAAAAAAAGATCGGCTTGAATCAAAAGTTAGATTTCACTACCATATGCAGAGCAAACCAGTATTTCAGTTTTCAGTAGTTATTGGTCTAGCTGAAATAAACTGCTAAATCAATAATTAATACTTTTTTCATAAAAGTTCTCCAATAAATCCTCACACCCTTTATTTTCAGCTGGGCACTTCAATTGAAATATTCAAAGTTACCAGTTTCCTGCTGATCAAGAATACCAATAATGAAGCAGAGAGTTCAAATGAATAAATTTTTGCTGGAAAATAAATTCTCTTCTGGAAACCAGAATTTTATTAGGCTTCAGTAATTTTTTGTATGTCTGTACCATAATTTAGAAATATTCTCTAAAAAAAATAACCCCAAGCTTTGAATAAAAATACTTTTTCTTCCACACCTGAAGACACATATGCAATTTGAGACTCAAAGTACTGAAATAAAAAGGAAGTAATATATGTTTTAATCTGTGAACATACTTCAAAACTGAAACAAAAAAGGTATATCAGATTCCCTATCGCTTTAAAAACATCTTGCTCCCTTACAATGCTCATGAGTTTCCATTATAATAGCCCTAAACCCTGAAAATCATATGTGAGCCAACGAGTAGCTGCCCATTTTTGATGTTAGTAGTATCTTTAGAGCCTTAATATGCTGTATGTTCACAACATTCAATGATATGATCTAAGGCAAGCACATAAAAATTGAATTCTGTAAACTTTTATATACCAAGAAAGCCTAGGATTTGGTGCCATTAGACTGAAAATACCATTTGCTTGATTTAGAGAAACCATGCAGTATACTGTGACCAATTAAAAAAACCTGCATATTATTACCAATTTCCTGTGTAACACATTGCTCCCTCTGCCTTCTATAACCAGAAGGCACATGACACATCTCCACCTAGAGCAAGTCTAAGAGAGGCAACAATTCAGAATTTTATTAGTGCAGAAATTATTTCCTCTTCACAGTGCAACTTTAATTCACTTATGTCCAAGTACAAGAAGACAAGACTGAAAAGGTTTTCCCTACATTTTCATGTCTCATAAGAAAAAGGCAAAGCCAAAACTCGAATTAGACACTTGATACTAGCAGCCAGTACACCATTTCTTAGTTGCTGGGTATTCTCATCCACAGCCTATAAGTATCTGTCTATTTTTATTTTCAGGACAGGTAGAGTCAAAAGATTTCTGTCAGGAAGGCTAAGATCACCCTCCTGTTGTTTTCAACATGGATGAGAGCAGAAACCCTCCTTAGACACTCAAAATCAAGCCAGTTAAAACCACAAGCCAGTCAGCCAAATGCATCTCTTCAAATCTACTTACTGCGGAATTGAAACAAAGCTTTACTTTGGATTATAAATACCAATAGAATAATGCAATAAAATGATGTCAGATATATTTGTTTTATGCTCTGTATAACTGCAAGGAAACAGCTAACACTTTAACACATCTCTCCTTAACTCAGATAAAACTTTCTGGGGACTAGGGATAGAATATCATATGCCAGGAGATGCTGGTCACCTCCTAGTACTTGAGTAGTTAGCTGGCACCTGCTGTGATTACAGAGCAGCTCAAAAACTTATTTCAGATATTGAACACAGAATCATAAAAACATTTAGGCTGGAAAAGACCTCAAAGATCAGTAAGTCCAACCACTAACCTAACACTGCCAAGTCTGGGACTAAACTACAGACCACACCTTGAGAATTGTTCTGGGCCTCCCAGTTTAGGGAGGATGTTGAGAGATGCTGGAACATGTCCAGAGAAGGGCAACAAGGCTGGTGAAGGGTCTAGAACACAAATCCTTTGACGAATGGCTGAGGGAGCTGGGGGTGCTTAGCCTGGAGAAAAGGAGGTTCAGAGGAGACCTTGTCACTCTACAACTGCCTGAAAAGAGGTTGTAGCCAGGTGGGGGTCGGCCTCTTCTCCCAGGAAATGAGCAACAGGACAAGAGGATACAGCTGCACCAGGGGAGATTTTTCACAGAAAGACTGACTGGGCATTACAATGGGCTGCCCAGGAAGGTGGTGGAGTCACTGTCCCTGGAGGTGTTTAAAAAAAAGACTCGATGTGGCACTTAGTGCCATGGTCTAGTTGACAAGGTGATATTAGGCCATAGGTTGGACTCAATGATCTCAGAGGTCTTTTCCAACCTACTTGATTCTCTGAATCTGCGATTCTGTAAACCATGTCCCTAAGCACCACATCTATATGCCTTTGACATACTTTCATTTCCCTTGGTAGCTTGTTCCAGTGCTTGACAACTCTTTCTGTGAAGAAATTTTTCCTACTATTCAATTTAAATGTTCTGAGGTACAACCTGAGATTGTTTTCTTGTCCCGTTTTTTGTTACTTGGTAGAAGTGAGAGAACATCTCCTTTGCTACAACCTCTTTTCAGGTGGTTGCAGAGAGCGATAAGGTCTCCCCTCAGCCTCCTTTACTCCAGCCTAAACTCCCCCAGCTGCTCCTCACAGGACTTGTGCTACAGACCAGCTCCATTGCCCTTCTCTGGACACACTTCGGCACCTCAATGTCCTTCTTGTAGTGCGGAGCCCAGAACTTGGCAAAGTATGGAAGGTGCAGCCCCACCAGTGCTGAATACAAGGGGATGATCACTGCCCTGGTGGCCACAGTATATACTGATACTGATTGGCATAGTACTGCTGATACAGGTCAAGATGCCACTGGGCTTCTTGGTCACCTGGGCACACACAGGCTCATACTCAGCCGACTGCAAACCACACTTACCAGCTCCTTTTCTGACGGGCAGATTTCCAGCCACTCTGCCCCCAGCCTGTAGCACTGCATGGGGCTATTTGGACCAAAGGGCAGGACCTGGCACTTGGCCTGGCTGCATCACACACAGTTGGTCTTGGCCCACTGATATAGTCTGTCCAGATTTCTCTTCCTTCCCCCCACAAGATCAACACTCCCACCCAACTCGGTGCCCTCTGCAAAACTTACTGAAGGTGTCCTTGATCTCATTGTTCAGATCATTGACAAAAGTATTACAAAGAACTGGGTTGTTAAAAGGCCATGAAAATAAATTGTCCCACCAAACAGGTCTTGAAAAAGAACAGCAATACAGTACAAGATGAGGAACTGGTTCAAGCTAAACCGTTCCAGCTACTTAAATGATAGACCCTGACAAGGTAGGCTGGCTTGGAAAGTGGGACTCATGACAGACTTCTTGAAAACAAGCTAATTAGAAAAAACAATGAAATGTAGACAATATTGTTAGACATCTATGGATCAAAATATATGTGAATGCATATGAATGCTTCCATGTGTTGAACAACTGCAATTATAAAGAAATGCAGCTTCAGAGTATTAGAAATTAAAAAAAGGAAATATCAACATGAAAAAACCCCACGATGCCTTCTTTTCCAATCAATTTGGAAACTTAAATTGCACGTTGCTACTTTTAATAAAACTTTTGTTGAGCAAAAGCAGTATAGAAATATCATAAAACACAATAAGCTACCTAATTTACATGCAAACCCTTTAAAAGCTGCTGAGAAGTGAAGTAGTACATATTTCATATATTCTGAGCTGCAAAAACAGAGTTCATTCCTGTCACAGCATGCATTTTTGATCAACAATATAAGTTAGCAGGCTGCTGATACTTCTCTCCATCTTATACCTCTTATCCACTGCCCCTGAACAATTTTTTTTCAGTAAATCCAGTTACTTTGTAATAGCTGTGTTTAATATTTTCTTGATGCATGGACAAATGAGAAGACTTTCCATTAAATCATTTGTTTCGTTACATATCCAGTCATTCCAATAGAAAATGAGATAAAATAGAACGGAATATCTAAGGTCTTCCATTCGACTTAAAGTATTTGTTACTGCAGACTTTTCAAAATTGCAATAATTTCACAATAAAGAAAAAAATTTAACAAAAGAAAAAAAAAAACCTAGGTTCTCCTTAATATGTTTTTAAAGGGAAAAATAAACTTCAGAAAACTTTTAATACTTTCTCAGGTAACTATATTCTGAATAACACTACTTGTTCCATTTCTTCATATACTTCAAAGTTCTTCATGTGCAGCAAAATGGCTGCAAATGGAATGAGATAATTTAAGTTGAAGTTTGTCCAGAGAATAAATTAAATATTTTCATTAAGATGATAATTTGTCTGATATTTAGATTACTTATTGCCTTTTCAGACATTTGCAGTCTACCAGGAGACAGCCCTTTTTCTTGCCACAAGAACTTACATGAATTTGTCTTACTGTAGTATTAATGCACCCTACTATTGCTAATGAATTTATCTCCACAAACCAGAAATCATGAAGAATTAAATGATACCTGGGTTCAGTGACATTCAGGGTGGTGTTGGCATGTCATTCAGATACCTCTTTTCTACCCTGTTGGTAACCACCCTAACGTATTTCCCTGTATGTGTCTCTACAGAATCCTACGGCGGCATTAACAGAGCAACATTAAAAAGCCTGATGTGTCCCTATGAAAATCAGTGCAGACATTTACCAAAGTGTATGAAAGTTACTTGTAATTTTATTATTTGGTATTCTGGGTTTTGCTTTTTTTTAACTTTTTGTCACTTGCAACTATTTACCACTGAAGTTGTCAAGTCGTTGCCAATCAAAAGATTGCAACAATGCTCAGTGATCAAAAACCTTATTCAGAAGCAAAAATGAGTTTGTAGCCTCCTAGTAGCTATTTAGATCAACTGCTTATTGGACATTAACCAGCAAGAAATATGTCAACACTGAAAAAAATATATAGAGCAAGTATATGGCTGATTAAGATTCCTTTAAAATGTATTGCATTAAAATTGTAGAATAAAGTATTTTGAGTATTATTTTGTATTTTTTCAGACATTTTCTACTTCACAGAAAGTAGCTCCATACATGCTATTTTCCACTTTTTATCATCTTCTATTACAAATCGAATATGATAATCAATTCCCTTTGAAAACCTCCATACCACCTTGCCAGTATTCTATGTTAGATCTTTCTCTGGGGTTTTGTAACTGAACATCAGTTGCCTTGGTTAAGTCTTCTCCAAAACCGAAGAAGTAACTTCATGAAAGCACCAAATTAATTAAGCTTTTTTCACATAATTAGTTATTCTATCAACCATAATTTCCAGAATTTTATAATAGCCATCTGAATTCAAGGGTTTTATTGGTACATTTATGAACTTTTTCAATTTACTAAGTTGGTCAAAAACATCAAAAATATGTAATTTTTACTGTACTGAACACTTATAAAATATAGATATGCATGAGAAATATGTACAGCCAGTAGTATAATCCTTGGGACATTAGCCTTCCTCAAACTAACCTAACAAAACTCTCATCCTCTATGAATACACTAGTCCATAAGAAGAAATTCAGATCACTGTAGAAAATGATAGTTCAAGACCTAGTACAGGTGGAATTAAGTTTCTTTCACATTAAAAAGTTAAAATATTCTATTTTCACTTCATAACTAAGTGGTGTCTGAGCATTTAAATTGTATTCAGTTCCAATACTCTATTCAAAATAGAAAAAGCAACAGCAAACTGAAATGAACCTACAGGTATGGGCAATGAAAATGGTCAGAAGTCCAGGAATATGTTATCATGGGCCACACTGGCTAAAATGCTTTAATCATTTCCTTTGCATTGAAAAGATATAAGATAAGCAATAATATATTGAATGGGAATACATTATGTCTCATTATCTGCTCAGAAATGCAAAGGGATAACCATGGCAATTCAACATATAAAATGGATGGAAAATTTTTTTTGAACAGTGCATAATTGCATCCACTGCTGCATTGTAACAGTGAACTCAAGAGTAAAAAAAAAAACTCAAAAGGTTTTTACTGTAGCAAACAATTGGCTATTGCATTAGATTTTCCATTTTATGACAACTGCTTAACTTACAAATTTGGACAGATAAAGCTCTACAATTAGTGCTTAGAACACAGAGGAAAAATATGTAATATATTCAAATAAAAGGATCACTGGCAATTACTGCTTTAATAACACACACATATGTATACAAATAAATCCCTTGACTGGATCTTGTTAGGTAAAATTGAAGAGAAATCCTCATTTCAATTTTAAAGCTAAGGGGTTAAAGAAATATAAAAAAAGAAAATAAATAATTTCTTTTCTTTTGAGATCAGTCATAAAAAGTTAAACTGTTTCTAAATAAACAGGCATTTAAATTTCTTTAAAACAATAGTTGTTGACTCCTTCAGCTTTCTTTTACATGCTTTGTCAAACCAATGGTGTGCCCAAAATCAAAGATAAAGGCTGCTGATTAAGTAGTCATGTTGTTCACGACATATAATTTAATTGCCAATCGTTAATGTTTGTTAAATGAAAATAAACAGTATAATTGATGTTTTTCAAATATTAGAAACTTTATGCTTTGTGAAACAATTGTGTACTAATTTGGGACTCAAGACACATGTGAACATTTTAAAATCTGTTTTGTTCCTTATTTAAGAGGTCTGTAGTAAACAAATGGGAAATAGATTTTAAAACTTTGACAATTAATGACAGCTACTTCAATTACCAAGAATTTATTTTCTGTAGGAACATGCACTTTTAACTGCATCTTTTTGCCTCTCCAAATGACAAACTATTCTTGAACTAGATTTGCTCTTTTATGTAATGCACCTTTACTTGTATTTCCTCATAGCAAAGTATTCACCACAATTTCTTTTGTGTTTCCAGTTGCCAAAACATACACTGTAAATGTCACAGGAAATCGGTTTTCTTACAAGTGTTAGCTTTTCACTATCCAATTCAGATTATTCTAATTTTTCACAAAGTGTTTTAACAGAACATTAAAATTCTTCCTGCCAAAACCCATGACTGTAGTGTCAGCAGGCACTAAGCTAAAGAGGTTCACTCAGGATATGAGAAGTAGGACAGGCTCCAGCTCATATTAGGGTGAATGAGCAAATTCTTATTGATTGTAATAGACTGGCCAAGTCCCCTCACTGGGTTGAGATTAATATTTCCCATCTCACAAGAAGCTTATTGATAAAATTTTGTGTGTCTAAACAGTTTTTTATTTCCTGTCACTGCTCAGTGCTGGGGCCTTTGAATTAGTCGTTCATTTTACAATTTCTGGTTTACTTCTGCTGATGTACTCAGAATTTTAAAAAGTAGCATTAATCCTAAAAACTTCATTTCACTTGACATATGCTAAGCAGCAGCTCCTTACCTAATAACTAACACACAGCAGTCTTTGCAGGTCAATGGATTTGCTAATGTAGAAAAATCAAAATCACTTGATTTTGATGAAAATCCTTACACTATAGCAAAAAGGGTTGTGGGTCTGAAATAAAAACTGTAAGAAGAAAAACGTGTAGATACCAAGTGCTTAAGTATGAGGTATTCTTCTAAATGGCAAGGGAATATCTATTGCTTGTCAGAAATGCTGTGTATCACTATAATTCCATATGGAACTCAATTTTCTGACAAATAAAGCTACTCCTATGTGTTAGGAACAGTCCTAGCAAAGGATCAGATTCAATGAGGTGTCCACACTTGCCTTCTGTTTAAGCACAGAAATCAATAAATGCAATAGACTGATTGTGTGTTTGAAGTTTATCATGCAGTTAAGCACTTAAGGAAAACAGAACATGAGTTTAGAAACATAAACGAGATTTCCTAAGACCTTTGCAGGAAAGCAATTCACCTATACAAGAATTAAAGCTGACAGCAAGAGTTTCCATAGACAAATAAACAAGCTTACAATAACCTCAAGCACTGGTGTTGCTGATTTTCAGCCACACTGTGACAGTAGAGAGAAAAAACAAACAAAAAACTATTATAAGTATTAAAGGCTCCAACACTAGCAAAACCAGCTAAAACCTTAGCATTGCCATGTCTTTCTCTTCATTGTATTCCCTGCTAAAATAATTAATCAAGCAATCTAGAAACTCCAAAGGTATTAAGCAGATTTAACAACTCTAATATCTTAGATAAAAAAAGGAAGACAATGTAGTCCTTAGCATTCAAATAAGAAAAATGTTAGGCCTTTAAATATATATATATATAAAAATATAAATCCATTAAAGAATTCAGAGTTTCATCAAAGTAATTTTAAAATTTCAAATACACAGAATTTATTGATATAAAAGGTAGACTAATCCAGCCATAATCAGTTGAGTAGTCAACTGTCTATCATGCAAGACTACTAAAGATGTAAAGAAAAAAAAAAAGAAGATAAAGTTTGATAGCTTTCCTTTCCAAAACACAGAAGGAAGACTGCATTCATACAAAAGGTCCACCAAAAGAAAGGATTTAATAGTCCAGTAGAAAAATAACAATTTGTGTTAAAGGACAAAATAGCCACTATCCAACATTAAAACAAATTTCACTGCACAAAGGTTTATGTGACAGTCTATTAAAACAGACCCTGCAAAGAGAGAGAAAATATTAAGGTCATGGCACCAAGGAGTATTTTCATCTTCATAAAATGCTGTTGAGGATGTGACCCAGCAAACAACGCACAAGCCCAAAGCACTCTGGTAATAGAAGGTAAAATCCAAGAATTTTTGAAGTGATGAATTAAACCTGAACAATTCAGGTCACTCACATTTTTAAAATTTTCATTTTCAAAATTACTCCATGAAAGTATTGAATACTTCAAGCCCAGAAATGTGGTAAAGTTTTGCCAATTAAAAAAAAAGGATCAACGGTCTGAGAATTGCCTCAGTTTAAGTGTAGTGGTGTTGTTGATATTTAGAGAAAAACCAACTGTAACACATTTTCCACATAGTCTGTATTTTGAAGGATCTTTCTGAATGTTATAAGCAAAAACAGACATGTAAAAGTTTAAAATTCCCATGCAACCTGGGGAAAATTTTCTTTAATTTTCATTTGAATAAATGTTGCCTGCTTGAAATAATTGGAATAGTAAAAACGACTATTAAAAAAAAAAACAAACAAAAAAACCAATAAAAAAACCCAAAAAAACTGAAGAGCAAAATAAAATGTGTACCTGTTTTTATCCATCAGGCAAGACCTGACCGGTCTCTGATGTCAGCCAGTGCCTGAGGCTGCTTCACTCCCTTTGTGACCCCTGGGAGTCAGCTGGTAGCCAGCTTTTCTAGATTTGCACTCTTTAGTGTAGATACTGGGCCAAAGACATGGTAAACAGGTAGTCAAAAATAAACTTTTCTGTTTCAGGTTTTTGTGTGTTTCCCCCTAAGCAAGTTTCTAAAGTGAGTAAAAGTCACACAAACCATTCAGAGAAAAAGAATGTCCTTCTTCCTCCAAGTCAAATTTTGTTTATGATGAAACTGGGAAATGGTGCTGTGATTGCACCATCTCTTCTCCTTTACCTCTCGGGTGACTGGGTTTCTCTACGTTGACTGTTCCTTGAACACAAGTGTACCCTTCAGGGGAAGAAATTACATTGAACAACTGTTTGGCTTACTCCAAAAGAGACTGCTTTGTCATCTGAAATTGTCAAGGCTGAACTTGCAGCCCATGAAGTTTATTAAACCATGACCTTTGTAGGAGGTGTTGCCATATGATAAATGGTCTACACCTGAACTAACACAATACTCACGTTACCAATTTTTGTAACAGAGGTGCCAGTGCCACAGCACCAACAGTGGGAACTGCGGGAGCTCTGGGGCAGGGGCACCGTGGGGGAAACATATTTTAAAAAGGGCAGAACTTGGAAATAGAGTGAGGGGGAAAAAAAGTGTGACAACAATGGAGAAAAAGAGGAAAGGAAGGGCGTGCTCAAGGAGCAGAGATTCCCCTGCAGCCTGAGGAGAGGATCACAAGGATCACAACAGAGCAGATACCAACACTGCAATTTGTGGAGAACCTCTCTGCTGGAGCAAGCACGTGTTTCCCAAAGGAACTGCAGCTTGAGGAGAGCTCATGCAGGAGCAGGTTTACTCTGAAGCACTGCGGCCTGCGGGGAGAAGAGAGGAGCAGCAGAGTGGCTGCTTGGGATTGACCATCATCTTTATCAAGCTTAGTTTCCCCAAAAATAAAAAAAATTTTAAAAAATCTTACTTGTTACAATCCTTGACTGTGAAAATCTGAGAGATTAGTCATAATATTTAACTATATGAAGAACCAATATCCATTACATACTATTTATTAGAAGTGGCCCATTTATTGCATAATACTTGTCCTTTTAAAAAGCTGCCTTTTACTTACACTGCTGTAAAATATCATACTGTTTCCTGGAAAGAGAAAAAGCTTTTCCTTCTCAGTGTGGGCATAGGGAATATTGTTCTTGTCACTTTATTCCTTTAGGTAGAATCCCTTCATGCTTTATATATCATAACAAATAATAACCAATGAAAGCACCAATATAAAAAAAATTTAAAAACCCACACATACATACACACTGCAACATCTCTATTTATATCATGAACAGAAGAGTTTCAGATCAAGACCCAAAAAAAGAAAGGCCTTTGAGTGGTGCCTGAGTGTAACAACACAACTTCCCAAGCACCAGTTACACATATAAAGCTTTTATTTGGTCTCAGCAACCTTGGAATTCCCACTGGACACTGCCTTTTCAGTCTTTGTTCAACATTTATCCACAGTCAACAAGATCATTCACAATAGATGTCACTGTTGTCCATGAGACATCTTCACCCATAGTACAGTGCTTAGGTAGCTTATGCTTAAAGTTAAGTACTTGAAAAGAGAGTATAGCTCACAGAACTAAGACTAAATCATATTTGTATATGTGTAACCTTCCAGCTGAATGGAAAAATACTCTATTTCTCTTTTACAGCATTATTGCATTCCTGCACAATGGTGAAAGTGTTGTGTGGTTAAATACGGAGCTACATAGAAGAGCACATGGACAGAAGATATATTTCTTGATGAGAAGCAAGGGGGGACACAACACACCCCAAAGTTGCCTAAGAGGGCCATGCATCAGAGCAGACAACACACTTGATTTTACTAAGCAGAACCATGGTTTTTATGCATAAAACAGCTCATGCACAAATTGATCCCATTGTTATTTACTGTGTCCCATAAGTAGTGTCACTGAATGGTCTAAAGCATACATGAGAAGGATCTATAAGGATATATCCTTAGCCAAATCAAGTTATTGATGAAGAGTAAAAGTCTTATTGTGTGAAGTCAATTTCCTGACCATGGAAATAGCAGTAAGGTTCTGAAAACATTTGTGAAGACACTGGGTCCACAAAACAATCAGATCTGTTACAAAATACCCACTGAGCGCAATAAAAGCACAATCACTGAATTGCCCAGACCCACACAAGTCACAGATATGTCTGATAGTACTGTGTAAAACCTGTGGGTGAAACTGTCTTTCAAAGCATTACCTGATGATAGAATGAGCCAAACCAGGCCCTTGAGCTTTGTAATGGTGTTGTGTTCAGGGGTAAGCAGAAAAAAATTTTTGTAGGAAAGTTTTGTGAATCAAAGATTTTTTCAGTTAATAATCAAGCAGAATAGAAGGAAAATGCTAAATTCATTCTAGCATATTTATAATACAAAATACCTTTAAGAACATGTGAAGCATTCTCTTTCATCAATATTGTAAGAGTAAGGTTTTATTCCTTGCATGAGAAGCTCTGTCTTCTTTCATTGTTGGTAAATTTGTGTTCTCAAATTATTCTTGATAAATGCAACAGCTTCTTAACACATTTATTTTATAGATAATTAACTAACTAAAACTAAACCCCATAAACATCAAACTAAAACCCCATAAATCTTATTAGAACAGCAAAGTTTCTTTAAATTTGCAGTATCTGCCACGCCTAAACTGCTGAAATTCCGAGTAAGAATATACTCATCATAACCTTTGCAGTGGCATAAAATTTCTGTCTTCTTAGAGTTTTATCACCATTTTAAAATAATCTCCAAATTCATCCAAGCACCACCCCATCAGCAAGACACAATTGGTACTCAGGTACTTGTCATAAGAAGGTCAGATGTTTTTCCAATACCACTCCAGCCTGATGGTCAGCTAACCAGAAGTTCAAGCAGAAGGAACTGAGGAATATAGGTCAGAGTTCAGAGCAGATAAAATGGATGCTTTCTTTTCACCCATCTCAGCAGAAGTTTTGCAAGTATTTTGTAGTTTGATTTGCCTGTCTACTGAATATGGTCTCTTCCCATTAGTAATTTGAAATCAACTGGTTAACACACAGATGCGTTGGAATGGACTGCCCAGGGAAGTGGTGGAGTGACCATCCCAGAAGGGATTCACAAATGGACTGGATGTGGCACTTAGTGCTATGGTCTAGTTGACAAGGTGGTGGTCAAAGGTTAGACTTGATGATTTTGGAGGTGTTTTCCAACCTAAATCATTCTGTGACTCTGTGACCTGGACACTGATTACTGTCACAACGACAAATCATGCATAGTTGTGTTTTAAATACAAACAGAAAAGGTAATTTGGAGAGGCATACTGCATTTGTTTTTCTAAAATGAAAGCAGTTACCCAGATAGAACAATATAGGAAAAAGTCAGAGTGGATAGTAAGAGAAAAGCTTAAATGAGTTCAGCTTTTCCTGACCTCCTAAAATCTGGGGTTTTTTTGAGCTTTCAGGAAAAGGATATGATTCACTCACAAGCTGAAACACAGGTACACATAACTGGATGGTATTTATTGCAAGTCTCCTGTCATAGTTATTAATGAAGTATTAATCTAATGATAAAGTAGGCAAGTATAGAAAATTGCAGAGTAGGATAAAAAAGTATATCTTAATATATTAAAATAAGAATGTTAGAAGGAATGTTAATAGAGACAAATGAGCTTATATATTTTGCTCTAAACATAAAACAGAATCTTTCTTTTTTGAAAAAGTAGCCACCAACAAAGAGTCAGAAACAGATCTTAAGTAATATAGAGACATGGAGCTACAGAAAAAACATCACTCTAGTGAGATTTTTTTTCACTCGGTAGACACTCAACAGATTTTTTACAGCTCTCTGCTTACAATATGGTATTCATCTTGTCAGTCCTTTCATTTTATTTATTTTGAAAAAATAAACTTCACTTTAATACATCAATTCATAGTTTTCATTTTGCATGTTTCCCACTTTGAAAACATTATGGTTTAAGTAAACAACCCATTCTAAACACAAGGGCAGATCGTTCAAAAGACTGATTTTTGTTGAGAAACCCAAGGATATTGTTATAGAGGGTCAACCACACACAGTCAATAGTTAGGCATAATTTTTTTTCAAAAGATGTAAAGTAATGGGTGTTTTCTTTAGCATAACTGAAATACCTGAACTTTAAACCTCTCTTAAGAGATAACAGCACACAATAATCCCTAATATCTCTAAAGGCGCTGTAGTCAACTGTTAAACACTTCTTTAAAATTATGTCTTTTTTTTCCCTTCACCATTTATCCCTCACTTTATCTTTCACTGTCCAGCTGAGAATCAGCCATTAGTGGTAAAGAATCTACACTGATTCTAGTTACCAGACTGCTTATAATAGCTTCCCAACTGGCACCTCATGGAGGACCATATGCCATTTCAAGTGAAAAGGATGGCAACATGCCCACTAACATTATTAGAACTAAAATTAATTTTAGATGTCCAAAACTCAGAAAATCTATTGCTCCAATTGACTTATTTTTTCTTCTCAAAATTTGCTATGTCCTTCCTTCAGGCTTCTTAGAGCTAATTAGAAGGTTCCAACTCCTGTGCAGCTGCTAGGTTATTTTTGAGCTGGTGAAGAAAGAATGTCAGTCTGCACTTACAAGGGAAAAGAGTCTCATCTCAGAGGTGGATGTAGACTCTAAGAAGCTATTCTGACTCTCCAAGTCTGCATCAAAGGAATTGTTTTTACTTAACTTGAGTGAGCATTAATACAAATTGATACACAGTAATTTGATTTTAGTTTTACCTGTCATATTACATTTGCCATTTACTCAGCCTTGAAATAAATGGCATAGATAATAACATGTTATTACCTTACTGCCAATACCACACAGCTAGCACCCCAGTTTGAACCTGGTCAGATGAAACTACTTCTTATCAGAGAGAGACCAAATTTTAACCTTAAACTATTACTTCAAAATTACATTACTTGCAAGAGTAAAACAAGAATATCAAGCCACTTCTCACCATTCCGACAGGGTAGATTTCAGACATTAAATGAAGTTTGCTTTAGAGTACTACAGCTTCAAGTAAAGGAAAATAGAAATATTTTCAAATAGTGCAAATATTCATTTGCTAAGTCACATCAATTTAAACACTAAAATGTTATATTTAAAGACTTTTTCTTTAGCTTATAATGTTATGTTTAAAAGCTTTCTGCATGCAACATTTCTTGTATGACACTCTAATACTGAAGTATTTTAACTCCTCACTTAGAAGGCACACAAATGCATTCATGGTGAAGGTAAAACCATTAACAGAATCAAAAGAGTTAAAGTGACTAAGAAGAAATTTGAGTTTTGTTAGCTGTAACTGTAATAGCTCAAAATTTTTACTTCCTCCCTATCACAAGTAGGCAAAATTATCACTAGGCTGAAATATTAATATGGTACCAAGATTCCAATCAAGATCATTTGTTGGTTGGAAAAAAGTGCTCCAAAAGCATCTTCTCACTGATAGGAAGAGGTTTTTCTTAATAACTTTATAGGTCTCATAATATAAATCCAAAATCTCAGCTTTGGATTCTGGAGATGTGTAGGTGGCGCTGCGTGGGGGTGGCTGCCAACTGAACTCATAATGTCTATTGTTGCATTATTAGAAAGCTGCCATTAAGCAGGTCTGTGTACTACCTTACTTGCTTGAGCCCAGGTATAAAATTATATATTGTCTGACTCCTAAACCTGGATGCTTATGTCAAGAAGAGATCACTAAAGCACCATAGTCTCAAGTAAATGGAATTCAGAAAGCTTGATTTTTCCAAACGGGAGGGTTATGTACATACTGTGTCAGAAATAAGAATAGTTTAAATGGTACTTCCTTCTCCTCCCAATTACTCTGAAGAAGAATGCTTTGTAAAGCTCTTTGCACACTTACAGAAGCAGCAAAATACTTAAATAGACATTTCTAAGTCAGTTGTTTCCCTTTATAAAGTATGAGCAGGGATTTATAAGGTCTGCATTTCAACAAAATCTTTTTGCTGAACAGCCTTCCTTGCCTGTACTTTGTTGAAGTGAACAACGGACTACTAAACAGCATCATGACTTGACAAACACAGGCATGGGGAGGTTTACAGCAGTGTGAAACCAGGTTACATAGGCATGAACAGGTTTTATTTCAACACCTGTATCTACCAAACTGGACACTTATTGCCCTAGAAGGATGACAATAGCACCAATGATACCATTCTTCACCAGATTCCAGCCAACAAAGCTTGCGGGGAATTTGGATCTACTACTTCATATTGCTAACAATGTGTGAACTGTAGTAATAAACTTCAAGTTCAAGGCAGAGCAACAGACACCCTTTTATCACATTATTTTGCCTTCAGTTATGATTCTGCAACTGTAACTGGAATTCAAACAGTCCCAGCAGAATTATTGCATATTTATTATTCAGATGTTTCTATTATATACACCTTTCAGATAACACCACTCATAACCAAAGTATTGTATTAATGGGGGCAGGGATATTTTAAGTGAATAATTAGTAGCTCTTAAAACAAGGTTGTTAAAGTGTCTATGGATACACAAATGTGAGTAATGCAGTGTGTTCTTTCCTAATCACTAGCTTCTGGAGCTGTCCTTTCTATCCAATCTTGTTTTTTTACAGCCTGCCAGCAAAAATTCTGGCAATAGCATTGCCAGGTATAGTAGCAAGAGACTTCAGTCCAAATAAGTTGAGAAGTATCACTGAGAAAGCAAACAAGCCTATGCAACAATTGTTCATGAGAAGAAGCTGCTGCAGGTACCACAGACCACTACTACACCCTTGTGACTTGAAAATCCAACCTATTATGTAGGTTATTTACTGAATTAGTGACTGCCAGAGGAAAACTTGCATATTTCTAATACAGACTGAGATGACAATCTGTACTTTTTAAATACACTACAAAAAGTTGCGGTGTTAAGTGGTTGTGCTCTTTTTGTTTTCCTAGCTTCCAAATAACTTGACCCTGATTTTCAAAGTAAACATAAAGAAAAGGAAATATCTTCAGAGCAGCAACATTAATCTCATTCTAACTCAACTACAGCTGTGTAATTAAATCCTGTCTACTTAACTCCACTTGTTGAAATAGAGGCCCCCGTTGTTTAAATAGCTGTTTTGTTTCTCATTATATGTCCCAAAAAGCAGTGAGTTCTGCTGCTGTGACAAAACAGTTGTTTGTTGCAAAAGACAATTGTATTTCACAGAGCAATTTCTGTATGGGTAGGTCACACTGGAAGTGAAAATATTCAGAAACATGAAAGGTTAATTGTTGTTACTAGAGTGGTCTTCAATAGGTAATAAATGCAGCTCCAGTGTAAAAAGAGACAACCATTGTGCTGGAATCAGGAATAGCTAAAGCCATGATGAAAAAAGGTATGTGCAGAGGAAGCTCAATCTGCAGTGCAGGACATACTGGGTCTGCCAGTGTTGCCTGGCAACTGGCAGGATTCGGGGGGCAGGCACCAAAACCAGCCTACATCCTCAGTTGCTGTGGCACGATCTTTCCAACAAACTGCTGTTTCAGCTACTGTAGGCCACAAATACATTCTTGGCTTACTTTCTGCTTTTACAAGGAAAACTA
Organism: Orthonyx spaldingii; assembly: GCA_013397795.1. Lineage (NCBI taxonomy): Eukaryota > Metazoa > Chordata > Aves > Passeriformes > Orthonychidae > Orthonyx > Orthonyx spaldingii. The sequence goes on along the minus strand of VZTJ01001900.1, from coordinate 137,957 downwards.
CGCAACAGAATTAGAGCAAGAGTTCAGAATTACATTTTAAATATAGTTAAATGAGAGTCTGATTCCTGAGGTTAAAAATGTCATATTTTCCCTTCTCTCATAGCAACAAAATCTAGTTTAATTTTCTCATGAAAATTCATGAAGAAATAATTTAAAGTTCATTGGATCAGGAGACAATGTTGGAAAAATCCTTTCAGTGGTACGTTCCAGACGTAATTTTAAACTGTGCAAGTCTGAAGATAAAAACTTGAGGCATGCACAGTGTTGTGAATTGACTCCCCCGATGTCACCACGCTATTCAGTGCAGATCAAGCTCAACTACTGACCAAAAAATCAAAAAAATCTTCCTTCCCAGGAGCATCTGCATTATAGAATTCACGTGGGAGCTATGCATAGCCAGAAGCAGACTACTGGCACTACACTGCACTCTCATTATATTTAAATAGTTAACTGGTGCAAAAAAAAAATTTAAATATTAATTTGATTGTATATCTGGGACCCATTATGGCTTTTCAGGATAATGAAAGTTCACTTTCTCACTGAAGTCTTCACTTGATATCTGAACAATTATAAAAGGCTTAAAAGCTGACTCAAAGCTCACATCTTTCTTGAATGGCATGAAAGACATGCTCTTTATATCAGTCTGTAACCAAGCTAAGGCAGTCACACAGGCCTGCCCGATCACTCCGCACACAAGAGCTCCTACAAAAGCTCAGGCCACAAAGTCACTTTTGCAGAAGTGTCGACTGAAGGCACATGCTGTGCTAGAGAGCTCATGACAGCTCAGAAGCTCATGAAGACGCATGCCAGATAATTTAGTTCACTTGCTTTTCATGCTTGGAGCTTACAGTAGCACATGGAATAAATGGTAAATAATTGAAAGCTACCATGATAAATAGATGAAGAAAATTAATTGTTAAGTAGCAACGGAATCTCTTTCTGTCCACTCTCCTTCTGATTTCAACTTACCCAGTCAAGAGACATTTCCAGAAGTAACTTTATTCTGACCCTAATCACTTTGCAAAATTAATTCTTCTTCAAATTCTACCCACATGGAAACAAGTCTCAGGCTATATCTTAAGATGAACAGCATCAGTGCCACTTAATGGCTTCAGGTTGTCTGAATCCTAGCCTTGTTCAAGATTTTATTCAATATTGCTACCGTGTTCCAAAATTATCTAATTTAGTGCCATGTAAGACACTAATTTAAATCAAATAGTGCATCAAATATATTGAGGTCAGGACTTGCTGATCTCTTTGATAAGTTCAGAATTTTATTTTAATCCCTTTTTTATCTAAAATACAAATCTTTCAGTGTTGCCACCAATTATATAGGAAGATATTAATTAGGATTATAGAAAGATACTACCTAAGGTTTGCTTAACATGTGATATTAATTTTCAGCTCTTTTTTTCACACTAATCTTTAAGCAAGCTTGGGTCAACAGTGGAGGTGCCCATCCCTGTGCATGAAACTAATCTGCGAGGTGAGGAGGCAGCAGAGTTGTGGCCCTGCCATGATCCGCTTGGCATGCGTTGTCTAGCCCCAGCGTCCCTGGAGCTCTAAGCCCTTTTACTCTCTACACCCTAACCCTAACCCTAATGGCAGTGTGGAACTCTGGCAGAGATCCTCATGGCTGTAGGTGGTAGACATTAAAAAATGTGGAGCCGGCAATGTTGGCACCCTGCCGTGATGCCCTTGCACTGCCTTTTCAAGTGTCAGCATCCCTGGAGCTGCAGGCTCCGCACTCTCTGAACTCTCACCCTAAAACCCTCATGGCATTTGTCTTCATCACCAGGGCTGGCCTGGATTCCAAAAGTGTACAGTGAGCAATCTCAGTACCCAGCTGTGATGAAATTTCTTCATTTCATGAAAGGAAATTCAAGAAGCTTAGTCAATGTTTTGGTTGCTTTTAAATATTTCAGCATTTTAAATATCAATACTTATCATCCAAGTAATATTTTACATCTTCCAGGTGTTCAGCTTCCTTGTACTACATTTTTGAAAAACTTGGTAACTTTAATGTCTAAATTTGATTTTGAAGTTTTTAAAGTTTAGACCTTGTCAAATTCCAATCTTTTTTTCAGAGGAAGGGCTGTATGCCTAACACCAAAATGATCTTTTTGACTTTCTGCTTCATAAGAGGGGAATGCTGGGTCTCCCTATAAAAACATGTTCCTTAGTTGTTTAACATACAAAAATAATATGCTACCCTCTCCAATTTCCTTTTTGGCATAACTGAGGCAATTGAAATAGAAAGAATAATGAACTCTGCAACAGACACATATAGAAAGTCCATGTAAGTTGACTATTTGCAGGCTGTTTGTTAATTCGGACCAGTGGATGACATTTATTCTGGATGTATGTCAGTGTATTTGACAACTGCATGTAGAAGGTGAGGTTAGCTCAGCAAAGTTTGGTTAAAAGATTACGTGTTACTGTTAAAATACTTACTATTAAATGGTACATATTATTATTATATTTATGATTCATGGAAAAATATTTACATTATTACTTTATTTTACATATTCCAATATTTTTTTTAAAAAATTGTAGAATTATTAGAGTTTTTAACTGTGAAATAATTATGCAATGCATAACTGAAATTTCAGATAAGGAACTAAGTTACTTTTGTCCTAATGTCATGAAACAATTCCCCCAGTTAATAAAAGTAGCATCAAAAAGATGATATAATATCCTTGAATTTACATTTGCAAAGTATATTTGAGTATGAGGAAGTCCTCCTGAAGTAGGCCTCCAAACAGGAGAGTTAACAAAAATATTTCTAGAATTAATCTCTATATTTATTTAATAATATAATTTTGACATATTGAATGGGTGTTTAAGGAACAAAGAAGGTGGATTTATCCTTAGACAGCTTTTCTTATCAGGATGTCAGTAAGAATTGGCATCACCCAGTAGTTATATAAATATAGTGAACAAATACTGCCAAACAAGTGGTCACTTCTGAATTTACATGAATTTTGTTTTCAAATCAAGAAATGAAGACATGCTTTTATTGTTTTTCTTTTCCATATATGGCTTGCTTTCTTCACATCTCACAGTAATATAAGGGTTTCACAAAAAGACCTGGCAGACACCAACATGAAGAATGATGATTCAGGGTACCATTCTTGACACCATTCCTTATTTTATGTGTAATTGTATCTATCACTTACGTGGATGTAGCAATCAAGCAATTAGACAAAATGCATGTTTGACAGAAAACATTCCTCTGTTTGTGAGCCAAGACATATGTGAAGAGAAATGGAATTACAATATCTCTAGCCCTGGCATTCTGATTCTGTCTGCATTCACAATCGCAAATCGTTCTTTTTCATGGAGCTGTTCAAAACTAATTATATCTTTCAGGATAAATTGAAGGCTTAATATATAAATCTAACCTACAGCGTTTACATTTCTCACACACAAAACTATAAAAGACCCTTTACATTTGGGGTAAAGAATTGTCAAGGTTTCATTTCAAAGTTTCCTACTTCATATTCAATCTTTCAATTTTATATTTTAAAATCCTTACCTGCCCTCTCTGCTTATATTTCTCTGCCTTTGTTTCTCTATTTTCTATAAATTGGTTATTTTCTGAGCTTTACAGATAGATACAGTTAAAAAGAACACTGGTCATTTTGCAGTGAACAGGTGCTTATAAGAACTCCTAGTGAGTTCAAGAGCAAAGTCTTTTATATATTTAAGTCATACCTTTCAAGCAAAGATCTGCTATTGCAGTGGTCATTTTAATTGGTAGTGTAATAGAAATGTAGTGAGAAAAGCACCAAAGCCCCTTAATGCTAATAAATATAAGTAATTACATGAGCTTTACAAAGAAATGTAGCAGAAAAAGAGGTCTGTGCCACTACCCTTGCTTTTAGCAGAACCTGGAACACAAAGTCTAAGACTATCAATGACACAAAAAGCTCCTGAGAACTACAGAGTATTTGCTGAGCAGGTTAGAGGAACAACTTGTTCCATTTTAGTGCTATACCAGTGGCAGTACACTTCAAAGTTCTGCATGTCTCTTAGGAGATGCAGAACTAAATGCTCTAAGCATCTATGTCAACCTGTACACCTGAGGGCACTTACTACGTTCCAGAAAGTCTGGAGCATCTCTTAAGAACTGAACCAAGGATTTTACAGTATTGTTCACTTGCAGCAATGTCACTGGAGTAAAGTATCAGAGTCTTAAGTGCTAGGCAGATAAAAATTATTATACTTAGATTCTTGTACTTCTTAGAAATCCCAGCCTAAATTCATGATCAGAACCAGGGGTTACTAATTTTAATTTAACATTCAAAAATATAATAAAAAAGGCAGCCCCAAGGAATGCCTGGCATGTAATACAGTACAACAGGATGTGTGCTAAAGTCCCCAGCTAGCCTCAAACACTAGAAAGGGAACTGGAAGCGATACAGAAGTGTTGGTATTGTAGCTAAGTTCATTACTTCTCCTAATAAGCTTTGGTAAAATACCAGGCTTCCTAGCTCACAGGACTGGGAGTTCTCAAAGACTTAGAACGTGTTCCCATTTGGTGTCTCTTTATGATACTGTATTTCAGCCGATCCATGTGTTATCTTGTTTCTACTAGGCTTCGAGGCTATGAGCATGGTCTCTGTTATTTACATTATTCAGAAAGAGAGTGACATACTTAAAACTGTAGAAGAAATGTAAGTGTCCTTGCATACAAAGAACATTGTATTGTTGTTAGTTTTGCAGTATCAGGATGTCTTTTTTTTTTTTGCTTTTTACTTCCTGTTCATCTGTTTAAGGGTCAGAGGCTTGAAGTCCCTTTACAATTTAGACTCTATCAGCTTTTTAAGAATGCAATCTAATAAGACTTATTGGTGAAATTAAGATTTATGTACGATTGCAAATGAATGGTTGCTTTTTTCAATCACTTGCCAATTAAAGCAGAAAAAAGGAAAGACATCAATGCCAAAACACATTTCATGAGCTTTCTGTAATTTATTTGGTTTCTCTTAGTCCATTTTTCATGAAGTTGTGAGATGTAAACTAATTCATGCTTGATGATAAATAGACTTTATGATATGGAAATTCAATTAGTAATTAATGCACATGAAATAAAAAGTTTATTTTAAAAAATTCTGGCTTAAACCTATGGACAGCTAAAGTTGTGATTTGATGAGTAACTTCAGCTTTGATCATAACGTTTGATAAATCTGAATGTCGATTATTGAAGAAGAAATTATTGCATTGTCAATACAAGCAATTATACCTTACAATGCTGTGTTCTCCTAAGTAGGCTATAACTCCATGTAGGGTCTCTTTTATAAATAAAATGAGCACTTCAAATCTCCTTGCTGGTGAAATCGTAGCTGTGATCAATGTATAATTCCTTTAATTGTAAAAAAAATGTTGCTACAATTTTGCCACAACATAAGAAGGTGCTCAATCAATGTCACAAATACATGTACTGAAATTTTAATTTTTTTTAATAAAAATCAGCTGATGATCTTGCAACTCTTCCAATACACATCTATATTGAAAGTTGAATCTTGCATAGTATCACATCATATGTGCAGTATACTCAGCTAATCATCATCCACCTGAAACTCTTTCCTGTTTATTGGAATACCTGTACAGTGTGAGTTTTCTCAGCATCTCCATCAGGCATCTTGGCCTATATTTCTTCAAATCAGACACTTTCTGCCAATGAAACATTCTCTCAGCATTATCTTCTGCCTTCTTCTGCATAAGTTCTTAATGCATAATTTCTTCTCTCCTTGCCTGAAACAGACTATCCCTATTTGGTTTGGAGGTCTGTCTCATACATCTGGGTACTCCTTATTTATTTCAAATATAAGCTTAGTCAATTTTGTTGACTTATTTGAGCAAGTTACAAAGGATCAATCTTGAAAGAAAAGTTTTAGTCACATTGAAACAGGCTATAGCTGAAAACTACTTAGCAGATAAATATACTGCATATGTTACTGAAGGTTAGCATTTACATGTTTTTTATCTATAGCCAGACTGCAAATATTAAATAAGGTGTATTTGCATCTATATGATTAAGCAGAAAAAAAAATGTTTTATTTCCCCTAGAGAAATTAACTATAAAATGACCATTCAAATGGGTGCAATACACACTAGGATGTTCCTGGTATGTATTGACCTTACAGAGTGTCACCACTTGACAGTGGCTGATTTTTGCTACTTAACACAGGCATAATTAAAATATATTTCCTGTGCATATGAATTCCTTCGGCTTCTGAAAGAAACATTTATGACTATGCTCCAGGAAATTGTTCCTCTGTAATTTCTGAATGCTGAATTATTTTAGCAAATTTACATTTTGTTAATTGATAACATATGTTGCAATTTCATCTTCATAACTATTAAATAGTTTGACAAAAAGCATTTTGCCTCTGTAACCACAGCATCCCAGCAACTATTTTCATACATCTTGAATACACCTCCATTGTCTCTAAAAATCTATTTTTTTTAAATCAGTGCTGTTACCTGCTACAGGTACCTTTGAGTTTAGTTTCCTTTGGCAGCACCTCTGGAACAAAGAGTCCATTTCAGGACTGTGAAAGGGTTTTAGTGTTAGCATGCTAGGACTGAGTCATATATTTTATATTGATATTAATATGCAGTAAATTCCTTATGTGTTATGAATATTGCTGCCTCTGGCTCCACATAAACAATGTGTTACCCCTGAACTGCCAGGTCGTTTCATGACAGCATGTACTTAACTCAGTCTGGGCTAGGAAGACAACTGAGTACATTGTGTTGGCATATAGGGCTGCAAAAAGCAGTGAGATGTTGCTCCTATACAGAAACATTTATTTCTAAGCCTTTTCATATTGCACTCATAAAAGCAAGGAAACTGTCAAGTCTTATATGCAGCTGTCCTGAGACAGAAGATTTTTGCAGTAATTTCAAGAAGTTTTAGATATTATCAAAAAATTGTAACGTATATCAATCGCTGCTCAAAGTTCTCATTGACTGAAGCGGCTCCAGCACAGACTGAGAGCCATCATCACTTATATGTCAGAAAATATCAGAGATGTTTGGGACATGAATGCGTGCAACAGCAGTACACCTTCATGGATATGAAAGATGAAAAGCATCTTGATGCTGTGGGAGAGTGGAAAAGTTTCTAATACTGTGACAGAGTACTCCACCCCTCCAATACCCAATCTTCAGCCCATACTGCTGCCCATACATGTACAATAGATAACAAAATAGAGGACCACTCCTGTAGCCAGGAAGCACTGCAAGTGCTTGCCAGTTCTTACATTTGGCAAAACAGATCTACATGGAAGCATAAAGTGTGAGAAAAGTAACATACTGGTGGAAGAGATAAGAAAAGCTCCACTATACTCAATACTTTGCCTATATGCCTAGGCAGGTTTCTTCTAACTTACAATAATAGCATTTAGATCCATATACTTTTATAGCTAAGGAAGAGAGTTTAAATCTTTCACAGCTAGATATTTTCATCATATCAGCCAGATAAGAGTCTCATTTTTAGACAGCTGAGAGCTAGAAAAGTGAGATTCCTGCTCTTCCATTATGGTTTGTTCACTTTGTAACACAAGGATGCTTATTCGGAACTGTTGTCCACAACCATAATGCACACTGATACCCTGTTACTTGTCCCTATTCACTGTGGAGTCACCAGTGTTATAAAAAAAGAACTGGTATTTTTCTGACTTACTTTGCCAAATACGACACTTTTATACAAAGTAACATCATCGGCATTTGTAGTACTTTAGCTTGTGTTTATGTTGAACGTAGTATATTACCTTTGTTGTGAAGTGAGAACTGTATCACAGGACTAGCCAGGACCTTACTGTCTATTTAAAAAAACCCCAAACCACACAATCTCACATCTACTATGGTGTATTCCCAAGGACTATGTAGTAGTCCTAAAAGATTTTCTGTTTTTGAAGACACTTGACCCATAAGAGAAACATGACTGATAATCTTGCATGTGATATATATATTTTTTTTAAAAAAAGTGAAAATAAAGTTCTAAAAACATGATTGAATAGAAAAAGCAGAAAGATTAGGTATCTGCATCGTGGTGCATCTGGCCAAGCATGTAACAAATCTGAAACACTGTGGATGGAATACAGTACAAGTGGTAAGTGAGAGCATAACTGAAACTTTATGAAGCATGCTTGTCCTCCAGAATTGCTTGTATATGCCCAAGTGGTCTAACTCCAAGGCTTTCTGCAGCTAACCTAGCTCAAGGAAGTTTTAAGAAAAAACGTAAGAAAAAGTGTGATAGTTACAGTTTTCACTTTAACAGGCAGCACTTTCCATGCAGATACCAGACTGCTAGTTCCTTATTATATAAAAGATTTTTGCCCTGCCTTTCATGAAGGAACAGGCAAGTAACAGAATTTAATGATACCATTTTATCACAGCTGAGAACTTCAGCTATTCTGGAGTGAGGACTAGTTAAAATGAACTATGCGTACCTTACAAGAATTTCCAAGTAATGTGGGTTCTGAACTCAACCCATGATAGCCCCAGAAGTTTCATTAAAAACATCTAGTTTAGACATTGTAAAATGTAAAGATTAGATAAAGGATGGTTTACTCTGCAGCCAAAAGTCTTCAACTCACTGTAATTGCAAGTATGACAGGGAAGCATACTGTCCTGGGTTTCTGCCAGATGCCTGCATGGTGTTCCAAAATCTAAATGACTGCAAAAATTAATGGAATGTTAAAATAGAGAGAAGGAGTAAAGTTAATGGGTTAGATATACAGAAGGAAAACCAGGGGAGGCTGATAATCTGTGTCTATTTGCTTGCCATGGATCAGTCAAACACAATTGGGAGGAGTCACTGGGCAACTGGTTTACAAAAGCTGTATGTGCACAGGAAAAGAATCCAAAGCAAACAGAGAAGAAGAGGAGGATAATTAATCATTTATTAAGCACACAGTCAAAACTCCAACTACACAAAGGACCTGTAGACAAACACCGTGATTATAAAAACTAAGCATAAGAGAGAAAATCCTAGCTTTGCTATGTGAAAGAAGGCTCTCTCTTCAGTAATGTAACCATGAGAATTTAGAGACATTTGAGTTGTACTACCATATCCAAATCACTTAGCAGGTATGACACCAGAAGAGGTGGAAACTTGCAAGTTTCTTAAACAGAATATAGATTCCAGGTGGAATACCCTAGGTTATTCACAGGATCAAGACATGCCTATCTTTACAAAACTGAATCAGAGCTGGAATGTCTCCATTGGCTTCAGTGAAGCCAGGATTTAATGCCAGCAATGATCAGAGACTAAGGGCCAGCAGGCCAGGCTTTACTTAGGCATGCATCCCAGTAACTTAAAATTAATAATCTAAGGGGATCAATTGAATTATCTCAACCCTCTCTCTTTCCATAACAACAGGAAAACCATTGGTGCTCCCATAGTTAAGAACGCCAAACCAGGCACTAAAGCCAGACAGTGAGAAACACCAGAAGATCCTCTATCTATTCAGCACTTTGGTTGTTCAGCTACCTCAGACGATAGATAATTAATTCAGAAATTACAGCGCTTTTGTAAATGGTAGGAAGAAATAGAGGGAAAATGATAGTATCATCTGCCTTTTGCATAGTTCCTACAGCTCTCAAAGACCTTCATTTTAGGCAACCTACATTTTGGAGTAGAAGACCTCCAATGCCATTAAGCAGTTTCTCAAGTTGTTATGTCAAAAATAACATACTTGGAGTAAAAGCCCTTTCCAGACAGGAAAGTAAGAGCATAGGATCAAAAAATCAGACAGAAACAACAAGGTTGGCTGCAAGGACCAGAATTCCAGACCTTTTACTTCTCCATGACTCTCTGGCCTCTGCAGTTAAGCACTACAGCTACGGCACATCTTTTTAGCAGGAGACAGGCACTTCCCTGTCAGTGCAGGGTGCTTCTGTGCACACACAGATGCAAAGTGCATCCTCCACTCTATGCAATTAAGTGGAGCGTCACACTTAACAAATCACTTATTTCTGGGAAGAAGGCAGTCAGAGTGTTGTCTGGGCCAGACATCTAGGCTACATCTATATTGTTATAATTAAATGTACCTAGGAACATTCCCGAGCACTGAGACCAACTGATACAGATCAAATGTGTCTATGCGAGGGAAGTATCAGCCTTCAAAGCAACATGAATGCAACCAACCTGCCTGCTGGATATATTTTGGCTTTCAGAGCATGCCAGGGAATTTCTTGGGAAAGAACTGATTAAATAAAAGTCAAAAGCTAACCAACCATGGGGAATTGCAAAAAGCACAGACTACTGAAAGCCAGGGGCTAAGAATCCAGACTGATAAAATTGTAGCATAAAAATCCACTCAAACCACAATTTTGGAGAATGTAACCAGACTGGTCCAAAGACTTTCTGGTGAGTCTTCATGTCTGTGACAGTAATGTCACCTAACCAGCAACAAGGCCATACAGTGAGAATAATGCACCATGAAATTGTGAATAGGACAGTGAGGCATAAAAAGGAAAATCACCTACATAGTCTCTGTGTGTCTATTTGCCTCACTAACCCTCACTATGAGATTTATACCATGAGCATAACCCAGACAAACAGTATTATCCCACATCCAGTTTCATGCAAGAATTGAGATTTTTGACTGCATCTCTGTGTTCACAAAAATATATGCTGGTGTAATAATATTTGCTCAAATCCTTATAAACAGCACTTTCTGTGTAATTGTTGCAGATGTCTACAACATCTACAGACCCAGTTTTGATCAGTTGTGACTGAGTACCTAGGTTTGCCTGAAAGGTCAGGCTGATGATGCATGTCCTCAGCCAACTGACAGGAGCATCTTTTGTTTCTCACAGAACAAGCACAATTATTTCTACAAAGCACTCAGTATTTACCAGGTTTTTAACTGTACAAGTACAAACCATTTTTCCCAACATGAGTCACTCAGAAGGAAGTCGAATAAGCAGCTTGGATGAATGATCAGAAAGCTAAGTGACACAAATTCAGTAAGCCTTAAAGAAAAGTAGCTTTAAAATTATAAACATGACAGTGTTTATTAAATCTCCTGAGAAGCAAGTTAAACATACTTAAGGAAATGAAAAAGCTGTCTATGTGTTGAAGAGGTAGATGATTTCCAACGGCTACGTCTATTTCCTTTCTTCTGGGTGGCAAGATGAGCATGCTGGCCTTGAGACTGGTTTGCCATGTCCAGCCATAACCCCACCAACTTGCAATCCCCTGACTCTTTTTTCAGAATGCAAAAACACTTTTAATATAGAAGAAATAAATATTTAAGTTCATATAGAGCAGAAGAAGATGTCACAGTCCTGTAGCCACAAATGATTTCTTGGGAAAAGAAATGCAATGTTGACATTGCATTTCAAAAATAAATTACAAAACTGAAAATCATCCGTAGTTTGATAAAGTTTCTGCACATTAGAACTTTTAACCTCTAGTTCATTGGATAGGAGAAGATTGCATATTTATGAAGTTTCCTCAATTTGCCGCAAGATTATTTTATGCTTTAAACATGACAGATGTCTTGGGGTGTATGAACACTGATAAAATATAAGAAAATTACAAGAAATAATCCCTGACCAATACCCTTTTGGTATTGACAGCACAACAGAGTTCCTAGGGCGTCTCCCATTCAGTTGATGGCATATATCATCCCCCTTTCATAAATACTTTGCTTAGTGGAACCTTACATGGTAACATTCATTATGTCCCTCCCCAAACTCTATTTTGAGGGATTGTAAAATAACTGAAAAAAAAAAATCCTAGAGATATCTTAGCTCTATCAACAGGCACTGTATAAAATCTTTCATTATAAATTAACACTATTCAAAACAATGATAAGGTTGATATTGTAAACACATTTCTGTACTAATTCGACACCATGTAATTATCTCTCAAAATGTAGCCACTAACACCAGCAATTAAAAACTGGCATTACAAATTGAATATCTGCTTTTGGAGATGTAAAGAGTCCCTTGCAAACAAAAAAACATATTCCAGGAAGTACACTCTGTCTTGTCACAGAATAGCATTGCCACAAAAAATGTTCTTCTTCTAAAGATCTTAATTTTTTTTTTTTTTTTGTATGGTCTTCCAAAGCAGAATTTCCAAAAAGGGTTTTTAGATTTCTTTGAATAACAGCTATATGTTCATGATATACTTATAAGAAGTCAACAAACTTATCTGTCCCGGAAACACTTTGTCTATTCCCTGACAAAGCTCAAGCTAACAACAGTAAAAACACTAAAATAAAAAGCTGGCAAAAAGATATATATTCAGAAAAAAGGTGTCAACATTTTAAAATTAGATTTTAAATGAAATTTAAATTTTAGGAAGTTAATGAAGTAATTAAAGAAGCAGGAAGAAGAGAGTGTAGCAGATATATTTTATTAGCTGTAGTTTAGCAAGCAATCACATATTTGTAAACTGAGTCACACATGTGCTGGTGTTTGCACGAGGCTGATAACCTGGGGCAGGTTAGAATTGCAGAATACTGCAACCATTTAAACACACGCTGAAAGAGTCACTTTTTAATGCTTGTTCGTTATCTTGGCAACACCAGCAAGGGTTTAAGCGGTGTTTATATTTCAGGAGCTATATGATTTTATGCCTAACTCTCCTTAATTTGACATTAATGCAGCACCTATTCTCAATTTTATCTCTGACTCCTAGTTCAAATTCCCTGACCCTTTTAGCTCTTGCAAAGCTGAATATGCCCGAGAAGTTTATAGGATAAAGCCAGATAATTCTCCTATTCCTCGTTCACTAAAAAAAGACCTAAGCTCTCAGTAAGTGGATGATAAGGTACAGGTTGGTACTAGCCCTTACTTTCCAAACAAGAAAGGATGTAAGTCCATCCTAAAAGCCCAGAACTCAGATCGTCTTTCCTAAGGTTCAAGCTGGCTGCCAGAGATTTGCGGTGCCATCTATTGTATGACAATGCTCTGTAGACTTTTCTCCAAACTTTGCAGGAAGTTCTAGGGAAGTTTTCTAGTGAAGTCTAAGAAAGTCTCTAAGGACACAACAACTACCAGAATTATCAGTAGAACAGTATTTGAAGAATAGTCTTTGAATTTGTGTTTTGAAAAATACTGAGTGTATACATATCTAAACAAACCACAGCAAACTGCTTTTGCATCAATCTTCCTTTCAATAAAGGTTTTGAAAATAATCTGGATGATTTCATTAACTAAATTTAACCTGTGTTCATCTCATTATTAACTTTTAAGTCCAACAGTTTCCTTCAATTTTAAAAATATAAAAATTTCTTAAGATGTTAATAGCTGTTAATGGCTATTAAAACCAGTTAGCCTAAGCAATCACACAATTTTATAAAAATTACTTCCTTCATATCCATTTCAATAGGAAGTACTGTTCTTTTATAAAGATATGACAGTTGTTTCCTTATTTCACTTACATTTTCAAGCTTATTGTACCTAAAACTGATGACAAAGAAAAAAAGCGAGTTTTATCAGTATTTTGCTATTGTTTACATTCTCCTCTGCTTAGGCCACTGAAAGGTCTCTTTACAATCTGCTTTGTCAGCTTCTGGTTTACAGAATTTTGACTTAATAGTGCAAACAAGAAGCACATCAGTTGTCATTGGACTCAAAAGGCAAGGTAGGACCTAGGAATTATAACAGTCATTCTATTTCTATTTAATTATGGAAATATAACAAAACAGAAGAGTATGAGAATTTTCTCTGTAGAACAATATATCCGGTAGATTAAACAAAACCAAAGTCTTCAAAAAATATTCAAAAATCTCTTGTAAAAAAGTTACTCCCCTCTAAATTACATTTACCATGTGAATACTGTCCTCTGTTCCTAAGCTTTTGTTTTCAGTAACTCAAAAAAATCCTTACCCCCAGCAGCTCAAGGAGTCATGGTGATAAAGCAAAGACACTGTCCCTGGATATGCATACGTAGCACTCATATCCTATGTTAATACACAACTTTATGAAACACCAAGATGACAGAATGAAACTTTATATTTGTCTGACTTTCAAAACATTGTCTTTCAACTGGGAAGTAAAATGTGACCTTTCAGTCAAAATAATTCATTTTTGCTTTCATACTTACTAAACAAATACCATGAAGGTTTAAATATTGTTTCATTACAGTTGGACAGTGGTATTCTAATACAAAACTGGAAAATATGAGAAGAACAGAATCAGGGGTATATAGAATATTGCAATGAAACGTCAAATCATGAATAGCTGAAATGGAAACACTGGATTCTCCCATTTTCTTCAAGAGCCAGGGGAACCATATGATACTTCTTGGCTATCTCAATCAGATGGAGCAGAGAAAGATGAAATTCCCTTAGAAGAGAACTTTAGCAAAACTGGAATAGAGCAGGTTTTCTGGACAAGGGCAGATATTACATAAAAGATAACTGTGGAGATGACAGCAGTGGCCAATCAGTCTTACCGCATCGCAGAAAAGGAAACGTAAATACAGATAGAACACACAGTTCAGTACTTTAATGTCCTGATTTTGGCTGGCATAGAGTTCATTTTCTTCTGTGTTTTGGATTTAGGATGAGAATAATGCTGATCACACACTGATGTTTTGGTTGCTGCCACTTTGGTTGACTTACCCAAAGTCAAGGAGTTATCAGTGTCTCATGCCCTGCCAGGGAGGAGCTGCACAAAAAGCTGTGAGGGAGCACAGCTGGGACAGCTGACCTGAATTGGCCAAAGGGATATCCCACACCAGAGAACATCATGCTCAATATAGGAACAGGGGAAGTTAACTGAAAGGGAGGACCCCCTTCTCTCCAGGCTGAACAACACCAGCTCTCTCAGCCAATCCTCATCAGATTTGTGCTCCAGACCCTTCACCAGCTCCATTACCCTTCTCGGGATTCATTCCAGCCCCTCAATAACTTTCTTGTAGTGAAGGGCCCAGAACTGGACACAGCACTCGAGGTGTGGCCTCATCAGTGCTGAGTACAGGAGGGACAGTCACTGCCCTGGTCCTGCTGGCCACACTATTGCTGGTCCAGGCCAGGATGCCACTGGCCTTCTTGGCCACATGGGCTCACTTCAGCCAGCTGTTGACCAGCACCCCCAGGTCCTTTTCCACAGGGCAGATTTCCAGCTGCTCTGCCCCCAACCTGTAGCACTGCACGGGGTTATTATGACTCAGGTGCAGGACCTAGGACATCACCTTGCTGAACCTCACACAATTGGCCTTGGCCCATTGATTCAGCCTGTCCAGATCACTCTGCAGTGCTTTCCTATCCTCCACCAGACCAACAGTCCTGGTCAACTTGGTGTTGTCAGGAAACTGACAGAGGGTGCACTTGATTGCCTCATTTACATAACTGTTAAAGGTGTTAAACAGGACTGGAACAGGACCCTCTTCACTGTGATGGTGGTGAGGCACTGGAACAGGTTGCCCAGATGATTCTGTGATTATGCAAATAGGAAACAGTTTTCATGCTGATGATATTTGTCTGACCCAAATATGTAATTTTTCTCTGGTAGAAGATGTAAACTATTGCAGGCAGCCCATAAACACTTATTTTATTTTCATATCCTATCCTAAAACAGCATCAGTTCAAAGTAAGAGAACAAGAACTTCCAAATGAGGTTATTTACAAACCTTTAATAGAAAAAAAAAAAAAAAAAGGGGAGGATACTATAATTTATTATGTGCATATTTTTTCATAGAAGTAATGCTTACAGTATTATTTGTGAGAAATACCAAGTACAAGATGACAGGAACACTGAGATGATATGGAGGAGCTAGGATGGCACATGCTATTGAACAACAGAAACCCATAAAGGCCATATAAACTACAGAGATTACAGCATCAAAATGTATTATCAAGGAGAAAAGAAGCAGGACACTTATTGGATAAGCTTTTCTTCAGTGACATTGTCTGTCCCAGTGAGTGTCCAAGAAGAGTAGGCACACAGGACCCAACTGAGTCCTACAACTAATGGCAAACTTTGAATAGCTGTTTATTATGTATTTCTGCTCAGACAGTGAAGTTAATGGCTGCTTGTTCACTGCTAACCTAATGAGCTTTTTACTGGCTAGAAAATGCTGGATAAAAATGCTGTTTAATTTTTTAAAAATTTTCCTGAAAATGATATAATTCCTCATATGTGCTGCTCATGTAGACAAGCCTCTATGGACTGAAGGTGGTAAGACCTGCTGATCAGAGTCAGTAGGTTATTTAGCCTCTTGTGTACTTTCAAAGACTTAGAGAACATTATAATCTTGGGTTTTAATACAGCAAAGAAGTTGGTCATAGGGAGACAGATTTCTTAACCATTTCAACTATATGAACTATGTACATAATCATGAATGTTAAAGCCAAGAGGAATCATTTCTATCCAATCTCACCCTTTATCTAAGTTCACCTAATGTCAACACACAGCTCATATGTTTTTCTAGCTGTATTGTCTTGAGAATGTTGATTACAAAGATGACTCACCACTGGAAAAGTTGTTCCTACACTTAATCTATCCAATACTTTTAAAAAATGTAGAAATCATTGAAAGCCCACCCCTGCTATATCTCTTGTCTACACTTAGTCCATCTTTCAAATTATTGTAATCCTCTATACTGTTGTCCTTTCTCTAAAGGGGATTCTAAAGAATGACAGAACTTTTCTCCACAGATAATTTTTGATCATTCTATCAAGAAAGCTCAAATCTCTTCTTAGATAAAAGACACCATTTCAACTGAAAGCTTTGTCACAGACCTATGAGAATAAAGTACACATAGATTTTTCTTTGAAACATGTACTACTCCTCCTTTCTCCTCTTCAAAATTGCTGCACATCAGTTCTTCATAAAGCAAACATTTGTGGCCCTGGCAGTTCTTACACAAGTATGTTCTCCTCAAAGTAAAACAAAACAATATTTCCGATGGTCTCTCTCAAAAGCTTCAGCAGCTGCCATGCTTGGAACAGCTCTGTGGTTCTGGTCAAATACAAGAGTATTTACATTAGCAGTTTAGTCCAAATCAGAAGAGCACTTTAAATATATCGCCTGATTGCATGTATTGGTACACACTCAGGAGCAGATCACATAAGCTTGATTTTTTTTTTGCTGGGGCAAATCCCTTATTTCTGCACACACCAGGAAATTTTCTTACGTACTGGGAAAGAAGAAGAAATGACACAAAGAAAACTGCTTTGTTTTAAAAGCACATAGTTAATTTCATCATTACAGCAGTAAAACACAAGACCAAAAGAGAAACTATATGTACTTTTCACTATTACAGTTTTCAGCTACTGTGAAAAATAAATTGAGCTATTAAAAGTTTTCTTCTTTGTCTTATTTTTTCAGTCATTGCTCAGATTATCATCCTTACATTAATTATCTGTATAAAGTAATTATCAATGCTCTCTCTATCCCAGAAAAACTACAACCTACAGCTCTGCACCTTTATCTTTTGAAGCCATGAGATAAAAATCTGTGTGCAAACACCCCTCAGGATGTGCTCATTCCTGCCTACCAAGTACGTTTTTAAACAAGAGAAAATAGGTGCCATGGTGACATTTTTAATGCAGTTCTGCTTATTAAAAATAGTTTTTTATCAACACTACAATATAAATTGCATTCAAACATGCACTTAGTATATTTTGTTATATTTTGGCATATTAACTAATTTGACTACTCCCAAGCCAGGTATTGGCAATATCATAAAACCCAATACAAACAATATATACCTGTCCACATAGTTCAAAAATATTGCTTAGGTAAAATTCTACTTTTCTCAAGCTTCAGAACTCACAATCATGCACATAAAATAAACTACAATAAAAAATATGGTTAAGCAACATGTTAAATGTGCATCTTGAAGTCCCATTTGAAAGTTCAGTCATAAATTTAATATTTAAGTATGAATATCTCCAGTCCTATCATGACGACATTTTGCATTTTAAAAAAGAAGAAATTAATTTTACTATTCCAAATCACTTATTTTTTCCTCTGTCAATAGGCATTTATTACATAGATACTTTATCAAAATCATAACAAGTCTCTTTAAACAACTTTATTCATAGACATAGTCCCAGACCGTAATTTGTATAAAAAAGTTTTATGGAAAAAAAGGCCTCCAAGTTATTAAATTGCTCTCAAAATTAATTGTCCCAGGAAAAATAGAGAATTACTAATGAAATTACTTTAACAGTAGGATAAAATACCTATTGACTGTGACAACAACAATGGAATCCATCTGCTCATGGACACACAGTGCAGCAGACTTTATGACTGTGAACTCAGTCTAGTGAAAAGAAATGATTCCTATATACAGAAGCTAATCCTTATGATGCTTCTAGCCATACTAAAGAAAGCATCATCTCCTTAGCAAGAAGAAAAGAGAATTTGCAAAAGTGAGTGGTACAACTGTTCCTATTTTTTGAAGACTAAAAAAGGGCTGAAAGTTCTCTACACTTAAAAAGTAAAATAAGTAAGAAAAAGAAATAAAATAAAATAAAATAATGGGGAAAGCCTATTTTGAAAAGAAAGGCTAAAATGCATTGCACTTGGCAAAGGGGAAAAATGCATTTGATTTTTTTCTTTCATTGAAGTAGCTATATTTTATTTAGAACTGCAAAACAAGAACATACTTTAATAAATCTTTTTATTATCCTGCCAAATTTAGAAATTTTAGAACGTTTTAAGCATTTTAAATTGTGAAAGAAATTAAAATGCAACATTTTGTAAAGCCTTAGCAACAACAGTAACGACCCGGGTAATCCTTGCAATAATTCTGTAACAAAGTTATTGCAAGTGCATTTATTTATGAAGTGTAAACCAGCAACCAACATTGTTATCGTTTGGAATTGAGTTGCATAATGTGTGCACTACTAGTGAACCCGGAGATTCTAAATGCAATTTCAGTAGCACACAAAATTAACCTTTCATATGTGTGCCTACATTTCCCCTAGACATCTTTCCTGTCATATTTCACAAGCAATTTGGGCAATGCTTAATGTTTCAGCCCATCTGAATTATGCATACTCCTACACATTCCATAATGTAACTAAAGAATGTTTTCAATTCTTGGGCATGATGCAAATTTATTATAAATAATTGTAAAACCCAACCAACCGCACAGAAATAAAATACATTTACTGAAGTTAATCCCACACATTCTTTCTTCCACTGTCTCAATATATCAAACAGTAATTATGCTGTGTTTAACATAATAGGACAGAGAATATTTAGCCTGAGAGTACTCAAACTGATTAAATATAGATAAATATCTATGATAAGACAAAAAATGTCAGTTTTCTTCTTTAAAGGTCACTGCATAATAATTATTTTGATGTCATTACCAAAAAACCTACACACCAGAGCCTACTCCATATGGATTATGACTGAAACAACATTATCCATGTCCTATTGTGCATTAAAATTAAAATGCAGATTGCTGCTGTTTTGGGGGGAGGGAGTTGTCTGCTTCTTTGCAAGAAAAGAGAAGGAGAGAAAGGAAAAAAGGGAGCAAAAGGAGAAGAGCGTTATCATGTAACACTAACGTTATTAATCCTGATCTGAGAGACTTGGTTCCTATTTCTGTACTTTAATGACTTCCAGTCCCTGCATCATTCCACTCTAATATAAAGAGGAACACTAAGCCCCTGACAAACCATGTGGAAAAACCCAATCCATTTTCCATAAATACTAAGATAGCCTGTTAATCGCTGGAGTCCTCAGCCTTATGTTAGTAAGTACTTCTAACTTCAGCCTACTTTTTCCTGAAAATGTCACTGACATTAAGATGAATATTCTCAAATCATGTTTATAAGCTTTACATTGTCTGTGAGCTTTTGAAAGAGATTCAATGGCAGAGTGTTAATGAAAAATTTACGTTGGATTTTCATTCTGCAAGCTTTCCTACCAGAAACCTCACTCCATATATTTATTGTTAAAGCATAAAGTCTCCCATCAAATTATCCTACTTCTTAGAATGAAGTAATTAAAATTGCTTAAATTTGAAAGACCAGAAGAGTCACTTTCATGAAGAATATGAACATATTTTTTAATGTAATGGATGCAGTTGTTAAATAATAATCAGTACATCAACATCTGTATTGGATCTGGCTGAGAAGGAGTTAATTTTCCCCATATCAATCCTTACAGCTGTGCTTTGTACTGGTAGTCAGAAAGGTTTTCATTTTATTTTCTCCCTGCCCTGTCCTGATGAAGAGGGGAATGATAAACCAGCTTGGTGGGCACCTCGTGGCCAGAGTCAACCCACCTCAACATTTTATGAATACAAAAAGAATCTGGTCTAGTTTTAAATTAATTTTAATTATAGCATTAGCAATGCTAATAGGGGCTATACTGCTGTGGATCAATATGCACATCAATATGCACCCTAATGAGAGAGCTTGAAAAATGATACAGAAGATATTATTTTCCTTTTTTTTTACTCATGCATAAATAAATATATCACCTGGAAACTGAATGAGAAATTATTTATAAGCTGCAGGTTACTCTTCCTTATACCATTCATACTGTCTGCATACTGTCTGCAGGATAACTTTCTTGCTTTCTTGTACCGGTTTGAGCTTTCTCCCATTAGTAAGATCCTTAAAAAGATGTCAACGAGGAAGGCAGGAGGAAGGAAACAACCATCCTGTCTGTCAGGGGACTTGGCCTACTTGACAAGCATTTGGTCAGTGTCTACAATGGGCAAAGGAAAATTTGTAAAATCCTGACTCTTCTCACCAATAAATAAACCTGAGAACTTTTGGTGAAGATCCACAATAAGATGCAATAGTTGAGGCATAAAATACTTCAGTTGTGAGAGGCAATGAGATCACCCTTGGCTCTTCTGTCCAGTGAATGGACCAGAGTAGTCCTTGGAAGTACAAGACTTTATGAAGAGTAGAGTTCGTGATAAGTTGGACCAGACATAAAAGACTCAACATTGCCTTATAAATGACCATCAGTTATATGTATAGGAACACACAATACTATCCACTAGCACTGAAAATACTGAAAAGTGGCGTTCTAAGCAAAATCAGGTTTTTTATATAGATGTGAATCTCAAAACCCATACTCTTCTCTGCAAGAGGATGATGGGACAGATGTGAACCCCTTAACCAAACTAGCAGTAGTTTGATACAAGCTTCAGAGATGGTAAAGGTCTGAGCTGGGCCAAGAACTCCTCCAGGAAACCCACAAAACAACAGTGACACTGAGCATTGGTGCCTATGATCTTGGAACATCAATTATGTGACTAACACATAAATAGTAGGTGGTTTTTTCGAGGAACTTAGAAAGCTGTGGATACAGAGTGCCTCATACATACCTCTACATTGCATGCAACTTGACTAGGAGCCAACCACTTTTTTCCATAAATATGACAGCCTAATTGAGCTGTCTTTGAGCTTTCCCTGCTAGGCAGTATTGACTGCATGGTGGTGATTTCCCCTTGAGCTGAGACTCCCCTCAAGGTTGCTCCCCAAGGCAGAGAGACCTTTTACCAATGATCAAGCTTTAGACGAGTCCAATTTGAGCTCTCCCTACATGCCAGGTGGCTCTCCCCTTGAGCAGGAATGCCTCTCAAGATCTGAGATTCCTTACCTGAGACTAAAAGAACCTTCCTTACCTGAGGTGGAGAGACCCCTTACCTGCAACAGATTCTTGGTAAGTGACTGATAGCATGATGATTTAATACTGAAGAAATTGAGACTCAACATTAATTTTTATAAACCTTAAGTAGATAATTCCATTAGACATAAGTCATTGTCCAAGTCTGAGATTAAGACTGGACCTAGCCTCTCATAGGATCCAGCAGAAGTTGTCATGGTTTAATCCCAGTCAATAGCCAAACACTATTCTGCCACTTGCTCACTTCCCTACCAGTGGGATCAGGGAGAGAATTGGAAGCATAAAAGCTACAAAACTCAACTAAAAGCCATGCACTCAAGAAAAGCGAAACAAGGAATCAGTTCACTGCTTCCCATGGGCAGGCAGATGTTCAGCCATCTCCAGGAGAGCAGGGCCCCATCATGTATAGTGGTATTTGGGAAGACAAATGCTATCACTTCAAATGTCCCTCCTCTTATTCCTTCTTCCTCCTACCTTATATACTGACCGTGATGTCATATGGTCTGGAATATCCTTTTTGGTAAGTTTAGGCCACCTGTCCTGGCTGTGTCTCCTCCCAACCTCCCATGCACTCCCAGTCTCCTCACCAGGGTGGCAGTACGAAAAGCAGAAAAGGCCTTGGCTCTTTGTAAGCCCTTCTCAGCAGTAACAAAAACATCTCTATATTATCAGCCCTGTGTTCAGCACAAATCCAAAACACAGCCCCATACCAGCCACTGTGAATCCCAGCCAAAACCAGCACATTTTAGAATGCAAGAAGTCCACCCTGAATCTCATGACTCAGAGGGAGGGTCTCCTTTACCCTTTTAGGTCTCCAGTCTCTGTGTAAATCAGTGTAGTTTGATTGTAACTTGTTTTTCTTTCATATGTTTCTTCCATGTAGTGAGTAAAAGAGTGAACCTTTGCCATCAAATTTTGTTAAGTCACACCCTTACAATATCGTACCCAAACCACTTTTCCTAATACCTTTAACAGTGATTCTTTGAGTGATATAAATCACAAATTGGACAGGACCATGACAAATCAGGATCCATGATAAATCAGGATCCATGACAAATTAGTATGACAGCAACACATAGTCTTTATTGTATGTCTATTCCACTTTCCAAATCCCTAGGGACAAAAGCCTGACAAGCCTGTTTACATGAAGAAAACAGCAACTCCTTCCTGTGCTGCATGTCTGGTGTGCAAAAAGGTCTCGGAAAAATTATAGCATTAAACCTGCATTTCACTTCTACTCAAGACTTATATAAATCTATGTGATTTATAAGGTTTGAGTATGCATTGTACAATGTGGCAAGAGCTCTGAAACTGAAGTTACTAATATAAAACTCAAGCTTGTCCATAGTTATATTTGTATAACTGGTTTCCAGGACTGCTGCTTGTATGCACACCCATGCACTTGAGTCAGAAATTCCCTAGTCGTCCAGGAACCCACTGCTAGGTGAGACATACAACTGAATTGAAATAACACATTAACCTAGCCAAGGTGACTGACTGAGCTTCTGGCCTCCTTCACAGCAATATATATGAGTAATTAGCAGAGGAGTCCCTAAGTGGGAATTCCACACACTTCCCAAATCGGCTTCCAATATGTATAGACCAATTTGAACATTCTGATGTGTACATTAACATATTGCATGGGGCATCTGGCTTTTCCAGTTGCTTGCCAGGCAGGCCCTGCTGCAAAACTGGTCGAATGGTACATAATAACCTTTAAATAATCAAAAGAAATCATTCCTGCAGATACAAAAACTGTTGCATAAGACAGTCTTTTGTGCACAATTTAAGATAATTAATAACAACAGTTTATGTATATAATGAAGTGGTCACATGGGCCAGCCAAATTATAAGGATTCAGCAGAATAACAGTTTCCAATGCAGTTGGAGAAACCCTGTCAAAGACCCCTGCAATGGAGACCCCTGCAATGGAGACTCCTACAATCGTACATCCAGCAACCAATGACACTGTTTGAGAGAGATATTTCCCATGCTAAATTTCCAAATGGTTTATCGGGTTTTTTTAAACAATCACTCTGTTTTTGAACGTCTGTGTAACAATGACTGGGTACTCAGGTGTACATGACAAACTTACATTTTTCTTGTAACTGAAAGAAAAATCCATGCTTTTTCAGCCTGATCTAATTTTTCCCTTTTCAAAATATCTCACTAAGTACATCCTCCCACAGAGTTTCAGCAAGTACGAAAGTGGTGGAGCAGCCTAGCATCTAGCAGCAGCACTGCTACCAGAATACAATGTTCACAGCGCTGGTATGAAGTAAGCTCTGTAGGCTGCAATTATTGAAGTGCCAGGCTGCCTGTTTTACAGAAGTAAACACAGTTTAGAAGCGATACAAAGTAAAGTTCCATTTGAAAGAGCAAATAACTGATTTGCAAGTCAAGTCCAGCAACTCACTGGTTGAAAGTATCTTTGGTTTTTCACTACTAGACTACCACCTTATACTGCCAATTGTTGTCTTTTGAGTCCACTTGAGTGAATAAAGACCAGCTAAATGAGCAAGAACTGAGAAGGTTGGTACCTACCTGAGAATGAGTTACTGCACGTTATCAAACCACAAGTCAGATCTACAAATTGTTTCCAGTAGAGTGATAATGAAAACCCCCTCAGGGCATGGTCGAGGCAGGACAGACTAAGCTAAAGCTAAGGTTAAGGCAGGACAGACTAAGTATTCCTTTAAGCTAAAAATAACATTTTTTTCTTAGTTGCACTGGCTATTGTGTCTGGTCCTTGCACTTGTAATGAGATGGATTACTACAGCTGGTTTGGGGAAGAAATTGTTTTTTGCATCTTATTAGAAGAGCTAGATGGATGGAATGGAGGAAAAGAATGGGACCTCAACTCCTTAACTCACCACTAGGATTACTTGGATCTATCAACTTGTGTGTCCTCTGCAATATTAGGGTGTTTTATATTAGCCACATTGTTCCTGTCTGTTTTCCCTTCTGGCATGCATTATTATCTTGTCCTAATGACTTAAAGTGAAGTAAAATTTTAATTAATTCAGGAATAAGTGGGTAAGGTTTAATGATCTACCATTACATAGCTATCATAAAATCATAGAATGGTTTGGATTGGAAGAGACTTTTAAAAGTCATCTAGTCCAACTCTTTGCAGTGATCAGAGACATTTTCAACTTGATCACATTGCCCAGAGCCCCTGTCCAACCTAACCTTGAATGTTTCCAGGAGTGGGGCATTTATAACCTTTCTGGGCAATCTGTGCCAGCAGTTCACCACCTTCACTGCAAAAAAAAACTTCTTCCATTTATATAGTCTGACTTTCTCCTCTGTTAGTTTAAAGCCATTATGCCTTGTCCTAGTCCTACAGACCCTATTAAATATATATGCACTTATATATCCCTATATGCACACACACACACATAGTATATATATGAACTAATGGACCCTTTCTGCCTTAAACTTTAAAATTGCTTTTCAATATAAGAGGGAAAGGCATTTTCTGCTATGAATATTTTATCTTTAATCTTCTAAACCACACTTGAAACTGCTGATTAGAGACACCCACTATCCATTTTACCCCACTGCTAATGAAAACAAGTCCTTCATTCAAAGCTATTTTTACTGTTAAGATTTGCATAATATAGCTGTGCTCTGACTCAGATTTCTGCAGATGAAGCAACTTTTTCCTTCTTCATAAAATTTTCTAATTTGAGGTCTAAACAACAAGATAATTCAAAAAACAGTTTTAAGAACCCAGCTACATTATTCTTCTTAGTTAACAGAAATTAATACAACTAATTTACAGAGCTGTAACTCCAGTGAGTCTATAGAAATATGTTTATATTATGGGTTCTCATAAAATTCCCTTTCTTTTAATTAAATCTCCTTATTCTTAAATGCCCCAGAAAGAAACTTCTAATCAAGATAACACATCTGTTATTCTTCTGTACATATTTAAATTAGAATAGCAAACATAGATGAACACACATCTTAAAAGATAAGATTACAATTTGTAGAGACAGACAAATCAAATCCCCCTTTTATCTGCACAAGTTTTCTCATGGCAACACTCATGTTCTGGTCTCACTGATTTTATTTAAAATGTGATAGCAAGAAATAGGATGATCAAATATTAATTAATCTTAACAGCAATTGATACAGTAGAAAATTCATGATGGGAAATTATGTCAAAGGCTACTAAAATAAAAAAAATGGTATCTTTGACTGAGGTGGTCCCGAACAAAAATAGCTGAAAAACTGTCAGGATATCAGAAAAGTCTCGGTAGATGGTTTCCCATTTCTGTGCTCCTCCCTACAGATTAGATTTCTGGATCAGCACAACACAGCTATATAATTTTTGTTGCGTGATAATTTAGGGATTTGTACTCATATTAGAGGTTTCTAAGTAATAGACCAAGTCCATGCTTTTCATATTACCTATAACCCTCCTTCTTCTATGTAAAATGATTTAGTTGCAGTTCCAGTGCAGCTCAGAAAGCAACATAGGCCACTATTTGATTCAATCTATTGTCAGCATTCAACATCTTGTCAGTGACTTCAGTAAAGCTTGTGTATAATTAATCTGCTTGTTAGACAGAATATGTGATTTCATCCTTGTGCCATTTTGTTGACATTGTTAAAATTTAAGTGACCATCTGAATTCAAAACGTGTTGTATTAACATTATTTGATTTGCCCAAACAACTTCATCATTAGCATTTAAGTTGGGCTTTACACACTGTTCAATTATTATTTGAAAATATTTTTTAAAAGTTGTGAAAACCCAGCAACAAATATAAGAAAATTACTTATTATTAAAAATTCCACGTTATTTGACAAAACATCCCAGATAATTTTATCAATACTTCAAATTCTAGTAAATATTGATCCTCTAGAATAACTTTTATCTTTCATATAGTAAATCCAGTGTATCTGAACAGAAGTAGTATTAAATCAGAATACAAAAAGCATTAATAATCAGGAACCAAACAAACTGCATGACTCCATCTCATCACTTGTATCTTTCTCTTCCATTTTGAAATAAGGTTGCCAGTGCTGAAAATGTGATTTCTTCAGTGCACTCTTTAGAACAGTTAGTGGGATTTGGGAGGTCTCCAATCTCCACACAAAAGTTCTGTAGTAACTGCTGCAGACATGCTAACGGAAGGTACCTCAAGATATAATAATATTTTAAACACATACTTTTTTAAGTTAACTTTCTTCAGCTACTAAATTGACAGGTAAATAATCTAAAACAGTAGTGCTGTGGTATATGATGTTTCATTAGAAAAGTACAACCTGTTGGACTGCTACACTAAAAAAGTAGAAGATAATGTCTTCATTAAGTGTCTAGAAAGAAAAAGGGATAAAAACTAATCAAATGGACTAACACTTAGCTACTATCCACACTAATTATTAGAAAAATGATATTTAATATTAACTCTTCCCTGTAGATGGGAAGTGTATAATTTGTAGCAATTACATTACATATTTAAGAGCTATTATCTTTACTGATTAAACAATTTCCTCTGGAAGGACTATTTTGAAGAACCACATAAAATAACAGTGCATCACCTACTCAAGTGCACAATTTCTGCAAAAAGACTGAATTAAGCAAAGAAGTATCTGCAACAAAGGCAGAACTATCCCCTTGGAAGTTGTCCTTTTTCTGGTCTGGTGGTCAAGGAACAACAAGAAGCCTAGGATTAAAGGGATTGTGCACAGCAAATGAGGGTAGGTTTAATAGTTTTCAAAAGATGAACACTATTAAAAAGAAAGGGATGCTGTTTTCTCACTTATTTTCTGCAGAATAAGTAAAGAAATATATGGTAACAAACTACAACCTACATGTTGATCACATGGAACACAACTGGAATACACACGAAAAACCAGAACAGGAATATGATGCTTAAAATTAAAAAGGTTTTTAGCAAATTATACTTTATTATAATTTATTTTAAATTCTAAGCAAGTATGTATTACTTGAGAACCACAACATGTTCATTGGTTTTGGCCACATCTATCACAAAAATATGTCAGGAGGTGACCTCTCTGTCATGTTCAATCTTATTTTACAGTCTTACATTTGAAGGAGGCTTTTTATTATCATTACCTTTAACAGAATGATTCTAAATCATAATTTAACTCAGGGTATACTGAAATTATCTGAAGCCACAGAATCAGGCCAGACAACTTATCTTTTTACTTAATCAAAAGATATTAACTGTTGCAAAAATTCTTATTACTGCCTTTATATTCTTCATTTCAATTGAACATTTTGGTATTTCTGGTGATAAAGCTGTTCCGGTACAATATTTGTCCAGCTCAGTTCTACACAAGAAAATACATGGTTGTATGCAAACTTATAATCAGTCCACATGTTATAACTCCTAGGTGAATTCTAAAAGAGGATAGTAGTCTTTTTAAATAATCATAGTGACTTCTAAAATATAATTTGCTTTGAATTTTTCAGTATTACAACACGGGATTGGTTGAAACCAATGAAACCTTTTAAAAATTTATTTATTTAATTTATTTATTGGTTGTTTTTTTAATGTCTGGTTACCTGAAATGGCTACAGCAAGAAGGAGCAAAGGCAAAAATTTATAAATTCTACAAGAAAAACTCAGGAAATCTATCAACATATCTAAAGAGTTCTGAAAACTTTTTAATTCCCTGGGAATTAAAAAGTGCCTTCCCCAATTTGAAAGATTAAGGAAAAATATTAATTTAGAAGTTCTGGCCATGTAGCATCAGGCATTAAGATAATTTATGTTTTATAGCCTGATAGGCTTTTGGGCCTTCTGTCAGAGACAACTGTCTGAAAGTGAGGCTGCTCAAGATTGCTTTACGTCTTTTTTCTATGCTAGTAGAAGCTTAATAAGAATTTAAACAGTTTTACTACCAACTGCTACTAGATCCAGCTGAACATTAAACAGATGGAACACAGCTCTAAAAGAAATGTGTACCTGCTCATCATTGAAGGATTCCTGTTGAATCCAGTCATGATGCACATTTGTTATAACTGATCATGAGAATTAAGAGGCTCTTCTTCAGTACCATAGTTTTCTGATTACAGCAGAAAAAGAGTACAAAGGAGTACAAGGGCAATTTTGCTCTGTAAGATATCAGTGACTATGAGCTTGGTCATTGCCAAATTAGTAATGTCTGTACTGAAAACTGCAATGTAGAAATTGCTTTAAAGAGCTTGTGCATTATAAATAGCTCTTTAAATCCAGTGTGAATTGTTTTACCCTTTACAGTAGAAGAAAGATTTGTAATTTTGCTGATCAAGAAATAGTCACTTTTAAATTGCTAGAATAGACTTGATTCTGGAAGATTTTCAAGTTTTACTGCAGCTGCTCATAATACGTACTGTTTTAATTCTCTTCTCTTAGATGGGATATTTCTTAGCATGTTCAAAGGAGACAACCAAACACAAAAAAATCAGAAAACAAAGCATTTACATTCAGAAACTGGCAGATAAATAAATATCTGTATGTTGTTTTTCTGCATAGAAACCATTTAAAATCATTAAGTGGTTATTGTTACTTCAAACATGCTGACACAATTCCTGAAGCCAGGACTTAAATGAACACGGCTTTTTTATGTTCATAAGCTAAGACTGTGTTATTTCTTGATTCTGTTATTTGCAAGATCTGCAAGCATTATTACTGTATTATAAGAATTAACAGCTACAACTGCTTTAGACAGGCTGCTGAGGAAACAGAAACATAATTTGGACTAACAGGGAAAGACATGCTAGTGGGAAAAAAGGCCTAACTAGAACAGATGTTTTGAACATGAGGGGGGAAAACAATCCTCTATGGATTAACTTGGTAATATTTAAATCAGCCTAGATCTTCCTTTCCATGGAAAGGGAAATACAGTATAGATGAAACTCAGCAAAATCACATTAAAAAAACCTTGGATTTTATGGTTGATTTTCCTCTGCAGAAGAAGACAGGGAACTGGGAGAATTCTAGGAAAATATACATGGAGGTAAACTTGTAACTCTGGGTGAACTTGTTTCAAGCCTCCAATTTTAAGAGGGCTGCAGAAATGGGAGACACTTCAAGATTGTTGCAGTTGTGGCAGCTATAGTTAGTGTCATGTTATCACTCACTGGGCAGATCTGACAGCTGTTTTGACCAGCACCAAAACACTCTAAAGCCAAAAGCACAATCTGTGATGTCTTGACAAAGCGAGGCAGACTCAAATGAAATTAGTTTTTTTCAGTATTGGTACAGGGGTGAACTGGTAATAAGAAATCCCCAAGAAGCTATGTATATACCTATCTGTGGCCTTCTCAGACAGTATATAGAGAGACATTCTATAGCAAGACATAAATATAATGAATCAATAGAAATATTATCACAATTGGAAATATGCTACTTAGTTAAATCAAGTGGACTAGCAAGAAAGAGAAAGGAGTATGCTACCATATCACCTGAAGCTTTATTTACTGATTTAGATGGTGTATGTATGTAACAAAACTGCACAATTACTGCTGATTTTTTCAGGTATACAAATATATGAATCAATATGTATTATTTACATAAATGTACGACACTTTTGGGAATGTACGACACTTTTGACAGAGACTCAAAGACAAAGCACATAAAAAGTAAATGCTGTGCATCAGTTAAAAAATAATTAGATATTTAATTTCTTTGATTCATTCCATCTTCTTACCTTATAACTTCTGCCATGATAATCAACAAAAAAAAAAAAACTGGAAAGAAGTCTCTGACATAGGCAAAAATTACTTCCTAACACAAGTTTACAGAATGAAATTAAGCATTCAATAAATTTTGTTTTAGCTGTCTAAGAATTAGGAATTAAGGTCAAGATGATTAACTCATTGACTCTAGAAGGAATTCTTGATGGCTACCTTGATCTAAAAGTTTCAGTGGATACCTAAGCAGGATACTGAAGATAGTGGTGAGGAATAGGAGAATGATTCCTCACACCACAGGTGATAAAAAAAATGTATTCTTCAAGACTGAGTCTTAGTCCTAGTTCTTAGGACTTTGTTTTTACAGGCAAGGTAAACTGTACTTTGAAACAGCATTTAAGTGACACCTAAAAGTTATTCAAATCCAAATATGTTCTTCACATGCACGAAACAACACTATAAAAATGAGGAACTCAGAACCAGAGGTTAGCCTACGCAACTGTAAATTGTATGCTGCAGCCACCAAATATATTAATGAATGAACAACGTAAATACATTTAAAAATGTGCTTCAGGATAAGTGGAGATGTGGTACTGAGCTCTGCACTGACAGCTCACAGAGAAAAGCAAGTCTACCTTAGATTCGTATTCTAGATTCACTGTCATTAAATGAAAATTAAACTTACAGGGCATTATTACTACCACAAAAAATTACAGTGTTATTACATAAACGCTTTTACACATTCTCAGAAAAGCTTAAAAAATGTTGTTTGTTAAAAGAAATGCTTTTGAGTGTCTTTTCCTGTATCAAATATTGCCTCTCCCTGGCAATGCACAGCAAGTTGTGAAGCTCTTTAGGCTATATTCCCATTGAAATGAAAGTGATTGTCTTAAACCCTAACCTCATGATGCAGAAGGTTCAACGCCTTGACTGGCATAAGGAGCTTCCCCTGTTTATTTCTTTTCAATAGTCCTTTTTGCTTTTTCACCATTTTCCTGTTTCATCAGACTGAATCCCTGATGCTATTCATAGTGCAGGCCCACAAATGACTGTGATAGCACATGATCAGTGAGCTGAAGTACAGAAGTAAAAATGTCTATGCAAGGCAAATTAGGACTTTAGTCCTTTATATTCTGGGTGCAAACAGCTGGAATATTGCAGGTTAAATTTTGCCAAGAGGTGTAACCTTCAGCAGGGAAAGGCAAAGATACAAGACACCTTTCAGGTACGGAGGCTATGCCTCAGAGCTTCTTCTGTGTGAAGAGAAGACACATTTTTCTCCTGTTTTGCTCATGTGCCCTGACACAAAGGCAAGTTAGTAGCAATTTAGAGAAACGCTTGCTAGCACTTCTGAGATTTAATATCTCCTTTGGAGGTGAAAAATATTATTTTTGAAGGTAGTGTTGATAAAAGCATGCAAACTAAATTAAAACTGTCCTATTGTTTGCTGTGGGAGACAAAGATTGATGGACAAAAGTGAAAACATCTCTTAATAAAACCCGTGATAAAAATATGATCTACTGGAATGCACCTTTCAAAGACTGCAGATCTGCTGAAATACACATCTTCCTCTTCGAAGTTGGGTATGCTTCTGCATGTCAGGTAGACTAAGCCAAAACCATACAATCTACAGCTGGCATCAGTATCAGTGTTCTCTGGAGCTCTCCTCAATTACTAAAATATCACTGAGAAAAGTTACCACTCAGACCTGCCTAATGCAGTAATACATATGTACAAACAAATTTCTGAGCAGCAATAAGGCACAACAGGAAGTCTTTTAAGCACTGATATTTTTTTGATAAAGGCAAATCAGCATATGTTTCCAAGTGTCTGACTGGACTGTGCTGCTATAATCCATGACTTCATTTTGCATAATCCTTCATCTCAGTCCCCTTTTAGATATGCTAACCCATAAACTGCATGCAAGGTTTAACGTACATCAAAAGAATAGATCAGTAACTTTATTCTCATAAAGAATGTCAATCCATATAAATGACAAAGTAAAAACTGCTGATGGCATACATAATGTAGCAGCAGCCGTGCTGTAGCATGACAGGTTCTAAACATACCGAAGGGACCAGCTACAGAGATACCATGCCTGATAGGCTTCTGTGTCTGCCCACGTACCTGTTTTCCATTGCTTGTGCTTTCCCTCATCAATCCAAGGATTTCTTCTCTAAACAAGACTCATCTTTCTCACCGATAAGCACTTATATGTGAAATTCAAATGGTTAATTTGGAAAAGCCTTCTCTTCCATATCTTAGCCTGAGCACTGCTGTTTTCAGCACAGCTCACGCATATGTGTGCAGAATTTAACTACACAGAAATGTATGCCTTGAACAATAGCTAGGTCTTTCCTTAATCCTCTTGTCTTGTACCTTCTTCTTTCTCTATTTTATTATAGCAGAGGGAAATAACAATAGTTTCACATGAATAAACAATATCTGATTTTCTCTGTCAGCTTCATAAATAATAATATTTTATTTTTTTCATAACATACATTTCTATATAGTCTTATACTATTTTTAGACAGATTAACCAATTAAATATATATAACTCAGGCAAAAAAATTACTCTTTTTATTCAGCTACTCATATAAGAACATTTGAATCCTATGTATGTTTTTTCTGTCACCTTTTAATATTTTTCTACATTACTAAGTGGAGGAACTCAAGAAATAGCAACTGAATCTCATGATATTGTACCACATGTGCCATCTGTTGAATGATGGTGGCTCACACCATAACACAGTATTATTAGATGGTTGTCTCTAACATGGAGTGGAAGTCATTCTGGCTCCCATCCAAACTTTAATAGGGACTTTAACCTTCCAGGCAGCACTCACCGCTGTTAGCAAGATACAGCCTACTGGAGCTCCTCATAATTCAGACACATAATGTGGTGCAGTCACTTTCAGGAAGTGAAAATCCCAAGGCTATTTCTCACTGAAAGAGAGTACTCTGACAATTCATATAGAAAGCAGAATGAAGAACACTCAAAGTCCTCCTCAGGAAGCATGTGGACTATACATGGGATCCCAGTAGAACAGCAAAAGACCTTAACTGTCATTACTCAGAAGAAACGGTTGATGTTATTCACTAATGACACAGAAATTATATTCAAAAAGGGATGATTTCCCCCATTCCAGCTAGTACAGAAAAAATCTATGATTCTTATATTTATCATAAGACAAACTGACTCAAGGGCTATATCTACCTATAACAATGTGACATTTTTGCTTCACTGCCTCACAGTGTCAAGTTCAAGTGCTGGAAGAAGTTTGCTCCAAACCTATCCTCTCCACTGTGATCAGTTACCAACTTCATTGAGACGAATCACATTCATAACATTTTCATTACATATTTATGCAATAGACACTTTGTATGACATACAGCATCTGTTCACATGCCACAGGCTTGGGGAAGAGTGGCTGGAAAGCTGCCCAGTGGAAAAAGACCTGGGGTGTTGGTCAACAGCAGCTGAACATGAGCCAGCGTGTGTCCAGGTGACAAGTGGCCAACCCCATTGTGATTGCATCAGAAACAGTGTGGCCAGCAGGACCAGGACAGCGATCATCCCCCTGTACTTGGCACTGGTGATGTCTCACCTCAAATCCTGAGTCCAGTTCTGGGCCCCTCACTGCAAGAAAGACATTGGGC
Organism: Orthonyx spaldingii; assembly: GCA_013397795.1. Classification (NCBI taxonomy): domain Eukaryota; kingdom Metazoa; phylum Chordata; class Aves; order Passeriformes; family Orthonychidae; genus Orthonyx; species Orthonyx spaldingii. The sequence goes on along the minus strand of VZTJ01001900.1, from coordinate 104,045 downwards.
TGCTGGAGTGAGTCCAGAGAAGGGCAACAGAGTCGAGAAAGAGTCTGGAACACAAGTCTGATGAGTAACAGCTGAGGGAGCTGGGGTTAGTCTGGAGAAATGGAGGCTCAGGGGAGACCTTATTGCTGTCTACAACTGCCTGAAAGGAGGCTGTAATGAGGTGGAATTCAGTCTCCCAAGCAACAAGTGATAAGACAAGAGGAAATAGTCTCTAGTTACACCAGGGGAAGTTTAGATTGTATATGAGTAAAATTTTCTTCACTGAAATAGTGTTCAGGTGTTGGAACAAGCTGCCCAAGGAAGTGGTTGAGTCACCATTCCCAGAAGAATTAAAAAACATGTGGATGTGGCACTTGGAGATATGGTTTAGTGCTGACCACATTTGTGCTAGGTTAATGGTTGGACTCAATCTTGGACAGTTTTTCCAGCCTTAATGATTCTGTGATATTCAGTGATGTTTTGACCCTGTCAAGTCATCTTTGATGAGAACATAGCATTTACTTATTATCAAAATACTTTCTTAATAAAGAACCAGGCTAGGCCTTCATATTTTACTTAGCAGCCAGTAAAACACGTTTTTTAGCAGCTCCTAAAGGACCTTAGGACTTCAACATTCAACTGGGAAGTGTTAAATATTGAGCCAGAATAATGAGTCTGTGAATTTCAGAAAAATCCTGGGATTGAGTTGACACTGAATGGTGCCTCCAGAGTGCAAATTGCTTCAAATCAGGGTACACTGAAAAGAGTATCTATCATAGCAGACATGTTAACAAATGGTATTAGAGCTGGAAGGGCTGTATAAATACCCTGACAGTTTGCTGGCTAATGAAACACAAAAGTAACTGAACTATGGCTTTAAAGGCCATGCAAATGTTTAAGGTATGGAGTCAAGGAGGAGTGCTTTTTTTCCACATCAATCGCTAGTTAGAGGAGTCATTTCAATAGCTAGCACTATTATATACGAAAGGTGGATCTAAAAACATGTGTTTTCCTTCCAGATTTGCTGGAAAACACCCAAGAGACTGGAAACTCACCGGTGCTGGGACTCTGAGGGGAGCATTGCCTTTAATACCTTCTGCCCCTGATTCAACACAACTAAGAGGAAAATTTGAATGTGAAGATTTCCTACATATCTGAAAAACACTGCTGTAGCATTTCTGGAAGAGGTTAGCATGTACATTTTCTCTGGTGGGAATGATGTTTTCTTAAATCAAAAATAAAGTGTTTTTCAGAGCAGAGGTCATATCAGCACCAGGCATCTGACAGTAGGGATGAACATTCTGATGCAAGATTGCCTGGAACCAACCTTCAGGCTAGGAGCTCCTTGAGGCAACAACAAACTCTCTTTTGTGCTGTGTACAGCACTGAACACTCTGAGTTCATCATAAAGCAATAAACTAAATCATATCCTACACAAACACTCATGGAGTCACATGCAGTATCACAGATCTGAGGAATGTTCTATTGCTACGGTATTATCTGCTTGGATACCTGTACCGTCAGAGAAAAAAAAAAGATAAATATGAAAACATCACATATTTTGATGTCAAGCTATAGACAAAATCTTCATAGCACAATATGACTTAGAGAGAAGGTGCAGCATTTTACAGAGACTTCACATTTGATAGCTTAAATGGTTGTAAACTTTCTACACAGCTGGACAAAACATAATTGATAAGAGCTTAAAATCTTCCTTCAATGAGGTAAACTTTCTCTTCCTTGTGTGTAAATGAGATAAACACAGCTGTCTTTTCACTGCGTTTTTTGCATCTTTGACTGTGGTGCTTATCTCATTTCAAGACTGGTATAAACAGAAGAACAGCTCAGAAGCTCCCGCCCCCTGCTTTTTTTTTTAAATTTTTGATTAGCTAACACACTAGAGGTCATATGCAGAAGGAAGACATGTGGCTGTTATCATATATTTTAGGCTTATATAAGATTTCTGCACCATAAATTCTTAAAAACCTTAGAAGCTCCCATTAGTCAAACTGGTTGTGGAGTCTCAGATATGATATTCTTAGACCACTTGAAGCTAAGACAAAATACGTCAAAGAAAAGTTCTTTCCTGAAAAATGAATGCATAGGACACATGAGATGTACACAACCAGTTTTTGTTTAAGAAGGAAATTGTCTCTCAAGAAAACACAGATATATGCCTGATTATGATAAGTCACCAGGTTATCTCATTAACCCCTTAGGATGCATACAATATTGCTTCTACCACCTTAAAACAAAACCACATATTTTTCTGACAATACTCATTGCATGGTAAGTCTTTTTAAAGAACTATGTATTCTTCATCCCATCAAACTTGGCCCCAAAATTATCAAACTATGAAGGAATCAAAACAAAACCACCTGTTTTCCCTCAAACTAAGGTCAGGTTTGGATATTTACACAACTGCTTTCATACTGAGGAAGAAAACACTTCTTTTTGGTTTGTTTGTTTGTTTTTCCTGCAGAGCATGGAATAATAAAATCACTGACAAAAAGTTTCTGTTAATGAAACCAGAAATTATCATTGTCCTATTGGTAATCCTATGAGTGTGATAAAGTTTCTAAGAGTTGCAGTTGCCTCAGAATTGGGAACAATAAATGTTTCTGATCACTGCATCTTGCAAATATTTCCACCAAAAGCATGACTGTTAACATATGTATTCTACATATACATGTATTATACATGCATTAGCATTGCAGCTTCTCCTTTAAAACATGAAGCTAAAGCTGAGCAGGTAATAACTAACTCACTGCATAGTCCTGAAAAATTTTCCCAAGCATTTCTTTTCTCAAACCCTTCCTTTTCTATCTCTTTCCTCTCCACACCAGTACTACCATTGATTCCCACCTAACCAGGTTTTTCTCTACTGCAGGCAGAGTTAAAGCCCAGTACAAGGTTGTCCTAGGTCTGACTAGCATGAGTTAGCTTTATTCAGTACAGAACAAGACAAAATCACAGCTCAGAATAGTCAGATTTTTTATTTTCACTCTTGAGCAGACTGCTTTCAGCAAGTTAGAGGGCTTAAAAGCATTCATTACCCCCAAGCTGTGCCACATACTGCATCACACGAGTGCCATCCTCCCACCTTCAACTCACAGCCCACATGACTCAGAGCCATCACTGCAGGGGTGCATTAGCACTTAGGTAATTTAAAAGTTCTAATTTAACTGTCTTAATGCTTAGACATAAGTCAGCTTAAGTCAAATCCCTCCTTTCCAGGATTTTCTGCCATGCTGACTCTCTGTTTCTTTAGATTAGGAATTGCATTTTTAGCCACATCCAAGATCTTGGCTACAACTTTTCTCTGACATTCACCTCTCTTCTGAGCCAAGTCAGGAGTGTTGGATGCAGTATGGTCAGAGGAAAAACTTCACAGTGGGCGTCCACACTGGTCATTAAGTAACAATATTATCAGAAGCAAATCTTCCTTTTTCCTGTGCAATGACACTTAATTTCATTTGGCTATAGCATTTTTAGCAATATAGAAAATTCTACAATCACAAAGAGATAATATGTTAATTTTATGAAAGACATTGCTGAAAACAAGAAAGGGAACATCTCTTTCTTGGTGGCATCTTCCTTTATTGATGCCCCATATGAGAAGTCACATAAAATTGGTCCACTGAAGTTTATGATGGTGAAAGTATTATTAACCCTACTCCTTCCAAAATATTTTAACATTTCCTGTAGCGTTTTTGTTGTTTTTATTCCCTTCATTTTTCTGTTAGTGTATAAGAACAGATCTCAAACTTTCCAGTATATTATTTTACTGTGAGCATATATTTCTATTTTTTCTTTCTTGGCCTCAGTTGAACAGCTGAGCCTCTAATTATAAATACTGATAGAATACATCCAAATGGGCAAATGGAAGTACATATGCCAGATTTTCCAAATGAGCTGAGAAGCTTATGAATCAGCATCCAAATCTCTGATGAACAGCCTGCTGTAGATTCCTGATTCTTTAATATGTTGGATTTTCACATTGCAAAGCAGCAAATGAGTAAGTGAGAATTCATTTACAGTTCTGTGAGATCTGTATCAGATACCACACATTAGTCCTATGTATTTCTACAGCCACAGTGAGATCAGCAGAGAAGAGCTCCACCTTTCCAACTACAGAATAAGTCCTGGCTCTACCCCTTAGCAGACTCTTACTTCACTTTCAAAAGTTTTTTTATATGGTGAGCTTTTCCCCCGATTTCAAAAAAATCACAGCGATAAGCAAATGTTACTTATCTTTTTAAATGCTAATGGAACTGACACATAGATGGATGCTAAGGAGTTCATCCAAGCTCATGTTTACTAAGAATCACATCAAAGTGTGCCAAGGAAGAAATATCTTACCTCCAGTAAGTAATCAAAACCACAGTCCCTCTACTAAGTATGATCCATGAGTACTCTGTCAGTGACAAATACAGAGTGGTGCTTTAAGTAGCAAAAATACATCTGGCTTGTTCACCCATTTTAACTTAGGAGTGGGGAAAAGAATGGAAGGCAGAAACAAGTTCATCCTCCGCAGCAGACAATTGCTTGTCTACTGTAAGAGACATAAGAAGATTCCATTACAATTTAATGGCTCACATACAGTAAGTGTCAGTTCACCTACCAGTGAATAGGAACCCTATTTTGCAAGCCTTTCCCATCACCATGATTTTTTTTTCTGTCTTCAGTTTGTGAGCTTAAATAATTGGTCCCAGCTTGCAGAATTGAGATTAGTTTTTCATGAAGATGTGTTTCAGCTACTATCTGAAATTGAAGCACTTCAATGTATGAGGTAGTGCAGCAACGTAATTTTCTACTTTGAGAAGAAATAGAGTAGGAAATTAGTTTTCTAGGGAACTTTCCTCACCAGTAAGTAAGTAGTAGTGATTACACCAGGAACATTGTCTCCAAGTGCAGGGTCAAAGTTTCACTTCAGAGTTATAAAGTATCTTACAATAGAAGACCAATATTTTATTTGTTTCAACAGTGAAGATTTATAAAATTCTTTTACTTTACTTGCCAAAATCATCCAATTTGTGACAAACATAAATATTTTTCTGCACTGTAACTTTGCTAGAAATGTCTTCATAAATGATTGTGCTTAATGTACGGTACAGATGAAATACCATATCAGCAATACCTTCATGGTAGGATGAAAAGTTCTATAGCCATTATGGGCTTTCAGTATAAAATCATTAGAAAAATTACATTCAGTATTTTCTGAAAATGGCTAAAGAAACCAACAAAAACCTCTTTAGTTTGATAGGTATTATTTATTAACATGACACTTCAGTAATGAATAGGTGAATAATGCACATCTTTAAATGTTTTCTTTCCACTCGGGTATTAAAATGCAGATGAAAGAAAAGAGCTTCTAAGAGCCTGAATATTGCTTTTAAATTATATGCAACTCTTTTGAGGCCTGAGTTAAAAACACAAAATGCCACTTAGAACCTTCACAAACAAAACAGATAGGGTTATTACTGTTAACGAAGGTTAATGTACATAAATACAAATATTACCAGAAGACAAGAAGCCAAAAACACAACCCTCAGTCCAAAACATAATTGATAGAAAAGGAAAGCATCACCATGATGAGCACTTAGGTTATAAAGAATTCTCTGCTGCTCATTGCTACAAATCCTTTCTTATCAGTTAATGGCTTGATTCTGTTACTTGAGCACATCAAGTATCCCTACAGCAGCTAAATCAAATGCCTTCATTAGGACTAGAGCACACATACCAATTCATATTTTCAGTCGCTGGATCAATAAATCTTGGATTTCAATATTTACAGCTGCTACAAAGACCCAAGAACCATTTCTCAGATCACATTACAGCCTGGAAAAGAGGGGGGGAATGCACCACCACAACAGCCTTCAGCATTCAACACCAGTGACTTCAAACTTCTAAAAATCATATAAGCGTCTTGAAATAATTGCAGGCTTTTAAACGACACCTTTTTTTTTTTTTTTTTTAATAGCCTCACTTAAGCTTCCAAATATCATCTTTAAAGCTCTCCCTAAAAACATAAAGGATTATACTATAACTTGTTAGTTGAAGATACTATGTAAGAATGTGCTTTTATAAACAAAAACCTTATAAAAATCACTATACTATGAACTGGTTACAAAAACTGCAAGCAGTACATCATATCACTATAATATGATACCAACTATGATGCATTAGCATGTCCTGAAGACTGTAAATGAAGTTAGGGGGGATTATAATCTCCACAAATTCCAAAGCAAACAAACAGACATACAAAAAGTCACCAAGCAGATCCCTTTCTCTTTGGGGAAAAAAAAAAAAAAAAAGCAAAAAAAAACCCCAAAAGCGCCCTCTCCACACACCCCCTCCCAAAGAAAAAAACCCCCAAAACCCCAAAGAAATCTTTCACACACCCCTCCCTGAAAAAGAAACCCACAAAAAAAACAAACAGGCAAGCATTTTTTTTTCCATATACCACAATGTTTAAAAGAAAATATTGCTTTATTCCCTTTAGGTCTTATGATACTGTAAATATTCAACGTTCAGAAAATTTTCTGTTGCTCACTAATGCAAATATCAGTAACATAATTCCTTTGCTTTTCTTGCAAAAAGAAACTACCATAAATCCATTTACTGATCAGCGATGACTGTGCTCTGTAGATCTCAAACATTTTCTCAACCTGGACAAGTCTGTCATCAGCTCTAAGGTGAGCTTCACCACCTTGTCTCAGGTGACTGGAAGACAGACACAGGGAGATATTCTCTTCCTTTCTCCCTTTTTTTCCTCAGGACTGTGTCAGGAGCCAGATAAAAAACCCTTACATCAGTGGTTACCATCAGACTATTCCCAGGCTGGCAGGTAGGAGAGGAAATGTAAACTTCTGGTATTGATGGTATGAAAGAAGGCAGTGAATCAATGGTGATTTACAAGAGAAACCTGTCAAGATTTGACATGAAAGGAGCAATGAGAAAGGATGGGGAACCATTATCTGCCCCTTCCAGCTACACTGACTAGGAGATCAGTTTTAGGAGATGGGCCGAAGGGAAAAACAGCCAGCTAAAGAAGAAACCCATTTCCTCCAGGCAGCATGGACATACAGTAGAGTTACAGCTTTCCCAGTCATTACAGACTGGTATAAACTGAGGTGCAACCCAAAAGCTCAGTATTTGTACGTACACAAAAAGTGAGTGAGAGTTGATAGTATTGAATGCTATTACATGGATAATAGGTGATCTGAATTACCCGTTGCCTACAAAACAGAGCTACAGATAACCCAGAGAAAAAAACGCGAGGAATCTTAGTATGACAGTACTGACAGGTTTGCTGTGCAGAAAACGAGGCAAGGTTGAAGAAAAATGTCTCTTCATCTGTCAAATGCAAAACCTTTCCTTTCCATGCATGTGAGTTTTAGCAGACATAAAGCTACAGCATTGAAGTGACAAGTTAATCCTTCTGCACTACTTTTGATACAATTATTTGTATAACACTTGGAATAGTAGCACTCTTCTTTACTAATTTTCACTAGAAACAGCAATCACAAACATTCCAAGAATGGCAGTTCAAATCTGAAAGCATAGCTGAAAGTAATTCAAAGCATTCAGGGCCTAGTGTAGCACCTCTGAAGCAAACAATAAAAATACAGTGTTCAAAAACACACATTAAGATCTGATCCTCTGATGGATATGGATACTCTCACAACTCTTCCCCTTCTTTGGATTTAAAGCAACAAAACTATCTTAACGAACCAATGTGAAAATTACAGTGACAATTACACATAATTTCAGTACTCTCAAAGTATTAACCCAATTGCATTAGAATTTAAATTTTCCTCTGGAAGAAGACCAGGAACTTTTGTTTGATTATGTCTTTGTTCTTTAAAAGATGCCATCGGTGAATACAAGAGACTATAATTAAATTTTACAGAAAATACACAGATTTTTGCTTTAGGAAAATAGGTTAAGTATAGGGGTTTTTTCCAATGTTTAAAGATATTCCACTTTCAATCAAAGTGATACCTTTGACAAAATAATTAAATAGGTAAATGAATTCTGTTGATTTTTCCCAATGCTAATTACCTAACATTAAACTATCATTAATCTATATGTAAATTGCATATTTTTGTTTACAATAAGATAACACCATTTAAGATATCATATAGGTTATGTGCTGTCAGTGATTAAGTTACTAGTAGGGTAGAATGTTCTGTTCATAACTATGATTATCAGCTGATGGAAGTTTTTAAGATGGTTAATTCTTTAGTTTGTTTACTGACAAAAGTTATAGACTACATTTTTTCATCATGCTCATTCAGCAGTCCAAGATTCAGGAACTGATCAATGATGTCATGTTCTCTTGAAATTCTGGCAGCAAACTTTTTGTGCCTATTGCTCATCCAAGAGTAACGAATGTCATCCAAGCACAGAAGCATTCATCTTTGTATTGTATCCCAGATCATAAAAAGATCAAATACACTCTGTAATTTTTAAAACAGATCTGTTTTTCACAGTTGCATAAAGGGACAATAAAAAAAAAATTACTGCACAAAGTATATTCAGGTTTTTATGTTGAAGCAGGCATTAAAAGTTTCATTTGAATATGAACTTAACTTTAGATATCTCCAGTATCAACCTTCACATATAAGCTCATCAACCTACTCTCTTTTTTTATGTCAAGGGCAAGAAACAGAAACAATGCAACTGAGGTTTTTTGGATATAAAAATAACATGAAATTTATTCAAGTAGTACCTGGTAGTGACTTTAAAGGAGCCTAAAATTCAGAAACTAAGACTGCACTTAGTTTAGTGAATCCTCCCTTTCAACCCTGAAAAGGAGCCAGTCACACATAGAGAAATAATCAAGCAGAGAATAAAAGAACATGAACTAGTTTTCATGACTCAACTTAGTGTATTAGATTTTATGAAAGGTTATCAAAACATTATTTTATGCAAATTACAAAAACATTTTAGTATAATTTTGTTTACGTGCCTTTACTGTGGCCTGTGGAGTTGTAACAATGAATATCAATACCTCTTGCAGGCATATTATAAATATGTATGATATCCATATTCCAGACAACTTCAGTATTTTCAAAGTACATGACCAAAAATGAATTATGTAAATGCATGGGGAAGCACTGAATTTTTGTAAGACTAACAGAAAATAGTAGATGTTCCCACTTTTTGAAACCATTTACTTAGAAAACACATTTTGTGGACCCAGCTTTGGACAGTTCTGACCTACTTGCTAAAGAAGAGTTCTGTATGGGTAACAAATTACTTTTGAATAGCTGACTGGATTAGTGGGTTCTATTTTCCACTGAAAGCAAATACCTCTCTTGCCTACAATGATGCATTTGTTCAGGACAGATTACAAGTCAAGCAAAGCACCCGGACAATATCACAAGTGCAAATGTGATGCCTTGCAAAGAACTTTGCACAAGTAAACAGATCGGGAGTCACCTCAGGAATGACTACACAAAGCACTGTAATGTCATGAAGCACAGAAAAATGCCTCATGCTGCATCAAGAGCTTTGTTGTAACTGGAAGATCATAAAATAGCAGATAATGAAATTATTTTTCAAAATCACTATAGGAAGGATCAAGCTAGTAGGCTGTAATTGTTCAGTCTTGCTGCAGGTGCTTCTCTAATGAAGCACAAAGTAATTTTTCAGAGGATCTTAAATCTTTAATATTAAATATTTTTCTCAATAGTTTTTCATATGTCAGCAAGTGTTGTGTTTGTTTTCATTCAGAACTAAAGCAAGATTTAAAATGTCAGAATTTTCAGTCATAGAGGGATTTCAAATTTTCCTGAGATACAGTATAATTTAAACAGTATAATTTTTCTACACTGAATTTAAATCTTTTATTGAGGTAAAGGGCACAAGTTAAATTTGGGTCTTTTAGATTTGTTTTTATTAGCTTGAACTCCTTTTTAGTACATACATTCTGTCATGTTAAGGACATGAAACAGAGGGAACTGTGCAGCTTGTCCTGAAAGATGAAAACCAGTTTGGATTTTAGCATATTCTTTGGGAATGTTTTTCTGTTATTGCAGGGAAGTGAGAGAGATTTCATGTCAGTAAGTGATTCTCAGGGCAATATAAAATAAACATTTATGGAATGCATTTGTCTATTATGGATTTTTGAGCCATGGTGATCAAGTCTACTGTTGCCACACCAGTTTTACTTCATCTTCATGTTCCTCTTCTCCAATCCTATTTTTTGACATGTTACTGCAAATGGAAATGCACCAGTGTCTTTCCATTATATTTCTTTACTTCAAAAACAAATTTGATATTTTTGCCTTTTGGCATTTTTTCTGTCAGATAATTATTGTTTCATCTTTCTATGCTGTTATTTTTCTATAGTTGTTGGTTTTGTATAGTTGTATGTTCAGAAAACATACATAGAAAACAATTTTTCATTATCAGCTATAACATGGAGGGAATATAAAATTCTTCCTTCAACTGCTACATTTGGCAAAGTTTTGTTAATTCAACAGACAATATGGATTCTCAGCATAGTTTCCTTTGTATCTCATCAATTAATTACAAGTTGGTACGATGTTGCTTCTAATTCATTATCTCACTGACACACAGTCAAAGGTTTCTCAAAAAAAAGTAACAAAACAGTAGCACAAGATAGTAGCATTCTACTACACCACAAAAGCCACACAAAGCAAGAATTTATGAAAATCACATTCTGATGTGAAATTCAAGATTGCTTTGAAAGCACAGAGAATTAATGTCTCTTTTAATTCTGTTACTACTACTTGTTTACGTGATGGTCTCTATGAAAATTCAGAGAAACATGTCCTTAATAAAGTAAGGTATCATGAAGAGTTTTTATTCCCTTCCACAGATTCTCTTTTAGAATCAAAACTTTGAATCACTATCCCATCTGCTACAGATTTTCAATCCCTTTTCAAAAGCATGAGAGGTCACACATTCTCAGAAAGAGCCCTGTAACATCATTGGTTCCTGGTAGGAACAAATGATGCACACATCCATGGGAAGGCACATAAGCAGTATTCTGCAGAAACAGGGAACGTTTTTCTGAATAAGATCAACATTTAAGATACATTTGGACAAAAACATTTGGAAGCAAAATTATTCCCTTCCAAGTTGTTTAGCCTTATGTATGAGTAATTTTAAATTAAAAACCCATCTTGAAGAAAACACAAAGCAATTACACATCTGACTGTACTTTCAAGCATTGAACATAGTTAAGAGGCAAAAATAACATAAGTCTCAGGGGCAAAAAAGTCTTTTCAGTAAATTTGTTTTGTTTTATCAGCCATGTCCAACAACTTTGGTAACTCATTTTAATCCTGGAAGCAGGACAGAATCCTTCATTTAGATACAGTATGGTTCACTCTTGAAAACCTGAACATTCGTTTATGAATCTTACCCACTGATGTCCAGACCTCCCAGACTCCCAGACTAAGCTGTCTGATAAACCAGAATATGAAGTACCATATTTTGCTTTGTTGTTTTATTCTTGTTCTTTCCCAGAAGTGGACCTTGAGCTGCTTAACTTCTTTACAATAATGACCATTCTACTGGAATTCACAGCACCATATTTAGATAAAAGCTGGTCATCCAAAAAGCAGCGGAATGTGCATTCAGAAGCTGTAACGAGATTTTTTTTGAGATCGAAATCAAGACAAGCATATCTCTTGAATAGTATATTAACACTATAACAATGAAAGCTTTTCCTTTTCAAAGCTCCCAGAGATTTTATATAAAATTCACAGAAGGCATAACATTGCAGAATAATTGCTATTAGCTATTGTGTACTTCCAGTTCATTTCTCCTTCTACACCTCTACTTTCTTATCTTGTCTTTCCACTTGCTTCTTTTAGAAGGACATTAGAAAGGCAACCAGAGCTTTTATGCAGAAGAGGAAAAACACAGCCTATATATAAGTAGAATTACCTTTATTTATACTGCATGTCAATATTTTTCCTGAAGTATCACTAAGTGTTTAGGATTTTAATGTTACAAGTCTCTGAGACTAGGTTTTTCTAAAACAATGAAAGAACCAATCTTAGAATTTTGACCTGAAGAGTTAAGGGGCAAATGACATTACTATTCATTACTAGGTCAGAAATGTTGAGTTAGAAAATTATTTCAGAGTTACAAACAATTACTCAATTACTATAAATTCTGTCATTTACTTTCTATTTAAAAAAAAAAACAAAAAACTGGGGTTTCTATTTTTAGGGCTTTGTTATTAACAGCTTGAAGACCTTTGAGCTTTCCTTGCTGTACAGAAATAGAGAGACTGCTGTGTGAAGTCTTGGCTATAACATAAAACTCATACCATTCAGAGTGGTTTAAAAACAAAGGGAAGCAGGAGGGCATTGTCTCAGTTGTTGATTTATCTAGCTTGGTGACAAAAGATCAGGTGGGAAGGCAAAGATTTTTTGAAGATGAGTCATAATGATGAGGTAAGTATTCTGAGAGGGGATGATTTTTTTTTTCTTTGAAAACACTAAGTCTAATAAGAAAGATGATAGGTCTACAGACTATTGAAATTTCTCAGCATCTCTGGTTCTTGAAACAAGTTGTTTCTTCTTTTTCCTTTCCACCTGGCATGGAAGACTGTCTTGAAAGCTCTGAGAGAAACTGTATTGATTTCCTCTTAAGGATGGATTAGAAGAATGAGAGCCTTGAGGAAAACAGCTGCCATTTCTCCATAGTGTACTTTAAAAGAAAAAAATTCCATTGTGTGTCTACTAGTTGATTCCAGGGTCAGTGAGCAATAGCCCCTGAATACTTCCCAACAGTTCAAACTCTGAATGAGACAGGAGATTCACTTTGGTCATGCTTCTTATCTTTGTTTTACAAGCATAGATTTATCTTGATGTTAACAAATGCTGAGATATTTACATCCTTGATGTCATGGATTACTTGCTCAACAGTCAAAAGAATTACCAACACCACTTTATGGGAATACTTGTATACTTCCCTATTTAAGGGAGGTGTCCTCTTCTACTGTTGTTTGAGTTGCATCTTACCAAACATTATATATATAGGGGTTCAGAAATCCTTACCATGAAAACACCAAATGAGCTGTTTTTACAAGGACCTGGAAAATTCGCTGACTAAAATTGAGATATTTCTCTGGTTTTAATTATCGTCGGTAAGATAGCATCATATTAATAGCATCTATCTGCTATATGACAATAATTGTCATTTGTCTGAATATAGTCATAAGGGATATTCCTGTCTAGGTGAGAAGTTGAGATATAAAAGCAATTTAGTGGTTAAACATCTGGTTTAAATAACTCCCTGGAAATGCAAATTTTAAATTGCTGCCTCAGATCTTAGGCTTTCAAAGTAGTCAAACTAAACACCATGCAATTTACTCTGTAGGGATAATTAGACTAGTATTTAAAAATGAAGTCCAATCCACTCTGCAGGGTTGCTTAAGATCCAGTGATAGTATCCACAGGAGAAATTACTCATATGATCCACAGTGAGGCTTGTACATTGGTCATGTTAATGACTGCACACAACAGAGCTATTGTCTGTAATTCAGCAGTTCGACAGGCACAAAGTTACTGGGACATCTTAGGTCCAATTTCCTGAATGATTCTGTGTAAAAATTTGAAACAAAAGAGAGACTTCAGATTCAACTTATAATACAAGTCTAAACAGATTCAGGAATGAACTAGAAATAAATGTCTACATCAAGCTTTCATGAGTGGCCATTGTCATATCTTGAATATCAGATCAGAGCTGAGATTCATAAGTGATCCAGCAATCCAATTTCTAGCTATAGTTTTATTCCTACTTTTTTTTTTTTTTTCACAATCAATATGATTATGTCAACCTCTAGAAAGGAATTTAGCAAATTTCAAGTTTCACATGGAACTGAGTTCCAATTTCAACCTTTTTATTTTTTTTTCTTATTGTTGTCAAGCATTATCAGAGTTCTAGAGATTTAATTTATTGTACCACTATTTGGCAGTGACAAATCATGCATACCTGAAATTACTAATCTGATCGCATTGGAAGATATCATACTTTGCTTTCTTTATTTTATGGTGATGCATGGGAGTATAAATATGAATGTGTCTAAAGGTGGTTCTGTATTTTAAAGAATACACAAATAACCCATGGCCAAAGTTTTTAGCTCAGTAAAAATGTCTGAAATATTTTTTTTTATATCATTTCTACATAAGTACATTTCTGTTAATATTTTTTTCATGTACAGTACTGACATAATTCCCAAAAATCTTCAGTATCCTTACACAGCATGTATCAATATTATTTTTCTTAGTATGATGAAATTGTGGTTGTTTACACAGTATTGCAGTTATCAGGCATTTACAGCTTCCATGTCAAAACATAGTCTTAGTCCATAAATAAGAAATTTTAAGACCTGTGCAACATCTAGCACTGACTTTGACAGTACCAAGCAATAAAACAGGTGTGTACGTTGCTTGAAAATGAGCTTCTTTTAATAACAAGAAATAAATACAAAATCTTGTTGCATTTGCTGTCACAATTTAAAATCAAAACCAGTACCATCTCTTTGAACCTATATAGTGCACTCTTTTATTTGTTGGGTAGGTGTTGTAGGGCTACAAGCAACAGAAAATGAACAGGTGTATGAATGCTTCTGTTTGAATAAAATTCAAGCAGCAAGGTAATTTTTAAAAAGGGAAATAATTTATTTATCAATAAGTGTTCAATATATTCCTGAATCAGGCAGAGTATTAGTATATTCTGTTAGGCTTAGGTACAAATATGTATCTACAGAATAATGATGTATCTAAGAATTAATCAAGGAACACACAGATCTGAATGAAGTGTGCTGAATATTCTGTTCTAAATGCTGCTGCTGTCACCTTAGAAAGAATCCTAAATAGTTATTTAATAAATATATTGACACTACTATCTGATGTCACTATTAATATTTCAAAAATGGGATCCAGAGTTAATTATATAACAAGCAGAGCTTCATGCTGGGGCACTTCTTCAAAGAAAAGTGCCCTAATTTTGAGAACTAGGTAAACTAAACACTGCAAATGCAAAGCAAGAGCAATCTGAATGAAAAATACACTTTCTTTCCTTCCAGTATGGGCGTATTTAAAATGGATTACCAGGTGTTTTCAAATGTTTGTGTGGGAGATTCATTTAATTTCAGCAGGTAATATTCGGCAGGTAACCTTATGCTCAGTGTAGTCAATACAGAGATAGGTACCTCCAGAAAACGACTGGTCTGACCTTTTTCAGGCATCTCTGGAGATGCCTGTTCCTACCTGTGATTATGATTGGAGCCACAGTGACTGCCAGCAACTTACACAAGTACAATCAAAGAGAGGAAAATTCCAGCTGAACATACTTTCAATTCATTGTGCAAATTTCATGTCATTTATGTTGCACTTTAAGCATCAATAGTATTTGATTTGGTGACTCTGTTCTATCTCGTTTAAACTAGACTTGAATTAGAACTTACATGGGGCAAGTACCTAGCCCAGATTTTCATCCCGTGTGTCATTTCCATACGTCCTTATATTGTTAAATGAAAAAGAGCCCAATCATTTCCTTCTCTTTAGAAACCATTAAAATCCACACACTAGAATTTGAGTTATATTGAATCACTTTTCTCTAATAGTTTGAATACTGAATCAACATCATACAGTGCTGAGAGACATAGTAAATTTTGACCCCCCCCCGAAAACTCTGAGTCTTTTATTAAAAATTGTCACTTCTATGAAAACACTTCATGTTTTTTTTTACAAATAAGGAAAAGCTCGCTACAGGAACTGAAAAGAATGTGAGGCAGGTCTATAATTCAGAATTACCTGCATAAAAACTAAAACATTTTAAACTGCTATAAACTTAAATTCCTTTTTGAAAATATACTTCACAAAGCAGAGTAACAACATAGTTGAACAAAGACAAATTCAGAGACTTACACTGGGGACAAAATAACACCTAAACCTGTGGGGAACAACTAGTTGAATAAAAATGAACAGTGTACCCTTGTAGAAGAGACAGCTGACACCTCCTGGGCTGTCAATTAGGAGCGTGATTATTGCTGACAGTTAGGAGTGTGATTATTGCCTTCTCTTCTGCACTCAAGGGACCAAATTTGGGTTCCTGATGACATAGAATGCTCTACCTATATATCATGGTAGCCAATGACCAGCAAGTTAAGCCTTCTATTTTACTAGATTATATAGTATGAGATAAAACAAAGAGAGAAAATTTTGAGTAACGTGTTTTTCCCTTGCAGTCGTGTAAGAATCACTGCTTCAAAGCATGGACTTCACAGGCAGAAGTCGCATTGCAAACCATGGCATTTACATTACCGCAGCACATTCAGAGCAGAACATTTCATCAGACTGACAGGTCATCTCAGCTCGAGGCCATGATCTGGGCACAACCTAATGCTTGTTCATATTTTCCAGCACCAAATCTTAAGGCATTTACAAACTCGCTTCTTACCCTATAGGAATTTCTGTTATCTACTGAAAAATGACTGGCTTCTTTTGGTCTACTCAACTACTTATGTTAAATTGAAGAACAGTGTTGTTAGCAGACTTTTAGAAGACCCAAATCCCTCTTGAAAGACTGAATGTATATGCAGAGCACTCTGGAGTGTGGTGTGTGGATGACTGAAATGTTTTCTTCAGCCTTCTAAGTTTACAATAGATGTAGCAGAGAAACCAGAGTTTTCATTTGTAATTTTTAAAAAGTATTCTTTCTTACCTGAAAGCAAGTACCCCCAAAATATCATAGAATATGTTTTCATATGATTAATAAATGTGAATGTTAGAATGTCAAAATATTCTTGGGCTCCTTAGTTCTTAGAAAGAAGGATATCTTAGAAGTAAGGATATCTTAGAATTAAGGATATTTTCTTAGTTCTGCAGAAACAGAAAAGCAAGGAAAGAAATAATGTTTTCCTGCAACATGGAAGACTCTTCCCCACAAATCTAGTGGACCTTTATAAATTCATTTGTTGGTAGTCACTTGTCCAGAAAGTAGAGCACTACTCTGTAGAACAGGCAAATCTAATTTATCTCTAATTATGTGCAAACATAAGAAGATAATAATTATGTAAAAGACTACAGAAAAGAGCAAGTGGAGATGACAAGAAATGTATGGCAAAATAGCAGCCCATCATATCTAAACAGATAGTGAATAAAGTGGCCAAGTTGAGTGATCTGCTGAATCCACTGACTAATGAAAAGACCTCATAGCAGTTACTCAACACGCAGGTGTATTCAGAGCTTGGCAGAAGCCTCCTGCTCTCCCTCTTACTTGGGCTAAGGCCTGTTCATGCAGCCTCAGTCAGAACACCAAAGATAAAATTAAGAACACATTTTGCATGGAGAATTTTTCCTTCCTAACCTTTACGCAAGGTTAACATAGTGTGTAAATTTCATCATGCTTAATTTCAAAGCTATGCTACTACTACCACATATTACATCAGAAAAGGTTGCAGTTCTTAAAAGAATAATTTCATAGTGTATGCAATGTACCCTTCAATTACAACTGTCCTTTTTACATTCGCTTCCACCTTACCTGCACTATACTGCTACATAAAGCAGAACCAAAACTGTTGTACAGTTTCTGATAAGCTCTCTTAACTTCGAGGCAATGTTCACCCTCCAAAAATGCACTCATTTCAGTAATTTTAATGGACTTATTTTTAATAAAAGAAACCTATATAACCACAGAAACAGTATCTGTGTAGCCATAAGCCACCATGATGAAAAGTCATAGGGAAAAATGCATGATATCCAGTCACTGAAACAAATGTGAGCAGAAGAGACTCCTTAACATAAAAAGTGAGGAATTGGATTAAAAATATATATACTAAGGATCAACAAGCACAAAATAGGAAGAAATTGAACCATCTGCTAAAAGAATATGTACGTATAAAAGGTACGAAGAGTTAGAGATGAGAATTCAATTAGCAGACATGGACAGGTCTCATGTTCCTAGGTAAACCAAACAGGTGAAATGCAAAGCAGGTGAATAAAAGGGAGGGTGTTGCTGAATTAGGCTGTTTCTTATGTCTTCATGACTAATGCACTGTTACATTTTTCAACTACTCTTTAGTGTCTTAAGACAGCATTTTGGTTACACCAAATAAAATCCTAATGCCACCACTAATGAAAAGTTCATCAATTTAAATAGCAGTTTTCCCTGTAAAAGGCAAATTAAAAATTTTATATAAATCCCAGAATCTGACCAATTTTATTACCTTTTTAGATGATTCATAATTGGTATTGTGTTTTTCTTCTCTTGCTCCTCTTCCCATTGTGTTCTAATTGCTTGCAGTTCAACAAAAAGTCTCTGTGTTTGCTATTTCTTATTTTGTTCCTTATGATATTAATAAGAACTTATTTTAAGGAGGGCACATTTCAGAAATTAATTTAAAGCAGATGAAGAAGACAGCAGGAAAGCAACACCAATAGACAGCAGGTGAACACAGTACAAGACATTTTGTTTCCCTAATTTTTGTTTCTTGTTGCTGAAGAAAAGAAAATATGCAAAGAAGATCTTAAAAGTCAACATTATATTATTCCTTATTGTGCAATTTCTTTAGTTCTGACTACTCAGCATTTTCAGAAGAGTCACTGAAAAGCAACACTGAATTTCTCATAGTTACTTTAAATGGTTTGCCTCATGACCACTGCCACTAGACTGGCTAATATCTCTAATGCTGTCCACTATGTAGTTTACTTATGAGCTGTGATACCTACTGGTTTTCTGATTGGTTGGTTCTGCATCCTTCTACAGTCATCACAGAGCTAGCTGCAACTGGCTTTTTGTGTCTCATTTGACTGAACTGTGACTTTCAAGCTTTACATAATGTTCCTTAGAAAATCAAATTCTATGTGCACTGCTTGCTGGATTCCTGTTCTTACAGCCTAGTTGTTTGAACAAGTTGATTTTGATGATGCATTGTCTGGCTTAACTTACTGTAGTGTTGCTTCTTGCCTGTTTATATGTGTGAGTCCCAATACTAAATTCAGTCTCAAAGCATCCTGGTTGCTCTCAAAGAGAGGCACTTCAGTATGATATCTGGTTTCTTTCTCTTTTTAGCTAGGTATACTGCTATCTGTAATCCACACACTCTAAAAATTCTCAAAGAAATGTTTTCCCAAACCTGCTGTTCAAAATCAGCAGGGGAGATTTATGTACCTCCAAGCTGAATTAAAGCCTTCACCACAGCAAACAGTGGCATTTTCAGATACTGAGAAACAATGCTGGATTTGCTGTGGAGAAATTTTCCAGGACTGAGGGTTTAAAATTTTTTATGACTCGAAGAGTCCGAGGAATTGTTGATGGTGATGGAAAAAACTTTAAAAAAAAAACAAAAAGTGTTCCTTTGAAGAATTCTGCCAAATTCCTGTCTGCATTTTTATTCATGTTCCTTTGAAGAATTCTGCCAAATTCCTCTCTGCATTTTTAGCTAGCTAATACATCAAAAGCATATCCTTTGGTGAATGAGCTTTCATATGCATGCCAATAGTCCTGACTTACTGCTCCCATGACATGCAGAATATCAATGATAAACAGAAATTTGCTAAACTTCCTTACACTCTGACCACTGTGCATGCATACATTAAAACACTTCCAGTCACATTCTTAAAATATAAAATTAGTAAGCAAATTAAAATTGTTATCCCATGTATTTATGATTTAGTCTCCTATTAAAGTTTCTTTGTAGACATTAAATGCCAAAATGAGAAGATAACTGTAAGAAAACAGTCACAATTATCTGTACACTGATCATTGTCAAAAGATTTAGCTACACTCTTTTCAAAACCCTAAGATCCTTCTATCTGGTTTGAACACTAGTTTATCCATTTACCAATCATTCATTCTTAATTATACTATGAAAGCTGCAGAAAAGATGCTCCCATATTACTTGTCATCTTCTACTTAAAAACAGCAAATGGAAAATATTTATGCCATATATGCCGCTGGAAAATATTAATAAAATGTTTTAAGAAATACAGGGTTTAGAAGTTCTTAGAAAAGTTGCATCCCATGCTGTCACACACACCAGGTACTAGAGTAGGGACCCTTGTGATGCAACCTACCTGTAACAACTAAATTTAAAATATTAGTATTATGTTATACAAGGTTACTAAGTTTATGACACCTTAATGTTTCCCTGCCTGCAGGCACTATCAATAATAGTAATCTAACTGCCACCACTAATTCAGAGGCTGGAATTATGTCATACCAAATCGCTCAGGTTATGACATCAGCATAAGAGCTGTATGGGGACTGAAATATCAAGGAAAACTTAAAAAGAGGCATAGGAAACTTGTACAACAGCTTGCTTTTCTTTAAATTTTGAAGGTGTGTCTGCAGGTCCTGAGCATGTCAGCAGGTAGTTCACAGTAATCTTCCCAATATTCTGATACACAGTGGCCATTTCATTTTCTAAACAATTAATTGAAGGATTAATTTTCAAGAGACCTGCATTCTTGATCACAATAATAAAAATCATGCTTTGACTTGAATAGGCACTTGAAACAAACACCTATCACTGGATCTAAAAGGATAAAACCTATCTGAGCCTCTTTAAGTGGCACAGTACCTATACCCTGCTATGAGTTTATTTCTAAATCCAAAAGGAGCTGGATAGTAATTTCAGGACTTAAAGTCAGACCTTTAGACTACTTTAAGCCTAAAGCTCCAGTTCTCAGTTAAATGCTTATATACGTTTTTTGTAAGGATGCAAGTAAAAGCTCAAGTCTTTTACAGTACACATGCCTATGAAACATGTCCAGACCTCTGCAGGAAAGTGCTACTCAACCTGAAGTCCCACTGTTACTTCTGCCAGGCAAATTATATTTGTGCTGCATAAGATCAAATCACCATTTAATTGAGCTTTTGTGAAATCAGTTTAAAAAGAAATTTGATGTTTCTCCAACCTCTCCTTTTTCAAGAACACCTATCTCAAACTGCAGGGAACAAATGAGGCCCCAGAAGTTGGCATTGTTTCTCATGAGAGTCTTAGCAGAATAGGCAGAGCTACTGCACAGCAGGAAATGCGTTCTGCCATGTCATTTAACTCCTCCTTGCATAACCTATACGTAAGAGTACACAGGAGACAATCAGAAAGTTATCATGATGGCTTTATGTTGCTGTGATTCAAACTATGATAGAATTCCTCAATGGCTTTTTAGTCTCTCCTCTTGTACCAATACAGCGCAAAAGCAGCAATGCTTCATCTAGCTTGTGGGGAAGAGAATTATGGCAATTAGGTGTAAGAACATCTTTCTCCTTGCCACTCAGCATTAGAATAATTCTTTGAAGATAGCAACTATGCAGTACTTAACTATAAATTATTTGTGCATTTACAAAAACAATCTTAATCTTTAGCTGAAAAGACAAGGCAGCCAGTGGAAGCACATAGCTGCAGTCGCTGCTACAAATAATCAGGCAAACTAACACAGATTCTAGAGAGGAGGGAAACTATTATTGTAACACAAAGAAGGAGATGATTAAGGCACAGAAGTTCCATGAGAACTTTATGCTGTGTCTCAACTTCTTAGCAATCACTGATGGTGCCTGCAAACGTTTCAGATGAGATTCAGTGGAGCTGCAGTGATTTAGGGTTACTATCTGATGAGACTTCTCTGACAGAGTGCAGATTCTACATGATGTTCTATATATTTAATTATCTTACTAAAACTATGAAAAAGAAATGAAAAAATCTCTAACTTTAAGCATTTCTATTACATTAGCTTTCTACAAACATCCCTTCATTTAATGAAGTTTCATTTAATGAGTTTTGGAGAGGAGAGGGCAGGACAGTTGAAAGGGGCCTACAACAATTTTACACCTGACAGAAGGAGATGATTCCTGCCTCTCACTGCAGGGCAAAGGTAAATATTTGAAAGATTTTGCCTACATACAAGTTTTGCTCATATTTCTCATGGATTAAGAGAAAACTTTGTTGCTGCTGACTTTACTGCTTTTGACAAATAAAAAAAAAAAGGTGAGATTTAGCTTTGGAAGTATGTGTAATCCCATATACTTATTTGGCACCTAAGCCTATATCACAGCAATTTCACTGCTCTCAGGAGCCAAGACAGATAAACTAGAGCTAGCAGGAATTACAGGTGACACCACCACCTTTTGACTATAAACGCAGTCAGCCACTGAAAATCAGGACCAAATCATCCCCTTGACAATCATTTACTGACGTATACACCTTACTACTATAAAAGTTGCTTATTAAAACCATTAAAGAAATAATTGAACAACTAATGGTCTGAAACTTATTTGCAAACTGTTTACCTTAACCTCTACAATATTTTAGGAATGAAATGATGGTCTCTGTCATTACTGCAGTTAACTGGTTGATGACTGATACCTCAAAAAATAGCTTCAAAGAGCTCTACCAGCAAAAATTTCAAAATGCACATTCCAGTTAAATGTCATGAGAGTTCCAGAATTTTGGTTTTCACACAAGCACATCTACCAGCTGTGCTGCTTAAAAAACTCCCCAACTTTTGGACTTCAAATGTTTGCTGAAAAAAAAAAACCTGCACAAAAAAATACACATGAATAAATTTAAAGACATCTTATAAATAACCCTTTTGTTCCTTTACCAAAAGGTTTATCAGAGTAAATGTCTTTTTTTTTGCATAACAATGACCATAGCATTCTAAAAGAATCAGCAATACAACTATATAAATATAAATCAAGAGTGTACAAAAAATATTAAAAGAAAAAAAGAAAGAAAAATCTATATAATTCTGAATGTCATACTTTGCAATGCACATTTGTAACCTAGTAGGAAAGAGAAATTATTGTAGAACAGATTACATGTTAGAATTTATAAATGCTTCATAAAAGGCACTATAGTGAGGCCCAGGCAATAAACCCCTACAAAATACAATTGTCCTGAACTCACTTCAGCAAAATAAGAGCTATAAAGAAATGACAGATGTTACATAAATGTAACTATATATGATAATATATAAGCAAGAATAAAAGAAATTTCAAAATACCACCAACAATCAGCCAAACCTAAGATCTCTGAACATTTCCAAAGATCTTATGTTAATATTCAGTTTCATTTGTTATTAAACAAGGTCATTATTTACAAGTTTTCTCTAAAAAAATAAAATTTATATGCTGATGAAATGGCGTATCACAAAAATAAAAAATTATGTTTCTCTATGTAGCTTTCATGTTCTCTATTACAGACTGAACATTCACAAGTTTGTGCAGTTATTTTTAGTAACTTTGACAGGTATTAAAGTGTATTTTACATGCCAGCTTCTACTTGCAGAGACGACTGACACTGAGACTTACTTGGACAGGTAAATGTTAATAAAGGAGTAAAGTGAAGAAGTAAAGCCAGATCTACTAAACCCCATCCTATAGACAATAACCAGACCAGCTATTAAAGCACTGTTGTGTAACATTGCTCCGACCAAGGTCATACAGAGAGATTAAAAATGATGGAGACTTCTGTCTATACTATATCATACAAAAACATTACTACCAAGACAGCACAATTGGGAACTGCTGGTTCAGTCAACCCTAGTCCAGACTTAAATCATTTATCAACCTCTGTCTTGGGAGATCCAGTACTGTGCTTCCATATACAATCACAATAAGAAATGTAATTTTGCAGTTCCCCATCGTACTCCATCCATATTTTCAGCCATTCTCTCAAGATGAACTTCATTTTTATTTGTCACTAATAGGTGTTCTGCTCCCCCACCATCAAGCCACAGGCCCTGGAGATCCTGAAAAACAATAATTACATTGATTCTCACATTATCATGTTTCTTAAGTATTTTATTATCTTTGAATTCATTAGTACTTCAGGGCATGTTAGACAGTCATGTCAGTGCGATGTCACACAGACAGTCTGAAGGAGCTTTAAATTATCTACAGAAGGTGCTATTAATGTCCTAGTGATAACAGCACAAAACTCAGTGCTAGAACTGACAAAGTGGAAATTACCTGTGCTTACTGTATGTAGGCATAAATAGTGTCTGGTGCTGGAGCTGCTTCAACACTTTCACCTCAGCCACAGCTATGCTGTGCTCTTCTGCACGGGGAAATAACCTGATTCTCAGCACACAAGTTTTTATATGACACTGTTTTCACACCTCACATGCCATAGCTATCTGCCTGGGGAAGAGCATATATTGTACAGCGACTGCACAGAAACCCCAGTGAGAAGACTTGATAATCAACCTAATTCAAGGATTATAACCATTTATGCAAATAAATTTCACCCTTTTTACAGGGCATGTTCCAAGGTCTTTGTTTTACATGTATGGTACTTTTCTGTACTTCCACATTCATGCACTGACCCTTCTATAAAATACACTATGTGGGAAGACCATCTTACTTCCATTTTAAGAAACATATGCTTAGAACATTTAATTTTTCACTGCAGCATTAATATAGTAAAGCATCTGTAAACCTCTACATGTACTCTGCCACTAACAAAAAATACTAGATCGCATGACAGAGCTGTATAACTTGAATGGTTATATTATTATATACAACTTCCATCTTCACCTGTTCAAGTGAAGAAAAAAAAGTGAAAATATGTATCAGCGTGATATTAATGCTGAAATTTTGCACGCATCAAGTCAGGAAGCTGAATGTTACAGTTTCCATAGCAACCATAATTCAATCTCCTTTTGCATTTGTGGTAATTTTTAGCAATGTATTTGATATAATTGTCATGTGGGTAACACTTTACTTGAAAAAATGGTGTAATTTCACATTGGATTATCTTTACACATAGGGCACAGCTCTGCAGTCCCTACTAGCACAAAACTCACAGAGATGTCCTTTATGCCTGTATTAGTTCACCTTCCGCATGTGTTGGCACAAGGTGGAGTGTCAAGTGGGTGTCATATGGGATATGGGGTTGTAGGTGATATGCACAAAATTTAAAATATTTTAAACATCTGATCTACTGAAGCTCACCCTGGAAAAAAATTCTATTGATTTTTCTGACAACACCTACTCATCTAAATGCATGCATCATTCTGGCTTGCATATTTAATCTTTTGTAATTATTTCATGACAAACTTGTTAAGCATACAGTTTTTTTGAAGAGAATTCTTAAGGAATTTTGTACCTTTAAATTATTACCTAATTAAAGTATCATGTGAACAATTTTGCTAAATAAAGCCAGTGTTCTGATAACTCAGTAAAAGCTTTTTCTTTGCAAGAAAGGGAGCAGAAGGTTCAGTAGTGCATGAGACACTGTCTTCCCTCACCAGCCATTATAAACTATAAGTGCTGCTTTTTAAAACTCAGTAAATTTACTGTTTTATCACTTGCTAAATATATATATATGGACATATAAAAATAGCCCAAAGTACAAGTCCCATTCCATACTAAAATCTTACATTTTTATAGGAATATTCTTATTGTTTCTGAATCCAAAACTTGTGTCTGTTTTATTTAAAAGCGGCCAATAAACATGAACTAAAGTATATAATCAATGAATATTAATAGTGTTCATCCTGATTTGGAAACTACTATGTCAAGTTTCAGTTTGAAGAAAAACACAATGACTGAATTGCAAATTTGAAGAATGTGATTTATATGTGTAAAATAAATAAAACATTGCAAAAAAGTAGCATGATACCTTATTCTAAAATAATTTTGTCCTTAAATATATTACCTAATAACAAGTTATCAGACTACTGATGCTGCTACCAGATGCTGCTTACCACTGTAATTTGTGTAAATTAAATCTGTGTGGCTAAAGCTCAAATTGAAGTTGAAGATGGCAAAAAATGTGGGGGACAATAAAATGAGTTTATTCAAATATATTAATGACAATAGGCAGTGTAGAAATAACATGAGCCCATTACAGGATGAGGATGGTCACCCTACAAACAGGAATAGAGAAAAGACAGAGGTATTTAACACATTCTTTGCCTCTGTCTTCAACACGGATAATGCACCAAGGGGGTCTCAGTGTCCTGAGCTGGAGGACCATGACTACTAGAATGATCAAGTCCCAGTCAACCCTGAAATTGTGTGGGATTTGCTGCTCCAGATGAATCCCTACAGATCTATGGGACCTGGTGGGATTCATCCAAGAATCTCCACAGAGTTGGCTGATGTAATTGCAAAACCTCTTTCGATGATTTTTGAGTGGTCTTGGGAATCCAGAGAGGTTCCAGCTGACGGGAAGCTGGCAAACGTTGTGATTTTCCAGAAGGACAAGGAGGACCCCAGAAAATACAGGCCTGTCACTCTCACTTCAGTGCCTGGTAAAGTTATGGAGAAAGTTATTCTGGAAGGTACTGATAAACACCTGAAAGACAACGCAGTCACTGGTCACAGCCAGCACAGCTTCATGAGAGGAAAGTCCTGCTTATCAAACCTGGTTCCCTTTTGTGACAAGGAAACCCACCTAGTCAATCAAGGGAAGCCACTTGATGAGTTCTTTCTGGATTTCAGTAAAGCTTTTGATACTGTGTCTCACAGGATCTTTCTGGACAAAATGTCCAGCACGCAGCTGGATGAACACATCATGTGATGGGTGAGCAACTGGCTCATGGGTTCGGCACAAAGGATGACAGTGACTGGGGTGACATCAGACCGGTGACCTGTCACTCGTGGGGTTCCACAGGTTCTTAGGCCCTGTGCTCTTCCACACCTTTGTAAATGACCTGGAGGCAGGACTGGAAGGAATACTGAGAAAGTTTGCAGGTGAAAGAGAACTGGGAGGAGCTGTTGACTCCCTCGGAGGAAGGCAGGCCCTGCAGAGAGACCTCAACAAATTAGAGGATTGGGCAATCACCAACCATATGAAGTTTAACAAGGGAAAGTGCTGGATTCTGCACCTGGAATGCGCCAACCCTGGATGTACAGACAGACTGGGGAATGAGATACTGGAAAGTAGTGCCATGGAAAGGGACCTGGGGCTCCTGCTCAATGGCAAGTTGGATATGAGTGAGCAGTGCCCTGGCAGCCAGGAGGGTCAACCGTGTCCTGGGCGGCATCAGGCACAGCATTGCCAGCTGGGCAAGGAAGGGGATTGTCCCGCTCTGCTCTGCACTGGGGCGGCCTCACCTCAGGTGCTGGGGTCAGTTTTGGGCACTGCAATATAGAAAGGACATTAAACTATTAGAGAGCATCCAAAGGAGGGTGACAAGGATGGTGAAGGACCTTGAGGGGAAGCCGTAAGAGGAGTGACTGAGGTCACTTGGTCTGTTCAGCCTGGAGGAGACTGAGGGGAGATCTCATTGCAGTCTGCAACTTCCTCATGAGGGGGAGAGGAGGGGCAGACACTGATATCTTCTCTGTGGTGACCAGTGACAGGACCTGAGGGAATGGCCTGAAGTGGTGCCAGGGGAGGTTTTGGTTGGATATCAGAAATAGGTTCTTCACCCAGGGGGTGGTTGGGCACTGGAACAGGCTCCCCAGGGAAGTGGTCACGGCACCAAGCCTGACAAGAGTACAAGAAGTGTTTGGACAATGTTCTTGAGCACTTGGTGTGACTCTTGGGGGTCTCTTGTGCAGGGCTAGGATGGACTTGACAATCTTTGTGGGTCTCTTCCAACTTGGCATATTCTATGATTCTGAGATACTGCAGCCCAAAAAATACGGTATTGGCATCACTCATAACAGGCAAAAAGATTTGCATTAACTTAATAACAGAGGTCTCAGGACACTTCAGACTATCTCAGTTTCTCTTGTTTTAGCTTGCTTTAGCTTTAAGACCTAAACGTGTAACAGAATTGATCAGTGACTACTGCCTAATTTGCTTTTAGCTTTAGTATAATCATGTGGTATAATGATTACAAACATTATAAATGTGATAGATTCTTAACTAACAATAAGCAGTAGTAGTTACTCTGTGCAGAACTATCTGTGGCCTTGAAATGATAGAGTTGAGCACTGACATATAAGCATAGGCTGATAGCAGAGACCTTGAAGGTACAGGCACAGATTTATTCTAGGGAGCAAGTGGGTTTAAACATGTGATCAATCATCTGTTACTGAGTACTATATATGCACCTTGGGAACTAACAAAATAAAAGTTTTGGGGGTAAATCTAAAGAATTGTAGGCCAATAACACCAAAAAAACCCAAATGTGTTTAGTGTTGTGGTGTTAGTGAAAGTATAAAAATAATCCCAATCCACCCAAGAACAAAGAGGAAGAAACCTCCATTATCAACATCATAAACTTCCTGGTGAAAAACCTGGGATTTAAAACATTACTAAATAATACATTGTACTTTGGGCTATTTTTATATACCTATATATAGTGAGTGAGAAAACAGTAAAGTTACTGAGTTTGAAAAGCAGCCCCTAGTTTATAATAGCCAGCGAGACAAGAGAGCATCTCATGGACTGCTGAACCTTTTGCTCTTCTTGTAAAGAAAAAACTTTCTATTTTTAATCAGGCTCTTTCAGTAATAAATGGATCATTGTGATTATGACTGTAACTGATTGTAACTGGTGTATAAATATCAATGAGACTAATAATCCCAGATTACAAATAAGAGGCACGTTTCCTTAGCCTACATTAACTGTGTAGAGTAGCACTACTATTGGACCAATATTTTTTCCCATCATTTATATGTCTAGATTAGATCACAAGTCTGAGGCAGAGTCCAGCCTTTCCAGAGAAATTTAAATGTCTTTTCTGATACCATGAAAATCTCAGGCTCAGTCTCCATACGTGTTAAAGGTTGAAGTGTAGCTTTTCCTTTATTCCTTTTGTGAGTATTTGGTTTAAAACAAAAGAGGGGAAAGAAAAAAAGCCATTAAAAGAGTTTTCTGCAATTAAATATTATTTTTCATATATCCTAGAGACTGGTCTACCAACAGGATAACCCATAACCAGCATGGAATTGCACAAAGGTTCCTCAAACTTAGAATACACTTCAGATGATTGTTATTGAACTAGATTTGCATTTACAGATTTGCTGGAGCTGAAGCCTCATTTAGTAAAATTATTAATTAAAAGATCCAAATTCTTTTCTATGTGTTTTTATAAGAAGGAATCCTGAGGCTCACATGGTTTTAAACCTAAACCATATTTATTCTGCTAACATATCTGATTGAATCTGTTTGATTTTCTGATCTCTGAATCTTTCAAGTCTATAGCCATCCAAAAGATCAACATGCAAAAGTTTTATGCTTAAAAGGGAAGAATTATATGCACAACTAAGAAAAGTAAAAGGACAGTTTGAGTCATTTCATGATGTGTTAAGCATTTTTCTTTTAGAGTTTTATTGGTTTATAAATAGGTCAACATGTTCTGGAAGTGGCTGAAGAATTCTGGAAGAATGTAGGCAGAATTCATAGAGAGTCAACTTTCAAGAGAAGGATAAAAATAAAATTGCACCTGATTAAAAGCATGTTCAGATGCGGAGGACATTCTCATTATCAAAACCAACACTGTTGCAGAAAGAAGAGAGCATAAGATACACTTCCACATTGAAAAGATATGGTAAAGGAGAGAAGGAAGACAAATTCTAGAATTAGATATGGTAACAGGAATCAGAGTACCTTGGGTTTTTCTTTCTTCTACTGGAGACCCATGGCAATAGTCAATCCTAAGAGCACATCCACAGACTCCTAATTTGTTACTTGTTTATCTTCAGCATTAGCAAGAGCAATAGTTGCATGGCAGATGGAATAGAGAATTTACTTTGGATGTGGAATATACTTCAGATTTTTCAGTACCATTGTTCCTCTCTAGCAAAAGGCAAAATGCACTAGCTCAGAGGAATGCTGTACAGAATTCCTCAGTTTTTCAGAGGTACAACATCATCTTTCACCATGGTACTTCATGTAGATGTAATATCTGCTAGTGTTTTCTTGCTCCGAAATGTAAATCATCTTAATAATTGAATGTGAGTGCTGTGTATACACCTCAGCTCTGGTTTCAGAGCTATTCAGAGAAAGGATTTGGTCCAAATATACAGCTCCAAGGTGAGTGTGTAAGGTGATTCTGCCATACATTTCAACACTAAGTAGCAAAGGTATGCCTTTGGTTTCAAACCCAGAAAGTACTTCTGAATTTTGTAGTTTAACAGATAGCCTTACTACAGCAGATTTTTCTGTCTGAAACAAAGCAGAAAAACCTTCCCTTGCAGAAAACTGCACAAGATTTTCAAATTAGTTTGGCAGGCATTCTCTTAGTAACTTTCAGTAAGAACATGAAGAAAATCCAAGTTTTTTACTTCATAAAGTAAAGTTTGCTATGGTTTCTCCCTTTTGTCTATCAAGTGTAAGAACTTGATATTGTAGGCTTGTGCAAGAAAACATGGTGACAGCATTGCTGTTTTGCATCTATTTGAAAATGTTCAGGACAGCACACATACAGACAGTTCCTCAATATAAGCAGACCTTTATTTTTCATGTAACACCAGTGCTTAGAAGGAGAAATGAAAAAGTGGCTGGTTCTTTAGGGCAAGTCTACTGCGTCAATATTGTAAATTTTGCAAGGGTCCCTTTTAAAGATATTCAGAAGTTGGAATATAAATAAGGAATAAAAGTTTACTTGATGTGATCAGTAAACTCAAAAGAAACACTGAACAGGGACAGCTCTAAGGTCTGTGCAGTATTAAAGAAACAAACTAGAGCTTTTTCCTAGCTAAAAATCACCAAAATTACAATTGCTGTTCCACCTTGAGCTGCCAATGGGTAAGGCACTTCTTAGCTGCAGTTGTTTCTTCCTATTGTATTATTAAACAGGGCATTTGATCTTCACTTTTGTCAAGCATTCCCTACTGAATTTGTCACACCCAGTTCAGACATTAAAGACAAGCCATACAGCCTTTATTAAAATTAAAGTACAGCAACAAGATAAATCATCTAACACTGAAAATTATACCTGGCATAAACCTTCAATCTACTCACAAAGAATTCAGTTAAACAACTTATCTTTACAGCAGACCTGAGAAATGACATGACTACTATTACAACGTTTTTCCAAGGCATTATTAAGGCATTGCATAAGACACTGTCATATGTGCTTTAAAGTCTGATCATACTCTAGTTTTAAACCTTCAAGGCAACAGTCATGTCTGCTGCTATTGAATGTAAGGCAAAATTTGGGGAAGATTTTTTCAACTTCCTTTTTTTTTTACCACACATAAACCTCACAAGCCTCTATGATTTGAAATTACTTCTGTTTACCCACACTGTAGCCAAGCTTAGGCTTTTTGTTATTCAGACAACATATTAGGAGTCACCTAATCAGTTTATTTTGGAAGGTAAAAGCAAATGTCACATTCCTCCCTTCCCATCTATCTCTCTCCTCTACAATTCTTTACATGCAATGTAACCATTTTTAAAGTACAGTTTGGTAAGGAACCTTTCCATTAAGTAGGGCTGAGTCTTATTACACTTGGCATTATGCAGGACTAATAGAGTAGTATCTTGCCTACAAAAATACCATGTAATACAGACTGGAGTCATAATAAGTCAGCATGTAAAGAATATCAATTTTATAGCTATGACTTGCATTCCCTCCTCCCTCTCCCCCTTATAAGCCTAGCTTCCTTTTCTAAGGAATGATTGCTGAAATGATTTCAGAAAAGTTTTATTTTGAGAAGAGCTGTGCAAATGTACTTGTCATTTTAATGTTTTATCAGAGGAAAAAAATATTTAAGGAAGTATTGAAAAAAATGTTTATGGATGTGTTTACGTTTTCCCCCATAAATTCTGATACATTTAAAAAGTATTCATTTAAGCATAAATATCTTCCCAGCATCTCTCCCAAGTAAACAAGTAGGATGTTGCAAGACACTGCTAAAGAAGCAAGTAGAAAGCTGAAACATGTCTGCCCCAAAAGCAGGGCAGACATATATAAAACCTCTTAGGCTCTTCTTATGGGAAGAAGATCAAGAGTCCTTTCAAAAGACCATAAGTCACAGAGTGAAGATTCTTTCTGCCCATTATTATAATTTTTTATATTAACAAAGCACACTCTCAACTCAGTGCTATCTCTTGCACATCTTACTTCAAGGCTGCCTTACCAAATTTTAGAAACACATTTTTTCCACTGACAAGAATCTTATAAAACCTTTTTCAGATGTGGCCCTGAAATGTAGATTGCACAGAACTGTGCATTCAGACAGTATGTATAACTATTAGGCATTACAGAACTGGTGTCTGTGTAGAACTGCATTCAGTCATGACCTTATTAAGAGTGTGAGGGCAACTTGTTCTGCCAATGCCAAGTCACATTTTAGTTCAGGATAACAGCTATCATATTACAGATGATGTAGAAAGCACTGCATTCTAGAATTCTAATGTTTCATGCATTATGGTTTTCAAACATATCCATGTTCAATATTATCTGTTTACTTCTGCAAGTACTGACACACCCAACTTCAAGGAAAGCACACATAGGACTTTTCTTGTTTCAGTATGTCTAATATTTTCTAAAGCAGCTGCTACTGTAGATTATCAGTACTCCTGTTTTCACTAAACACTGTCAATTCAGAACAATTTAATTGCGTATGGTAATATCAGAAAGCTACAAAGCTTGGGGAAATAATCAACTTGGGGAAATAATTAACTAGAAGAAGAAGCTTCTTTTCATTTTATACTTCAGTACCCATATAAAGATTGATTTTACAGGTGGTGAATGATTTTATAGGTAAAACAATATAAGGAAATCTCTTACCAAGCTAGTTTTTTGCATATTTCATCCCAAATTTTATTGCCGCACATGAGTAAAAGCTCCATACTTGGTATCAAGTTTGGAGATTATGAAAAGAGAAAAGGGAAACTAAACCAAAAGGCAACCCAATAATAAAACTAATACAGACTGTTTTCTTTCTTTTCTGGAGTTGTGCCACTGTACAGCAATTGAGATCACTGGTTATGAAGGAATTCTTGCAAATTTACTTCTAACCCTGAAAGAAAGTGAATACTATTAATGTACATTGTTTCATACATTTGTACTATATAATTCAATCAGTAAGATTTTAGGCAGAAAGACATCTTATTATTTTCCTACACTTGGCTAATTAGAATGCAAACTTTGTGTAGCTGCTCCTCACTCAGCTGGGAGGTCTTACCTTCATATATTCTTTAAATTAATCTGAAGACATAAGGCTTTCTGTCATGCCCAGACACACAATCAGCGACATACAAGCTGACAGTGTTCTTTCAAACAAATCTGCTCTGAAGCAGTACGGTTTTGTGCTATGCCTGCATCTTCTTTTCGCTCCCACTGAGAAAGACGGCCTTGCCCTGCTGATTTGCTGCAACCTTCTACCGCTACAGAAACGGCGTTTGGAAAAAGCGTGACGTTTTATCTCTCACCCGTTACCACCCTCAGGTTCACCCACCTCAATTTTCAGTTCTCCCACCCCAAAGATCCCAACACGTAAAGAAACAAACACGAAAACCGCCGAGTGTTTAATCCTGACTTTGAGCGGCAGCTTCTGCTGGGAGGCTTCTTGAGCGGCACCTTCACTTCTCATCTAGCACCATCTACCGCCCAAGGCGGGCAGGAGCCGGCGCCGCTGCCCGCTCCCGGCCCCGCTGGAGGAGCGCGGGGAGCCGCGGAGCCGGGCCCGGCCCCCGCCCGCACCGACCTGGGCACGGCCTGTCCCCGCACTGAGCCGGGCCCGGCCCCCGCCCGCACCGACCTGGGCACGGCCTGTCCCCGCACTGAGCCGGGCCCGGCCCCCGCCCGCACCGACCTGGGCANCGCGGCCCGCTCCGGGCCCCGCTAGGGGGGCGCGGGGAGCCGCGGAGCCGGGCCCGGCCCCCGCCCGCACCGACCTGGGCACGGCCTGTCCCCGCACTGAGCCGGGCCCGGCCCCCGCCCGCACCGACCTGGGCACGGCCTGTCCCCGCACTGAGCCGGGCCCGGCCGCCGCCCCTGCCCGCACCGAGCCGGGCACGGTCGCCGCCCGCACCCTCCCCGCACCGAGCCCGCCGCCCGCTGCAACGCCGGCTCGAACTTTGCGTGGTGATCCAGATACATCCAGTCCCAAGGACTCTGCTCCAGCTCCCTTACAACAACAAAGCACCTGTTTCCCCAGCAGATTTCTCTATATTCGTACTTGACGTTTCTGTCACTTTTGTTTAAGGACTTCTACTTGAAGTCCTTATCTATATAGTATATATAACACTGTGTGAGCTAAAGGAATGCCATGCCAAGATGGTGGAATATTTACTATACAGTTTCTTACAAAGTAGAAAATAATAGAATTAGAAAGGGAAAAGTAGATAGTCAGTCCAGTTCCGCTTGAGTTGATGGCAAGTGAGGAGACACTAAGTACTCGCTACCTAAGTACTACAGGTGGGTAACAGCACAGCTGTCACTAAACACAGGGAAGATCGCTTTCAGGATAAAAAAAACCCACATCATCCATGACAGGTATGGATTTACCTCCTAAGAAATGACAGAATCACTACATTATGGTCATGTTAGTTACAGTTGTGCTAAATGCAATTATCTAAAAACAGCATTTGCAGTAAAGAACAAAAATTGATATTTAGAGAATCAATGCGTGAAGGTGATTACTATCTTGGAGTACTGGGATCCTGATGTCTACAATAGTGATTAATATTCTGTGGAGAAACCATTATCAAATTACAAAGATGGACATTGACTAATAAACCTTCCTCCAAATGCCTTGCCATCTTCATCACAACAGCTAAGGAAATTATATTTGTACACACTACATACTCTTTACACTTAAACGTATTATGAGGTTACATACAAGTCCTTAAATTTTTACTGAGTTCTAAATAGATGTAGATAATAGACCATATCAGTTTATTTCCTCAGATGCTTTTAAGTGTTTAGTGAAAAGGTATTCAATACTAAGCCAAGCAAATGTCTTTTATTTAAAGTGTGTTGACATTTAGACAGTGAAAGACAGCCATTGCAATTCTCTCTTGGTGAGTTACAGTGCTGGTTTATACTTGCAATCCCATCTCCAGTCATTTGAGAAATCTTTCCTCAGACATAATTAGTTCAAGCACTGAAACTCAGGAACAAAGAACCCCATACTAGGGAAACTTCAGAAAACCTGAAAACCAGAAGGCCTCATTGCAACTAGTTAAACTAGCCAAAAAAATCACATGAGTTGAAGGTGGAATATGACATGACATATTTTGCTGCCAAATTCCTCTGTATCCTTTTAACATGGAAAACTCTAAAATTAAATAGAAACTGTAGTAATAAAAATAATTCTCCTGAAAAATAAAAAAAGACAGATTATTTGGAAAAGTCACATCTTTAAAAATGAGTCTCTAGAAGCCTGCTTCTAAAAAGTAACTCAAAATTTTTTCTGTTACTGGAAATAAATCTTCAAATAAGCTACAAAATGATCAAAAGCATGGTCTGCTGACAGCATCATATTGATGCAGACAGAATGTATCTGAACAAAATACAAAACCAAAATAAAAAACTGAGATGTCAGTTGACAAGCCAAAGTTAAATGTTCATAATGAAAAACATCTTTGCCAAAGGTATGGAATAATATTAATATACAAAGTAATTATGGCCCTTGTATGAAATATTCAACATCTAAAAATGAAGGAAATGACTAATATATATGTTCAATATGAAAATGTTACTGCCATTAAACTTGGCTTTCATTTAAATAATGAAACCATTTACATTGCTGAAATATTATGTATCCTATCTCAACTGAATATAATAAGCCACATAAGAATTGCTCTGATTATCAAATAATAAATCAAAACAGAAGGTTAGATAGGCTGAACAATGACTTAATATCTACAACTGAATCTCTGATCATGAGTTGAACTTAGAGGGTATCTGATAAAAAGATGAAAAGATATAATGAAAAGATATAATCACAGTATCTGGATTGCATTGGGATATTAAATGGTAAGCCACAGTATTCCGTTGATTCTTCAAAAAATTGTAGTGAAATTATGAAAGAGAGGTGCAAGAGTGGTCTAAATGCACCAGGGAAAAGGCAGTTTCTAAATGCATTTGAATGAATGATGGAATTAAAGAACAATTAAGAGCACCTTCCATAAAAATGTGTACAGGGAATGTCTTACTTTTTGTCTTCATTTCCCACAAAACCACTATGTCTGTCCTGTAGTTACTTTTAAGAGAGTTAAAGCACAAGAAAAGGAAAACTACATAAACCACACTTTCTTGCAGTGTTGAGATCAATTATTTACTGGTCTTGGCTGAACTTAAGTCCATCTGCCTTCATGAATCAGGACCAACTGCAGGTCTTCAGGTAACTTGGGGGCAAAAAAAGCTTCTGAATTCTTAATCAAGTTTTATCAGTATTCATATATGAAATTTATATTTACTAGAGAGAAAAGCAGGGAACAACACGAATGGGAAATCCTAAGGTGAGGAAAAAAAGGTGAGGTGTGGATGAATATATTTTTAATTTCATAGCCAGAATAATTGACATTGCTATTTCTTTATGAATCCAAAAGTGATAACACTGGATATCAAGGAGGAATATAGTAATGACCAAGAAAATCTGATTAGAATGCATCCAAATTTAGATGTTAGATATGGTTGCATATGCATATGGTTAGATATGTTAGATATGGTTAGATATTGGAAAACAAGAGCAGATGTAATTTCATAGTAGGATTCAATATTCTCTAATTAGTGATCTACTTTCTTATTTTACTTAGTCATACCTATTATGAAAAAAATCCTGTATGATTTCTCTTGTCATTAGCAGAGAGAACTTCAGAGAGGTAGAATCCATTCAACCTCATTCATCAGAATAGTTCACTAGAAGCCGGACTGTGGTCCAGCACAGAAAAAATACTATTTTTCCTACAATTCTGCTATAACGACAGAATTTATTGGTAGGGCGTCTATCCACTGAAAGCTATAATGTATTTAGAAATGAAGAGGCCTTTCCAGTGTGTCTGTGTACATTCAGTTTTGCCTTGTAATGACCTGCAACTTTTCTCTCTCAACCTGCTTTGGAGATGAGCACGCTATATTGCCTCCTTGTGCTTGCTGTTGACAGTAAGGGGGCATTGAGAGGAAAAGGTGCAGTCCACATTATTGCTGTAGTGCATCCTTTGCTGGAAAGCTGTCTGCAGGAAAGCCTTATTCAGGATCCTGACTAAGGCACGAAGTTTCTATAATGCAGTTCTGCAACACCGCCTCTCCATATTCCCTGCACCATGCATCCAGATTCTAGCCATTAGAAAGCACATTCGTGAAGGGTGTTTGTCCTTTCCTTATTTCAAGGTAAGTGGAATCCATGGAAAGATATAGTCTCAGAAGGAAACAGCAAATGGGTGAATTATGTTTGCTTTCTGAAGTGGGGCTCTGTTTCCAAAAAAATCAGCACATGCTAAAACCATTGTCAGTTTGCTTGAAATATCTTTGTACATATCCCCTAAATATCAGCTGCTTCTAATACTAATATAGTATTCTAGTTCAGGATGGAATCTACTGGCATACTGTCTGTGTAAGCAGAGGTGGTCCACCTTTTAGCTATGATCCACCACTTAAGAGATCCCCCCACTCAGATTTTTTGATTTATTCCAGCATCATTCAGAACTCTCTGTACTGCTAGATTTGACTACCTCCGCGTACTGCAGCTTCTCATACTTCACAGCTGCCTTTGAATGTCATCCGTTAATTTCTCCCCTCATCCTCTGCAGAACTCTTCCTACTGCTGTTAATCAGGCCATTTTGTTTTCTAATTTTAAATCTGTTATAAAACCTTCTCTCTCCACCCCCAGTGCATATGGGCAGGTTTTCTTTTACTGCAGAGCTCTCAGATACCAAAGTTAGACATTATTTATCACTAACACTGTCTAATTCGTCCACCATTGCTTGCCTCGTGAAGTTTATCTAGAAAAGAAAACAAACCTGTGCCTTCCCTCCTTCACTATTTAAAAATGTTTATAAGGAATCAAATGTTTCTTTCAGGCATAAAGGAAATCAATGACAGAACTCATAAAGAAACTTGAACATACAGTTAAGTAGCAGACCTGTAGATCTGCACAGGGCTCTTATGCATTTGTGAATTGTATCACAGGGTTAAACTTGGCCAAATTCTTGACCTAGTGTGTGCTGCCACAAGTAACCTGTAAAAATCACATCTGGTATGCTTTGGTGCTTGCCAAGTCACAGCGTTAAATATCTTAAGGGTAGATATCTATGTTTGGAGAACCAAAAACAGTCAAGCTTCAGTAGATTTCCAGGTACACTTTTAGACTTGCAATGGCCTTTTTAATAGTCACATGTAAGTGTCTATAGTTTTTGAGGGTCCAGCCAGGAGTCACTACTTTTCCAACACATTCAGCAACATAGAAGTTCTAGTAATTTGAATGTAGCCTAACCTGACCCAGTCAAGGAATTATTAACATTTTACTGAGAACAGCTTGGCCTCATACTATGCTGAAACACTGGTCATTTCTTATGCAATCAATGACTTTGATAAGAAAATTGTCAGACTAGATTTGAGCAGTGCTGACTTTACTGTGGCTTTATGAATTTATAACATGGAGGATACTTCAACACATGACAGATTTTGATGGGTGGTCATCATGCCAGTCACGCCTTCCTCAAAAGGAAGAAGGAAACGATGTAATTGGGATTTTACCAGTAACTTGCTGAATCCTTTCATGGAATCAAAATGGAGAGATACACAAGAAGATACACAAGAAGAAGAAATGTAAAGTTTCTAGCTTTTGTAAACAGCAAGTGTTCATCAGTATAATAAACACACTGCTGATGTAACATCATAAAGCAATAACGGGGACTAGTGAAATTAGTATAGAAGACCATTACATTTTCTTGCCCATGCA
Organism: Orthonyx spaldingii; assembly: GCA_013397795.1. Taxonomy (NCBI): domain Eukaryota; kingdom Metazoa; phylum Chordata; class Aves; order Passeriformes; family Orthonychidae; genus Orthonyx; species Orthonyx spaldingii. The sequence continues at coordinate 65,296 of VZTJ01001900.1, read as the reverse complement.
GAAAATAGAACTTTTAACTCAATGTCTGTTGTATAATATTATGAATATGGTGGCACAGGTATTCAAATCTACTAGCTTAATCTACAAATAGGCACACAGAAAACCAAACACATGAACTGTCTTTAAAAACCTCAAGCAGTTTGAGCACAGGGTTTTCACTGTAGCAAAAGAAAAGCTGGATGTAAACTAATGAAGATTATGCTGAACAGAATGGTATTGAATGTGGCAAGAGACCCAGAGCACAGAGACAAGGGGAAAATTTTGCTGGGATGTTTACCACATAAACCAACACTAATTCTGTCTAAAAAGAAAAATAAATCCTATTTTCCTGTAATTGGGAGCATATATTATGAAATGTCATAAAATGCAAATTATCACCCATTGGAAACAATAAAATAGAGAAAAACTGCAGTGGGTAGGAAATTCCTGCCCACTTAATCTATTAATAGCACATGAATGTTTAGAGCATTATGCCTTCAACAGGCTACAGTCTTTTTCTACCTTGGTTTCAAAAACACAGGCTACAAGAATATATGCTCTCTTAAAATTGCTTTAGAGACAACTCAGGCATGGAATAAAAATAGCATAGAGCAGCTATTTAATCTAAATTGCTCTTAGAAAAATACTACTAATTGCCCCTTTTGCACACTACTGATTTAACATCCTCAAAAAATATATCTTTGTTTTGGTTCATTTATCTTCCCTCTCTCACGATTAACGATTGCACACAGCATACAGATGAATTTTTCCTTTCAGGCCTTTCTAATTTATTTCCAAATAGTATGTATTAACAAAAAAAAGAGGTTCTGTATGTTATCTTTCTGGTCCTCAAGAAGTGATGTGAATGCGCTAAGTGAAGATCCAACAGAATCTTAAATGTAAATCAAAACCACTTCATTCAACCATAGGATTCATTCAGTTTTTTCAATATTTATTCCACCCAAACCAGACAATTTCTTTACTTCTAATTTAGAGAAATCTTGCTTGCTATATTGAGCTGGATGGATTCTTCGTTTAGATACTTAACTTGCGAGTACATGAATATCCTAATACTCATTTTTATTCTAGAAGCAAGCATTTCTGTCTGGAAGAGATGCTTATTATGTTTAAAATGGGTTGATCTGCTCTCTAAAGCTAATGGGAACTATTGCCCTCCAGTTGTACAAAAAGGCCAACCTTTAAATAGTAATACATGTATGTGTAGCAAACCCATTTGTTCCACTGTTAATCAGGTATATGTAAGGCTGGTTTGGTTTTTTTTTTTTGTAATTTTTAGTTTAAACTTATTTCAACAAAATTAGAACATCATCAGATGGCGTTTAATGTACATACCAAATACTTTTATTTAGAAGGCATTATATGTATGTATTTTCATCAAAATAAATACTGCCTTTCTATAATTTTTTTCCTTGTGCATACATCAAGGAGATGAAAAAGTTGTTAAATTTCTAAAGTCATTTGCAGATAATTCTGTTAAAGAAAAAAGGAAGGATTTGCACCTTTCTTACACAGGCTGTGTAGCATATACTAAAAATGTTTATCATCTTAGTATTTGAATAGTGAATACATGTACCTAAATAATGATAGCAATATGCATTATATGGTAGAGGTTCAAAAGCACCCTTATTCCAACAACCACCAGCCCACACTAACTGTTCCACACTGGTGATTTCAGGGTCCATTCAAAACTTATGTGACTGATGGCAGTAATTTTATCTTGTGGGCTTAAGAGAGCTTGACCAGATGACACAGTGAAATTCTTTTCTCCTCTCTCTCTCAGCATTACAAAAGTACTTACTTTTTACAATTCTGCCTCCCTGGTGCCACAAAGGTGATTATAACTATCAATATGTATCCCCACTCATTCAAATGAAGACTAAAGAATTGAAGCAATGGTTGCTGCCACTTCTTCCAGCAGAATTAGAGCAGAATCACAGGCAGGTCAGTATGTTTTCTAAAAAAAGGAAGCTTTGAGAGGGTACATCACAGAAGCTCAGGAAATATTGATTCTACCTGAATCATGTTAACGCTCAGCTCTCCTCTGTCCAAAATCTCCATTCAAGCACAATTAAATTCTAAATTGGCCAACTAATGATAAACAAATGATGATGGACACTGTGAAAAAGGAAGTAATAAATGAAAAAGAAACACTACACTTGTAAAGTTCCAATATTGCCATATCAGATGCTTCCTTTCTGGAACTTATATGGATATTTAGTCCTTTCTCCCACAATATTGTCACCACTGACATAGGCAGTGGTTACTGAGAGACAAAAATAGCAATATAAGGCAAGCTAGAAGAAGTGATTTCTAGGAAAACCTTCTGAGAAAGATAGGCTGCTTTCAGCAAACTAAAGGAAGAAGAGGCTCCAAACCCAGTGCATTAGGAGAAAGATATAAGTTTACAAACACCTTGTCAGGCAAAAGGGTTGTTTGAGCTATTGCAGAGCAGAAACATGAAAAGAAGAAAATGGTGCAAACTAAAATGAAAGCTGTATCATAACTGTTTAGAAATCCTTAGATATGGACTTAACTGAAAGCTGAAGCTCTACATGGCTGGACAATCGAGTCTCCTAACAAAGGAAATGAGACTGATGGAACAGCAGCAGGTTGTAATATTTTTTTTCTGCTGGCTTCTATCTTTTGATAAAAGTAGATTTGTCCTTCCTGTGGGAATCTACAAAGTCTGAAAAGTATAAAGGAAATTAAAAAGTAGTTGTACTTGCTGGTATTATATGTAATTGCCTGCAAACCTGACGTCTTTCATCCACAATGCCTTTAAGGTTTAAACACACCTAGAAGCTCTGAAAAAAAAATCATGAAGAGACTTCATTTCATAAAAATATGACTTTTCTAAGGGGAATTTTAGGCAATAAAAGTGGAAAGAAGCAAAGTCAGATTTACAGAATCAGCAAACCCCTCTTATCAAGCATATTCTTTCAAATCAGCTGGTGCAGCATCTCAATAGAAGCTAGACCTCTAGGTTATGCTAAATTTATGTTGAAAATATTAGAAGTCTTCTAGGACAAAAATCCCAAGGAGCTATTTGGATGTAAAATGCATAAATATGGTTGCAAAGTCTGTGAGATGTTACAGAGGAGACAGGCATTTGGGGGAAGTCAAACACAGAATAAGCACATTTAGTGTGACAATAGGGAGCCTGTTACTTACAAACACTACTAAAAATTCTTTTCACTAGGAGAGGTTTCAATGACAAAAAAAATTTTTCAACCTTTTTAAAGGCCTAGGGACTAAGAGTTAACTGATTCTTAGAAAAACACTATTACAAAATGCACTATTTACTTAACAAAAAACCCAAGAGTGTGCATGAAATGCACAGGAGACTGTTTTTTTCCCTGTTCATACAGAAGAGTTTTAACATTTAGGTACTTTGTTCTCTGATAGGAAATGCACATGCAGGCCTGCCAGATGAGGCAAAGAGATCCTTTCTTTTACAGTGCTCACTCATCTCTTTTCAGACACAGCCGGAGGGGAAGTGAAGTTGCTATTGGTCTCAATCCTGTTTCAAGGTCCATTCCTGCATTTTATGCAATATCTGTTTAATATAAGCTTCATAAGGGATGATGGCAGGAAGGATTAGACCCAGTATTCAGTGAGTGTCCCAGCCATCAGGCTGTACAATATCTCTCCTTCTTGCCTCTTTTTTCTCTACAGAAATGTCCCCAGAAGCTGAGAAATCTGAGTTCAAACCACCTCAGACTGTGGAGGAAAATGACTCTCACACTTTCCAGTTCTGCTTACACAAAGATACTACACAGAAGTCTATTGCCCAGTAGTGCTTCATTTCAGAAAAAAAAAAAAAAAAGGAGTCTAGTTAAAAGTTCTATTGTTGTTGAACACTGGCACGTAACTGTGCAGCAAATGTCTCATGTTCTTTAATGGAAACCCCCCCACATATTTTCTGGGTTTCTAAAGCGCCTTCCTACCACACTGTTGAACCCACCAGACACTGCTGCAGCTGTGCTGTGGCTCCTGAAAGACTTTAAAAGGTGAGGAACCTGTAGGTCTTAGAAGCCACAGACACCAGGTGCTGGCTGAACATTGGGTCTCAAATTAGCAGTTCTGAATTTAAATGCCAGCCTTTTTTTTTTTTTTTTTGTTGTCTGGCCTAGCAAGACTGAAAAATACATTCTGCAAACACACGGAATTGTAGCATATCAGTCACTGAGTGGGAATCCAAGAAATATTTCAGGAGTGATAAGAAGTTAAGCGTGCTTTACAGGATTACTATCTAAAATTAAATACCAAATGTAAGTTATTCATGTGGTCAAATACCTAGAAGATGACACTTTATTTCAGTCTGACCTACATCATGAACTTCAGGAAGTTCAGGTACAATTCTAAGCTATTTTTTTTCACATATAAATTGTGATTAATTCCTCCTTCTGATTTGTACAGTCAACCAACACAGAAAATAGTTCTAGGCACCTTCAAACCAATTGCTAAATGTGATATAAGGCTGGGGTTTGGTTTGTTTGGGTTTGTTTTGTTGGTTTTTTTTGTTTAAATTTGGTTTCTTTAACTTTTTGTTTTAATTAGTTACTTCAGTCATTTTGTATATTGTATAACTAGAATTCAATAAATGTTTAGCAATGTTAGCTGGTTATCTGTAATTAATAGTAAGGGTTAGGGGATGCTGATGCATTTAAAACGTAGTTTCAATCTGTTTTTCGTGTAATAGGTGCTTGGGAGACTTTATGATCAGCAACAAAACCCTAAAAATACTCCTCATAGATCTGAATCTCCACTATAATAGGAGACTGAAACCAAGATTTTATAGATATGTGGTGCACAAAAATTCAGATAGATACCTGGCATGTTTTCAAAAGTGCCTAGATGCATAACTGCTGTAGTTTCCTGGAAACAGGTCTTGTCGAAAATTCTTTGATGAGATGACAGGCTTAGCTGGTAAAAGTAACGGTGTAGACATAATAAATACTTGCAAGGCTTAGCACTACATGACACTCAGGGTAAAATACTTACACTACTTGATATCAGTAAGGCATGTGTTTAATGGACACAGAACTCGCTAAATGACAGGCTCCAAGATGTCAGAGACAACTAGAACTCAAACGTCTGTGCTGGTATTTTGAACAGAAGTGATGCAGAGCCACAATGTCATCCTGATCTGCGGCGGCTCTCTTAATTTTTTATGGGAGGAGACTCCCTCCTCCAGCATTCACTCTGTAGCAAGAGCTGTGGGATTCCTCTTCTCAGAGCAGTGGTGAACCGGGCTTAAGGTTGAAACACATCCAAGAGGGGTTTTTCCTGTGGTGAGGATGCGCTCCACCATCCCTTGGTGAAGCACCCCCATGCCTCACCACACACATTTAGAAACATATTCAAGATGGCAAAGATGGGGCAGCCATCCTGTTGGTGCTGTCCTATGAACACTGACACCTTTGCAAGTAATAGAATCACAGAATATTCTGAGTTGGAAGGGACCCACAAGGAGCATTGGGTCCAACTCTTAAGTGAATGGCCCACACAAGGATCAAACCTGGGACCTTGATATTATTGGCACCATGCTCTGACCAGCTGAGCTAGTCTAGCTGAATAAAGAGAAAGCCAAAGTCACACATGAAGCTCTGAGCAAGGCAGGCCCAAGAGGGAACACTGACCTGGAGAGGACATACAGTTGGACATGATGCCTGGAAGTAGCTGAGCCCCTGGGATGAGGTTGTTCCATAACAACCCTCCTGGGCCATGCTCAATCTCAGATGCCTCAGCAGCACTAGGGCAGGAACTAGCAGCGCAGGCAGTGACAGCACAGTGGTGCCATGGCAGGCCGGATGTCCCCGGGCCGCGCCATACTGCTCTCTGCTTGGGAGAGGAGACCCAACGTCACCCTTGTATGCTCCCTGCAGTGACAGCATAATATGTCTGTCTTCATTTGCAGATGTGATGACATGAAACATGCTTAAACTCGGTGCCTGCAGCCAGCAGAGAGATTCGGGAAGACATCCCAACTCCCAGTGCTGCAGGCATGAAACCACTGCTCCTTGTATCACTGCATGGATGGTGCCATGCAGTTGGCTGACTTCAAAAATAGTGAAGGTCATGTTTGCTGACAATTGTATTCAGTATGACTCTTTTGCTTGTTTGTTTTATTAAATTAATTAAGCCACTTTGTTTTTTCCCTTGAACAGCAGACAAGTTGTATTTCATATTCTCCACAGAAAAGCCATGTCGGGAGTTCCAGGCTTCCTGTCAGGGCCCGTGGATGGTGGATGCTGCTGGAATCACTGGAAGGGGGCACTTGCCATCTGGAGGCTGGGTGTGAGGTGGTGCCACGGTGCGTGCACACCTGGCTTTGCTGGCTGCTGCGACAGCACCTGCTCTTTTTGTGCTTCCCTTTCCCTCACCTGCTGTTCAAACCATGTTGTTTCGCCAGGCATGATTCGAAAAGGACTGTAAACCAGCTCCAGGTATGAAAGATGCTGCCACTGCTAGCTGCAGCACAGGGAGAGAGGTGACATGTATCTGAAATATGCTCTATGTGATACTACAGGCAAAACCACTGTCTTGAACCTCTGGAGGATTCCCCTAAGGACTCAGCCAGCGTCTTAAGCACAATAATACAGCCAGGGGATAATGTGTGTTACTATTTGAAGAGACATCATTGTCAGTTGGATGTTATTTTTACTTGTCTACCATTCTTTGAAAATCAAACCTTCTTTTTCTTCGTCTGTCTCACTACCTGGCTGCCAGAAAACGCCAGTGGCAGGTAAAATGAAAATGTTACCTTCAGACATCTATTAAATACAGAATTATCAAAAATGTATTATTTGAACATTAAAAGCAACAAAAAAAGTTCAATTTACAGTAAAAAGGTAGCTTTTATGTGGAGACTTTATCTTCCACTTTTATAATACATCATGCTTAAAACAGCAAATGATAATGATGAATTGAGATTGTATATAATGTGAGTCCATAAATATTACAAGTACATAAAACAATAACAGCAAATATGTCCAAGCCCGTAAAGATGAGAAAAATACAAGATTTGAGGAATAAAATGGGAAACTTCCAAACAACAGATGTAATAAAATACAACAAACAGAATATTGCATATTTATTTTCAGAAGTAGTCAGGTAAAGAAAAGTTTTGGGAATAAACAAACTTTGTGAATAAAAATTTCTGCTTTCCGTGCCACCTTAATTTTTTCCCTTCTCAAATTATATTGGCAACTGATTATTTAAATCTTGTTAATTAAGACAGTGCTACAGATCCCTATCAGAAGTGCATTACTGATAATTCACTGATAATTTATCTCTGTTAAGAAGAAGCCACTATCCAGTAAAAAAAAGATAGCCAGTCACACACCATTAAAATGGACAGTGAATTACTGAAATAAAAAAACTCGCAGGCACTTTGTAGGCAACAAGTACAGAAAATTTCTATTCTAATCTGTTCATAAATACTTAGGAGCAGTCAACACAAACATGAATGAGAATGCTTTGTAATTTATTTGAAAATCAAGGAGAGCCAACACATCTATGGTGAAATGCTGGTCTTATTAAAAATCTCCAGGAATTTTGCCAATTACATTAGCAGTTTAAGGGTTTCAACTCTGCAATCTCATTTTTATTGATGTGATTTAGACAGCTGCAGAGAGTCATGTTTCTCTTACACAAAGGCAAATTCCCAGTGTTTTACACCAGCAGTTGATGCCACCATGCTTTCTGAGAGACTATTCATGAAGTCAAATGACATCTAGCAAGTGCAAACACCACCTAACAAGTGCAAACAAAGGAATATGAAACAGAAGTACTTCTGATTTTCCTGTCATCTCTATCATATTTTTAATTAATAATCTCTGCATCAGAAGGTTGTTCAGAATGAGCAAATCCAAGGCAATGTCTGGTTTTAGCTTGAATCCCCCAAGGAAAGAAGCTTATAAAAAATTCTGCCAAAATCTACCTTTCTATTCCCAGTAGCTTTTGAGACTACTGCATAAATTTAACCAAATTTAACAATATGGTAGGGGTATCAAAGATCATAAGTGCCAGCAAGTTTCATGAAAACAGGTAGGACAGAGTAGATGCTAATAATTCGTCCACTTACCCTGCACTCACTCCTTCTGAGATGCCAAAGAATGCATGCAAATGACTGCACTTGAAACATAAATTTGGACAAAGCCAATCGTCATTAATATTGATTCTCATTGAGATGGTTCATATTTATTAGCTGAACTTTTGTGACCTAGGAAATAGATACATTCTAAATGTTTTCAACAATAATGTATTTCCTCTGAATTCAGATTTTTATGAATACTGTACTTATTTATGCAAAAGAAAATCAGAAGGTCTCCTGTCTAGACACTGTGCTGGTGTGTTATTAAAATGTATTTCTCAATAAAGGCACATTCAGAGTTGCAAGGAGGCTAGCTGCTAAAAGATCAAGAGTTCTCTTTGGCCTTACAAGAAATAAATTGTATTAGCATTTGATTGCATTTTTCATATCTAGTATTTCAGTTGTTTGAAAAAAAGTTGCTAGCTTTTAATATATACTCGGGTAAACACCTTTAAAATTCGGTATTTCTGTAGCACCTCTTTCAGATGTTGCAGGTATCAGGCCAGTTTGTGGTGGACACCAGATGGCTGTGGAGCTACAACTGTGATCCCCTGAACAGTCTCTTCCTTTCTTGTAAAATCCATATGTATACAGTTAAAGCCAAAGGTATGAAAAGGCAAAGTGATGTAGCATTGATTTGTGGAAAACAAAGAAGCAATAAATGAAGCTAGTGTTTATCTGATGGGAGAGCACAGCCCTGCAGAACAGTAGGCATCAGACCATTGATTAAATTTTCTCACCCAGCTGTGAGCATATGAAAACAGAACAGCCCATCAAGCTCAGCATCTTGACTCCTATCAGTGGCTGTAAGCAGATGCCTTGTAAGATGGTGAAATTTTCTCATTCTACTTTGCTCTCTATTCTTCACCTACTAAGTGCTACCTTTTCTGTTGCTTTCCTGATAGTGCATTCTAAGCTACCTGTCATAATTTTAAGATTTTCTCCAGAATAGAAACCACCAGCTCAAAAGCCATAATTCTGTAAGTTGGCTGCCCTTTGGTTTCTTTTCACACTATCACTTTATCTACACGGAAAGATGTTTCTCCAAGTTGTACTTTTCCCATATATGTGACTCAGCTTTTTTTCAGTACTCAGTACTATTCTTGCAGGCATGCAGACAGATTCTCATACATCTTTTATCATAAAATTATGCCTGTGCATGTAAGAGGTACCTTGGTGTTATTTCATCACAATTTCTAACTGCCACAACCTCTAGTCATGAATGCAAAGGTGAACCACCATCCTCTCTCACCAGGCTGATGCTTCTGGCTGCTGCTCCTAGCTGCAATATTCCTTCTAATCATAATGCTGTTGTCTCTAGCTAGCAAGTCACCCCTGTACTGATACCCCTTACTGTGCTCTTCCCACTCACCACAGTACCACTTACATGGTATTATCACACATTGATTTCAGCTCTGAATAGGTTCATTAAAGGGAGCCTTTACTAAAATTCATTCACTTAAGTTACTGTCCTTCGTGACTTCAGCAAAGATCCAGCACCATTTTATGTCTTGTCATTGCAGTAGACCCAGTTGTGATGCTCTCTCAGCTTTCATGATTTCTGTTCACTGAGTGATGACTAAAGGGGAATCATCTAGGTAGTTAATTGGGTTTTATTAGTGATTCAGCATGTAAGTTCACTGAAGAGCCTCCATCTCTCATAAATATTATCAGCTATACCTTGGATCTCAATAACAGAGAGACCCCTTCAGCACTAACTTTTTCCTAGAAAACAAAAAGCCCCTTCTTATCTTGATAAATGGCTGCATTTCCAGAAGACTAAAATAAGGACTTTGATTATGGGACCAACTAGACAATTTTGTTGTTCTTTACTTGTAGAGGAAGGATATAACATTTCATCATAAAACAGGCATCAATACAACCAAATGGCTGCACTGGTATACTTTGCTTTATCTTTCTAAATGAGGTATGTTTATTTCAGTTTATCAAGAAATGTAATCCGAAAACTCTTTTTTTTCTCAGATCCGCCTTCTGACATCTCTGCTTGTAAGACTCTTTCTAAAAATATGTTCCAATGGCTGTACTTTGTAAGCATGTATAATCTACACAATGAACAATGTAGATAGAGATTATGCATGCTCTTCATTATAACAATTATTCACAACTATTCCTTGTGAGCACGAAACCCAATACCCGGCCAGTTGTCCTCATGTGTAAATGTGCTGTTTCTTACATTAGAAAAAAAGGACTATATTTCTGTCAGAACTCTAACAACAACTAAATAACAAAGAATTTGCATACATGCACACGTGTAAATTAATATACATATGTGCATACTGTATTTTAGTAAATTACGGACATGTGTTATTGTGCATTGTGACTCATGAATCATGAATCCAATTCACAGATTATCATTTCCCATTAAATTAGTGCTTTCCATATGGCATCTCCAACGCAAGTCCTACAACCTACTTATTGTGGTTAAAAAAAAACCCTTTACATCAAGAACACACTGTCCTAGGCTTTGAAAAAAATGTTTAAAATCAAATTATTCTACTATGTGTAATACTGTTTAAAGATTTAAACAATTTCTTCATCTTTTTTTGGCATTTTATTTTTAGACTATATCTATTACAAGTTAGCATGTTATTTCTTTGTACTACTGGACTAGCATAAACCAGAAGCAATTATCACAAACCGAGAGGATTCTTATAGTACAGCACCATATTTACCCACAAAGAAACCACTTCATCAAACCACGGTGTCCTTTTGTCATGGCTGTATTAATACATGCCTAGAGTATTGTAACCATTGCATATACACAGTGAAAACTTTCATGGGAAACTCACGTGAAATCCTGCCCCTATGTAACTACCTGAAATCCGCTATCTACACAGTGTTTTTGTCAAGTTGAATATAAGTGGTTCACAATCATCATTATCCAAAAATAGTAGTACTTAAAAAGCTAAAATGAAATTTTTACAAAATTGATTTTATTTCTGAAAAATCTGTGAACACCTTTTTAAATAAAAAAGATACTGGATTAGTTTACCATGTCATTAGAGTTGGTTTTTTTTTTTTTCTATACATCACATTCTACAGATTTTATGTGAGCAAGAAAAAATCCAAGTTCTGACTGAATAAGCTCAGTATCTTTGCAGGATTTGAATATACTTTCCAAGACCTCGGATTTGACAAAATTTCATCAAAGGGTGGAGTTGAAATATCGTTCTCATTTTTAATGAAGTAGTTTGAGATCTTTCTGCTATAAATAGGACTGGTTCTGAACATTTTTTGGTCGGTAAGTTGGAGCATGTAAAACTTTCATTGTTCCAAGAAGTCCTTTAGCGCTCTACCACACCTGCAGCTGGTCTTTAAAGTGTTTATGGACTAAGCTGAATAGATTTTGTTATTTATGTGCTCTCATTTCTCTGCCTATTTCATTTTTGTAATTGGACAGATAGCCAAAATTACCTCCATTGGCCATCCAGGGCAAGAGTTGTTTTAAATCCAGCCACTTATCTGTGGTTCACGTAGTTCATATTTTATTACTTCATCACCACTTCAGTCTTTGGTTCTGGCACTTTTCCCGTGCAAGTGACATTCACACTATATAATTGAGCTTTATTCATGGAACTGTGAAACAGACAGAAAGTATTCCAAAATGTGGAAAATGAAAAAAAAAAAATCTAAAAACAAACAACTTCACCGTGACATTTTCTTTGCGTCTTGGCTCTGGCTTGTTGGCAAAGAAGCACTGAATATGTAAATCCATAACTAATGAAGAGTTATATCAGTCAAAGCTAATAATAAAGAGTTACATAAATCAATATAGATAATAGAGTCTATTTGTGAGGGTTATGGCGACCTGTTTGCAAGATGTCTATCTATATATAATGTACACATGTAATTCTTTTTATGTTATCAGCCAATAAATACATTATCCAATTCAACTGGTATTTCTCATTATGTTCAATACATACAGAAACCCCCAGATTATATATGTACTTGAATTAAAAGTGTTCACCATACATTTTATCCTTCCTAATTCTTAGTGCTGCTTTCAGCAAGAGTATTCTGGTAATTGTCCCCTGAAATTTTCCTCAGACACTTCTGGGAATTATTCTACCAGAGATCTAATGCATAAAAATTGTCGATAATAAAGATTTACTCTACCAAACAAAGGGAAAAACATGCAGTTTCAATGGTCAGGAGTTTGAAATTATCAGAGCAGCAGAGACAACTTAGCAGTAAGTCCAGGAATAAAACTAGCAGCAGAACAACTTTCCTCTGTTACCTTGGTGCCCTAACTTTCCCTGTTTTTTGGGGATTATTATTATCTGTCAATGCTGCTTGATATGTCAGTGTATGGATAACTAAATGGCATTCAATTTCTTTTCGCTGCAGTGTGGCCTTGCAAAATAATTTCTGATTTTCTGCTTACTGTCTCCAGAATGTCTCCTTTGACATTACTGTATTCATATTTTTCTTTCCTTCTATTTGTCTTGTGTAAAATTGCATTTTCTCCACTGAATTTTAATATTGTGCTTTCCCAATTTTCATCTCCCTGGCACTCTGTAGATGATTTTTCAGTTTTAATTACACTATCTTTTCTTTCAAAATAAAATTATTATTAATTGTTTTGATAAATTATTAAATTCTCTTCAATTAAAAATAAAAGTAAAACTTAATATAGCAGTACATAACTTTTCCTCCTGATAAGAGTACAGCAATAAGATAATTTCTGTGATCACTAACATTTAAGGTAAGCTGTTAAAATAGGAAGAAAACTAGAAAACATGAGCATGAAGCAATTCCATGCAAAGCAGTCTTAATTTGGACCAAACGTTGGGAGATTGGAGCCATAACTCTGGTGATGATACCTCTATATTAGGGACACAGAAAATTCCATTTCTACTGCATACATGTTCTGGCAGGATGTCTTCACACAAAACTGTTGAATATTAATGGGCAAAAAATGTATTCCATCACTTATGTTAGAGTTAGTCTATTTTATATATGTAATTCTTTCTTTTTTGCAGCCTCAAGTACTTAAGAACTGCTGTACACTTTGGATCTGGGCAATCTTCTGTCTCAATAGTGGCTAAAGACAAACACATAGGAAAGAGTAATAGAAGACTACGTGTAGGGACACGTTTTTCCTAACAGTCTCCTGAACCCCCAGTCATTTTCAGAATGGGGCATTTCCTGGGATAGATGCAATTTGTTTATTTAACAGCTGCCCACGGACCTCTCTTCTCAAGTACTCCTGAAATCTTTTGTGCTAGGTACAGGGGAGTTTTTGGCATTCCCACTCTCCTTTGCCAAGGAATTTGAGAGGTATACTACCTATGCAGTTAATAAACACTTGCTTTTGTAATTTGAAACTCACATGCCCCCTATACCTGGGCAAACAAGTCCAAGAATTTTCTTAAGAGCAAAACAATTTCAAAAAGAAGAGCTGAAGAAACTGCATCTTAAAGTATTCTGTTAATGAGAGTTAATGAAAGAAATCATGGTTCAAATCTACTCCTTTTCCATTTAAGATAGAGTTTGAATCTCGTTATTAATGAGGATACCCTAATCAATAAGGTGCAGTCAAGTTTCTACACTCCCTTGCCAAAAATATTTGGTTACTCACTGCCTCAGGAATGAAAATGAAAACAAATCTGCTGTTGACTCTGTCAGGTCAATTCCTAATGTATACATCACAGGGTTCTCTTTAAACAAAATCAGAACATTGTCAGGAGGATTCTGAACATTGTGTCTTACAGCGGTTATGTGCTACCCCTTGAAATTGTGGACTTTAGCCTTCTTAACAGAAAAAAGAATCAAGCATGACTATACTGCATCCTTGATGGATATTTATCTTCTGAGCTGCAGACCACTAAGCCAAGATTTTGTTTCATCTTGAAAGTAGGTTTTTTTATCAAAAGTTTCATTTTAGAGCAAAGGAAATAGTTCATGTTGACCAAATACGCTTAATGATATTGGTAAAAATTTTTACAAATATATGCAATTTGAACTGAACTGATCTCTCCATTCTTTTATTCAAATACATAGATAGAGAAATAGCATTATTCCTGAGAATACAGTCTTAATGAATATGTCTAAACAGTAGAAATGAACCAGATGAAGTAATTAGGTAAGGCTATTCTATACTCCAAATCAAATCAACTCTAATTCAGCATTAGTTAATAGAAAAATAAAAGAAAATAATCTCGCAAACAAGACCTGCATTTCTAGAGGACTCAGTGTAAACATAAACAGTGCAGGTGTTGATTAAGAACCATAATTATCTTACTTGGACTTAGAAGCAGTTTTTAAATATTGGGAAAAATATGGTAGTCTAATATGTGTTCATGAAAATATTTTAAAACTACACCTCCTCCATCTTCAGTTTTAATTATACTTCTGTTAAGTCAAAAATAATTGTCACACAAGCATGACATGGTTTTTGTCCTAGTGCAAATACATAAAAAGCAGTGTTCAATGGTATATAAGATCCCACACGCAATGAAATTCCTGCATAAGTACATTTTGTGGATACTATTTTGAAGGTAGCTATTACTACAGTGAAATAATCCAGACAGTTGAAAACTAGAAGCATAAATATAATAAGAATTATTGTAGTTTAGCTATAAATGTCAGAAACAGTTACAGAAAAATTATGACTGAAGTTTACTTAATAAAGTAACGAGAATTAAATGGTAATCAAAATGCTATATAACATTTTGATCCTAGGAATCCTCAAAAGAAAGAAAGAAAAAACATTGTGGAAGAAGGGAAAAAAAGAGAAAAAGGTAAAAAGAAGGGGGAGAGGGGGAGGGGAGTGAGTGTGTTTAAAAAAAAAAAAAACAGATAAAAAAAAGAAAACTAGCTGCAGTAATATCTGTCATTCACAACTTGTCATAATTATCTACTCTGTAAAATTGCTGCTGTAATTTGAAATGCCTCCCTCCTGATCTAATTGGCAGACTAATGTAATGATTTGACTAAGAACCAGGAATGTAGATCTTGCCATTATGTGAGATTCACTTGGATTTTAATGCAATATTCCCTCAAGAAGATCCATGATTTAATTAAAAAACATTGTGTTTCACTGCCCAGCACAGCACCTGCAGCTCTTTTAGTGTGTGAATCTTGATTCCCTAGAGTGAATTGCAGCTGACCTTTTTGATTTCCATTTAGCGATCACTCTGCAGATAAATTTCAACTGTTTCCTATTTAGCTCTTAAATGTGCTTCTGTGCCTGCAGTTCTTGAATTTTGATGTTTATAAAAGTGGTATTTCAAATTTGCAATGATTTCTCTCCTAAAAGCACTACTCCTATAACAAATAGAAATAGCAGAAAACAGTCAGCTAAGATTTAGAAACTGATTCATTCCACAGACTATAAATGCTTCTGAATGGAGCTATACAAAACAGCTTGCCATCGAGTTAAAGCAATGTTCTCAACAAAATTGTTACCAACCATACTGTATTACAACATAACCTTATATGATACAGTATTTTCTATTCTGAGCTTCATAATCAATAGGGTGCTTTGTCCCAGTTCCTTTTTATGCACAGGAAATAAGTCAAGGAGTTGGAGAGAAGCCCTATCTAGGCAATATTCCAGATCATGACAATATGGCAATGTGGAGATGTTAAGATAGGTGGCTTTATGAAATTCATGACATTTTTAGTTACAAAGAGGTAATCATTCTATCACTTCTTATCACAGTAGAAGTGCGTGGAAATGCTTTTGCACAAGGCTGCTGCTGTCTTGGCAAATTCACTGTTAAGAGAAGCAAAAACTGAAATGCATTCACCTCCCTTTACTTTTGAACATAATGAGTTGTCTCTTTTAGCTGGTGAGATTTACAAGAAAATTTCCATAGGCCATATAGTTTATTTAAATTTAATTCCAGACCAACTACAACCACAAACACTTCTGATGGTAATAGCATGCAATCAAATAACAAGCAACAAATTAGGTGGTAAATTAATTGTGGTTCTTCATTAACACAATTGTGATAAACTTGGTAACAAAAAAAGTACAGAGCCTTTATCTCTGTAAAACTGAGGATGTCTCCAGAGCTTCCAAACACCAGCTATTGCAGTGCTGTGTAAGGTCATATTTTTCTCTACTAAGCACTTTGGAGGAGCCTGAAAATAGGTATGGAACTGTTCAGTTATTGGATATTCACATTTGGATTTCTGAACTGAAAATGTCAGGCATACCTATATCTATTGCTCCTACATATATTCTGATCCATTAGCCCTGCTGAATCAGATATTTTAAATTCTTTGTTAAAAGAATAACAAAGTTATTAAAAGATAGTACAAAGCTTTTAATTGTATTGGGAATAAAATTACCAGGGCCTGATTTACTACTGGCTATAGTGAACACATTACACTTGACCAGCAAAAGTGGATTTATGAATATGTTGCACCACTGGTCAGTGTATGTCAGACTGAGTGTACAGAGAAACATAACCCTTCATTTCTACAAAAGCATTTTCAAAGTGAATATTTTTTTAAGGGGATATCTCAAAATGCCACAGTAGTTCTGCCAGTATGGAACTCAGATTCACACTTTTATTCTGACACAATGTTTATAGGATCTAGGAAAAATGTCAGGAAAAAAAAACAGGAGGATTTTCAAAGCTGCTTTCTCATCTCACTGAATCAATCTTAGTCAAAGATTAATCAGCATAACCTATTTGTCCTTTAGTCTCCAGTAAACTGCTCCTCTTCCCTATCTATAAAATGCACATCTTACTTCTTAAAAGATGCAAAATAATTAAACAGTACAGTGTTGGAACAGGTAATACATCTTCTCTGAGCTACTCCTGCCAAATTTCACATTTTTAAGAGCTTATAAGCTCAGGAGAAATTGTTGAAATGCAATCTTATTTTTTTTCCCTTTCATTTTGACTGTTCATCATATGGCAGTTCCTGTGGTCAGACACTAAATATAACAATGAGATGCAGCAATGGAGAAAGCAGTAAAGAATTAGGAGAGTGTCATGAATGGCATAATTTTCTTCAGCCTCTGTAGCAGCCTGTTTTTAAACAGGCACTGATACAATCTAAGGGCTGTACAAAGAGTTACCTTGTCTTTACAAGCTTCACCTAAGGCTCTATCTTAATCAATATGAATATAGTAGTTGTAAAAGTCTTGTGTCCAGCAATGCTGGGATGGAGAAAGATAAAAATGTGACAGTACCATGGCCTGTCTCGATAGTGACTAAGTAGACAGCTCCATCAAATGGGAATACAATTTTGCATATTGAGAGCTTCACAGAGTCCAATGAGGGCTTTGTTTACTCCTCACATGAGAAGTATTTAAGGGACTTGCCTGACTACTGGGCTAATATGAGTCTGATATCCTATACAGTACCAAGACTGGATCTCATCCATAAAGTCTTGGCAATCTGTCCCATTGAGATGCCAACAATTAATTCAAATGTTTGTGTTAAAGTTGCTATTTAGCATCTTAGAATGAGGAGGTTAGCTGCAAACAGGCATGATTGCTCTCAGTATGCTCTCAAAATAGAGGTGACTGTTTAAGAGGTAGATTGATGCAGATAATTCAAGTACTCTTTCAAACTGTCACACAGAAATTGATGAGACTTTTTTTTTCCTTTAAGATGTTAGCATGGTCAATGGATTTTAAAAGTGCTCTTTATATCCTTTTGCATACCATTCCTCCTTGATTCTGTCTGAAAAATGAACTTAACTAGGTTAAAATATAAGGATTTTAAAAAGCTCTACTAGCTCCAGAAAATAATTCTGATTGGCAGGTCCAATTGGGTTGATCCTTATAACATTTAGGACTTTGCATATTTCTGCCACCTACAGTGCAAACATAGCGTCAACACTTAGTATTAAGAGACAGTTCCTACTATAAAACAGGCCCTAGAGAGACTTGTCACTGCAAACAAAAATACATGAACATATCCATCAGTGAAATACAGCTATGGCTGCAAGCTTCCTTTCTGCTCAGCTTCAGAAGCTCTTTTTACTTTTTTCTTAAGTTAATACACTGCAGCTTTAGATTAATTTTCACGCATTTTCTTAAACAAATGTGTATAAATTCAAGATGAATGGACATTTAAACACTGCTGACTGAAAATCAAACCTTCGACAAACACACTTGCTGCATAACTACCTGGCATCTTGGCTACCCCTTCTGTCAGAATGGCACCCTGCCTGCTCCAAAGTTGGTTTGACCCCTCTAGTAAAGCACGGGTGCCAGACAGCACCGACTTCTGTAGAGCAGCCTTCTTCAAGCCACACATGCCATCCCCTCTGCAAGAGCTCCTGCCTCCATGCCAGCGATGAAGCATTGGCACAATATCCTTCCTCACAATTGATCCCACCTGTTGATACTTACACAGCCAGAGATGGGGGAAAAAAAATAGGAAAGAGAGGCAGACAAGCCTTTCTGGATGCCAAAAAGGCAGGTGGAGTAGCAGCAGGTGTCTGATCAACTCAGGAAGATAACAGGGTGTCAAAATGTTTCTAACAGAAAAGTGCGGTACTTCTTGCAGGACTCCATCCAAAGACAATCAACATATCCATCAGTGACTTTGGGGGGCAGCCTTTTACATTCTTTGGTGATATGTTAGAAAGAAAATAAGTCCAGAGTGTTACAAAAGCAATTCAAATACTGGCTAAATATTGGCAATAATCTGCATCACTGTCCTCTCTTCAGCAACAAAAGAACAGTCGTATAGAGCGTGAAAGGCATACTAGGAAGGTTTTTTTCTTTGTCACACATGAGGCCATTTTCAAACCCACATTGGAAAATGCTTGGGGGAAACCCTGATCCCTCTCAAACTGGCTATGCCAAAATTTTATCTTTTGCTCTGAGTGATGAATAGGTTTTGAGGTAAATAAGCTTATAAGATATCAAAATGTGATGCACACAGATCTCATGTTTTCAGTTCTGTAGAAACTGGAAAGGGAAAGGGAGTTCCTTTAGACTGAAAGGATCCTTGAAAGAAAATGCCAATAGAAAAGTCCACATTTCTTACAGAAATATCTAAAAAGTACCATCCAAAAATCTGTGCAATTTGCAAGGCTGAAATGTCCTTTTGAGGTTAAAATTAGCAATGCATCTGTCTCTAAATAAATAAATGAATAAAAATCCTATCATTAATTATTATCTTTTGATCAGTATCTGGGACAGCTTCCCAACTGGCTGAAATTCTTTTCTTTTTTTCTCTTTCTTTATAGAGCCATCATGCTGTGTGGTCAATTGTGGCTGGCTATTACATATATTTTTTTCTTGCTTTTCCTGTGAGATGATCTTAATCTGACAATTTCTTCCTCTTTGAAAAATATGTATGAATGAAAATGAAAAAAATATTATCTTCTAGAACTAATTACGTGGATAAATAAAAATAAGAATTACCTTTATGACAGGAGTTTGGGGCTTTCAAAGAAACCTGCTGTCCAAACACAGAATTTACATCATAATGATTTATTTTGCTGCCTGATGCCAACAATGGAATCCAGAACCTCTCTTACTTTTCCAGGCATGTTTATATATATTCAATGGCAGGAAAATACATACACAATTCTGTGAGGCAAAATGTGTATCTAGGACTCCCCAAACCCACAAAAACAACCTAAGGTGCAGCGTTACAGCCTTCCTTTTTCTTTGGATGATTTAACCTTTTAGGATACATGCAGACACTTAAATGCTCTCTAGATGCCACTTTAGGCTATTAAAGGTTTTATCTGTTCTGGACACCATTTTCTCTAAATTTTTCCTTCCCTTTTAGCTTAATTTAGATTTAGGATTTTAATTGTCTCAGACTGGAAAAAAATTGCAACCAAGACTAAAGAAAGGCTCATTAAGTCTCAAGGTTTAATAATGCAGGAAGTGCCAACAAATAGAAACGTTATTTGTTGCATTACTCTTACTGCAAAGAATGCAAATACCCTGGCTCCCTCCATGGAGTAACTGAAGGCCAAGATTTCTAGGGTATATTGTCTAAACATAGGCATCTGATTTAATTTTAGGACATGATGCCTGGTTCACAGTTGCTATTCTGGAAAGGCACATATCTTTCAGCCTTTGCAGATGTCTTGATGAATCCAAAGGTACTAAAGTAGTACTTGGCATGAACATCTTGTGAACCTCAGACCCTCCTCATATATCTCCATTGCACACACATGAAGCTTCACTCTGCTTCTTTGCTTTTGAGTATAGATGCCGTGGAGTCGGGGCAATAAAATGGGAAAATGAGAAACTGTCTTTACAATCAGCGTCTCAGAGTGCTGAGCTCATGTTTCTTTCTGTAATGACAACAAAATGCTGTGACTTTCATTTGTCTTTATGGCCAAACTTTTCACACACTCCTGTGTAAGGCAGTTCAAAGCTGTGAAACAACTTTGAGAACAGCAGGACAACATGCTGGGCAGAATTACAAATGAATACAATAAAAAAATCAAATATCAGGTACATTATTTCCTACGTATCACAGAGTTTATAAACTACATTTAGTTCAAATTCTGTTACTGCACAACCTGTAACAATGTCAGTACTGGGTAATGAATGTCCCAAGGTTTTGTCATAGAATTGCAACTCAAAATCACTGGCACTAAAACTGAAATCTGTGCATATATATTTCATTTCCATTCCTTATCTTGAAGAAAGGTCAGTCAAGAAAAACCAAATCCTAATAGTTTAAGAAGTACTTGCTGTTGGCACAGAGATAGAAATAAGGGTGGTGTTTCCTTATTCTGGCAAAGAAAATTTCACCTCACAGGCATAAATTCCCCTGTATAACAGGATATTTTAGAATTAATTCAAGACCATCTGCAAAATTTCCAATTTTTAGTATATTTATGGGTAATGTAGTAGCTTGCACATAAAGTACAGTGGCAATGAAGAACTCTGGAGACATATAGCCACCCTTTTGAAGGTATTATCTATATTCAACATCCTTTTTTTTCTGGAACATTACTGCTGCTACCACTATTATTATTGTTGTTGTTGTTGTTATGTATAAAAATTCTGAGGTATCTGTATGGAACCTCATCCATCTTAGTCAAGGGGACATGTGTTGCTTGGACCATTCTTAACCCAAAACAGAGCATATAGGAAGTTTTTACAAGACTTGTTGAAAAAATTTCTTTTGTGTTATAAACTAGTTTTCTTCTCAAAAAAGACATTTTCCCCCCATAAAATTGTCAGTGTAATTTCATATTTTAATTCAGAAAGTACTTAAAATACTAATTTCTGAAAATATTATTTCAATTAAATCTGAAATATCTTAGATTTACCTCAGTTGCCATTATTTTCTGTGGGCCAGAACTCCTTACCACATCTTTTGTACTACATGGCATACAGGAGATCCCAATAGGTTCAAGGAAATGTTTTTTTCAGAGATCCAATGAAGACAAGTAGATCTACATAAGCGTCACTACATATGCCTGAAAAAATCCCTCAAAAAATTTAAAAATCAAAATACTTACTTGCATCTGATTTACTGTGAATTTCCATTTTAATAAAGAATTAAAAATTTAATATGGAAGGATAGGAAACCAGCTATGATTATCTCTTATTTCTGAGGATCTGTTGGGATTTTTAGTGGTATACTGACAATCAGGCTCTATCCTTACATTTTAGAAATCAGAGTTCCATGTATTACACAATAAAATGTTTAAAAGAAAATATGTCAGTTTATAGAATTTAAAGATCTGGATCACAGATTCAGATCGGTAACTACAGGAAACAGAAATAAATGTGTTCAAAATAGCTATGTGGCAATCCCTCTAAAATGTTCTGTGCCATTCAGCTGAATTTAAGAACAAAAATCAGGTTCCCTTATATGCAGTTTTTAAAGCAAAATAAGATGAGTTTACCAGGACTTGTTCCTAGACATAATAAATTCCAGCTGAGAAGTTGCTCCTGTAAGGAAGGCTAGGTAGGTGAGGTGGAAACCAGTGAGATCCTTGTGGTTCTGAGTCTGCTGAAGCAGGGACGGAGGTTTGTGCATGTCAGAGGGTTGCTGCTCACGTGTAAGTGTGCTGATTAAACACTCCAGAAAAAGGAATAATTCCTGCATGGCTGGAGACGTGTTGGGAACCCTTCCACAGCAAAACATACTTGCTAGAAGAGGAAATTAGAAATTTGACTGCCTTAAAAAAGAAAAGTATTTGTAATAGCAAACAAGCAGGATGGACTTAATGGAGACAAGGGAATACATTTCAAAAATTTTAAAAATGAGATCCTAAGGATAGAAAAGTGACATAAAGTACCATGCTCTGTGAATTAGTGTGTGTGTGAGCATGCTGTATGAATGTCTCCACCTGCCTGTAAGCCTGCAGAGGTGTAGAACTCAAGTCCGGAATAACAGAAAGGACTGGACTTGAATGAAATTGCACTTACAACAGGCTTGAATTATGCTGATATCATTCCCCCTACAGAAATAATCAAGGATATAAAATTTCTGTGTGTTTGCCTAAAAGTTTTGTCAGCTCCCAATTTTTCCAATCTCCTCTCTCTGCTTCTTTCTTCTTAGCCCACTTCATGCTCTTTTGAATACTCTCTCATGTCCTGACCTTTCTTTTCTAAAAGGTAGAACTTCATTCTTTTTTGCTCTTCCCGAGGTCTCACGCATAGTAGGATTTTTCCTATACTTCTCCTAGGCTAATTCCTCCTCACATTTTAAGTGCCTTGTCCTCTTGTTTCCTTCTTTTCCTTGTCTATCCTCCTCCTTAGAGATCTTTCTCTCTGAATTCTCTTACACTTTTATTCTCTGTGTTCAAATACTGCTTTGGGGAGATGACTTTCTGCTGACACACTTTTAAGTGAGGGAGAAACGGAATCATATCCCATGCCCCTTACTGCCTCTAGTCTTCCTTTCAGAAAGTAAATGCTTATCTCTTTGATGATTTACTAATGTGGAAGCCAGGTACTTTCTCTGACTTTCTGAGTTCAATCGGTAAGATGTACCTTCCAAAAAGAAAACTGGAAAAAAACTTGTGCTAGCTATAGAGACTGACCCTGCAGCAGAACAGTATCACATGGATCCTCTTCTGTTGGGGACAAGAGAAAGGACATGCAAAATAAATTGATTAGGGAAGAAGATAGGACATGGCAGTTGGACAATTCAAAAGGGGATTCAAACTAGGCAGTGTACTGGACAGGAAACATACCCTCCCATATAGCCTGTTCAGCGAGCAGCTCTCCTGAGGCAGCCAGCCAGGAAACAAAACAACAGGAACTGACTGTAGATCCAATACCTCCCCCGTCACTGCAGTCAGCTATCTCAGCCCATACAGAATCTCTTCTGTAAGATCTTCTCTGGAATGTATTCTCAAGTACCTATGGTAGTTTTTCAAAAATACGCCTTTTCTTTTTTTTTTTTTTTTGAGACACAACTAAAGGACAAATATAAAAGAGCTATAACATAGAGCACATGCAAATTTGGACTATTTATTGACAGTGGAGAAATCCAAATTCACTTCTTTCCTTGGCCCAAGGTAAATGAAACTCACATAATGTAATTTCATAGACTGATGCCTCATTCCATACTTCTCATGCTAAAGTAATCTTGCAGAAGGAAAGTATGCTTCACTGAAGAAAAATGCAGTGTGAACTTGAAGTTCATTGCTATGAACAGTCACCTTTGGTGTTGGTAAAATCTGCATTTTTTTCTCTGATTTGGAAAGAGTTTCTAGATTTTATGCAATGTCTGTTTTCTCTCTCCCTGCTGCCATTTATTATTAAGGAAATTTAGCAAAATCATTGATCTGTAAACAAAGACCAAAGAGCAACTACAATTCTAAAAAGCAATCAATGATCAAGCAAAGTGTTTAAACAGGCAAAACTAACATTTATGCCCAGCCCTCAAATAATTTCTCTGTCTTTTAAATAAAGAAGGTAACATCCCAGAGGAGGAGATAGAATTTCCTACAGGGAGAAGGAAGACTGAACTGTTAAGGGCTTTATAATTTCATTACAGTAGATAATTAGGTAATTAGAATGATTAAAAGTCGACAAAGCAACAGACTCAGATGAATTATAACCCACGATCCTAAAAGTAGCAAAGGGAAAAGCAAAGCGTCTGGAGTTCAGCTGCTGATAATCCTTAAATGTCAAAGGTTAACAGTAGGGAAGATGAGGGCAAATGTTGTTCCTTATCTCCCATTCAAAATACATTTCTTTAATCAGAACCTCCCAGGCTAACATAAGGAAGAGGCTGTGGAAGAGAACATCACCCTTTCTGGAAAAGAGCCTGGAAACACTTCCTACAGATGGCAGCCTAGTTTGTTCCAAACACTCTATTTGTTCTTCAAAGCATCTGAGAGCAAGACGAAGTGACGGAGCTGTATCTGGGACTTGGGTGACCTCACTTAAGGGAAGTAACTCTTTGTACCTCCTCAGTTTGAAAGAGTTTCAGAAGAGAGTTATGGAAAATGATGACGATATTGTTTTCCCAATATATAACTGAAGTAAATCACTCAATTTAGTGTCATTTGAACCTTGATTTTGCCTCTGCATTAAATGTCAGTAATCAGTATTTTCACTCTGTCTGATTTACAGTTGTGACTTTATAGTTCCAATGATTACCTGCATTTGGATGCCAAGCCTGGAAGACTTGCTGGTTCAGGGAGGAGATGGTACATCCATCACACTTACCACTGGTGACCAACTCACCAAGGCCAGCTGACAGGACTGCTCTGAAGAGAAGACAGCACTGCAGCACGAAAGCAGCCTGAGCTGCAAGTAGAACAGCTCTCCCCTCCAAGACCACAGGAGGATGAGAGTGAAAAAAAAAAAGGCATTTTCTTATTTTAGATTGATGTCTTATTACCATGATACCCAAAATTTCCCTTCAGGAATAGAACCCACTTTGATGAGTGCCTCAAAAATGGCCCCTAAAACACAACCAAGTCCTTAGGAGTCATAGTCATTATATACATCTAGAGTATTATTATTACTACTACTATTATTGCCATAGTTCATGTGGATTCTGAGATACGTACTAGCTAGTGATTGGCTGTAACTGAATATCCAGATTTTAACACCAGGTGTTGTCTATAATTTTCCTCTTCTCTCTGCTCTGCTCCACTGCTAATCTAAAACTACCCTCTTTCATTTAAGGAAAAAAAAAAAAAGTCAGGGTGGGTTCAGACCAGATATAGGGAAGAAATTTTTTACAATGAGAGTAGTGAGGCACTGGCACAGGTTGCCCAGAGATGCAGTGGATGCTTCATCCTTGGAAACATTCAAGATTAGGTGGGGCTCTGAGAAACCTAATCTGGTTGAAGACATCCCTGCTCATTGCAAAGGGATTGGACTAGATGACCTTTAAAGATTCCTTCAAAATCAAATTATTCTGTGATTTTTCTATCCTAGGTGAGCTGAAAAGCCATGTAACCTCTGCCATCCTTACAATTTTTGTATTTACTGAAAACTATGCAAAAGGAATCTTTCAGTAGAATAGACTCTCTAAGTGGAGAAAAAGATTTGGCATATTTCATTGTGAGCTTTCCTGCACATATTCCTTGTCTGTTCCTGCAGCTAAGCAGAGGCAGAAAGTAAAAGATGAAGACCTAGAAGTAAATTCCAGCTAATAAAAAAGAGACTTTTAGTTGACTTAGGAAGTTTCTTTGCCAGTTGCCTCCAGCAAAAGAGAATTATTATATTCCCAGTGAAACATTATTATCAGGTGGATTTTTAACACAAAGACTCCTCAAGCCCTGGAGGCAGACAGTCTATAAAATTTGAAATCTTAGAACTACTAGCTCAGGTGATAGCTATTATCTTCTTTTTCTTTTTTTTTTCTTGAAGAGGAAAGGAGAAAAATCTAGGTAAATCAGATATTTAAAACTTCTGTGTCTGACATTTCTCATAACAACAGATGCTCATTTTCATATCTTCACATTCAGACTCTTCTCTTACGATACCTCTGCTTTGAAAAATAGAAAGCTTAACAGTTATCAATGTCCTATTGCCCAGTCTTACTGTTTAAACAAAAGTCCTGAGCTTGTATTTCCTTCAAAAATTGTTTTTACCCAGTAATGGAATGCTCTGAGACACAACATGACTAAGATTTGCAGCACGAGTTTTTTAAATTTTATGAGCTGATGCTGTCATCATTCTTCACAGAACATTTTTATTCTATCTTTCAAGTCTGTGTTTGGAGAACTTGTGAGATGAGACCATTCAGTCTAGGAGAAAAGATTTTTTTTAGTACCTTTGTCCAGTGTCATACAAGTTGTTAAGTGATAAATGATCCTAGAAGACATGTTTAACTACTTTATTCAGAGAGCAACATCACTGTATTAACCAATATAGTTAGTTTTCTAAGTGCATTGGTGTGAAAAAAGTGAGAAAATGTTCTGAGGAATCATGCTCAGCACAGAAAAATTTTAAGAACAACATTGTGCTTTTTTCAAATCTGAACTAAAATAAATACATAAGGACTTGGAAATGTAACTTTGCTAGTGAAACTTCAAAATAAATCAGAGGTTTTCCATTCATTTCTCTAAAATATCTGGAAGATTCTCAAGTAGAGATTTCAAAGTCCAGCTACTTGCATTAATCTATCTATAATGTTTGTGACGTATTCTACTTCCAAGACTTCTTGAAACTGTTTCATTTTAAGTTAAGATCCTGTGCTAACCTATCCCACACAGAGTTAAATGCAAAGTGAAGAAAAGAATATTTAAGTTCTTGTTAATCACAGGTAGAAGGAAAGACAAAACAAAACCACTAATGTCGTCTACCTGTAGTATTGATTCAGCAGTTTTGCTTACATACTGGTTCAGTGTAAATGGCAACACAGGAATCTATTTGTTAAGAATAATTTGGTTACAAAAAAATACAGCACCACAAGTCTCATTGCTCTGTGGACATTCCTGGGAAGAATATGAAAATGTCCATCCTCTGATAACAAAACATACAGAAGCAACATATATAGATGCCAATCCCCACAAAGATTAGCACAATTTCTTTCATAACACATTTGTGTATAATGTGGTTTTTGTTCTTCACTAGAGGAGATGATGGGAGGGACTATGAACCTGGCTACTGTTGCAGTTAAGACCTTTTCATTTCCTGCTCTGCCTGTAGCCTATACATAGGGTTTGAGTTTACAGGAAAACATGTACTAAAAATGACACAAGGCTGCTTTCTTTCATGTGAAGTTACTGAAGGCATGCCTGTAAACCATAAGTTAGCATACAAAGATAGTTTTGCATACTCTTGACCTTGAATATCTACAAAGTCTCCTGCCTAGCAAGGGTAGTATTTTGTGTTTTATAGTAATTGTACTCCTAAAGATTCCAGATTTTGGAAGCAGTCTGGACTGTGAGATCCTGTAATCTGTCCTGCTGTGTATCAGTATTATACTTTACTTCATTCTACTCTTTTTTTTCCCCTTAATAAATGAAATACCATGAGTTCAGCTATTATTTAACATATTGAGTATCGTAAACCTTATTTTTCAGAGACTATTTTTGATCTGAAATATAGGAGACAAGGACTCAAATAATTCTTTAGGCAGTTTGTTCCCAGATCAATCACCATAGACTTAAAAATGTAGTCCTAATTTTTTTTTTCCTTGGCCTCAGCTTTCTGACTGTGGTCCTCATTATGCTTTTCTCTTTGAGACAAAAGAGCCATTTAGCATGGCATGTGATGCCATGGAAGACATCACTATTTCTGTATGATAACACATGGGCAATGATCATTGAGTCGGTCACATGAACATTTTCTTCAGAAAAGTTTTATTGGTATTTTCTATTATTTTCTACCAATGTTATGTCATTTTTAATGAATATTCAAAACATGTTTATTATTCCAGTACTATTCCTTTCCAATACCACATGAGGGAAAATTATTTTTCTATTCCAACTTGTTACTCCCGAATAAATCAACCCTTTAGCTATTGTCACTTGTGTAGTGGTAGTTGACTATCTGTGCAATGGGATCCAGGATTAGTAAAAGCTTTAAGGTGGATCTTACTAGACCTTTTCCTACAGTGAACTCCCCAAAGGAGATCAAAAGGCTTTTAAACTGAAAAAAAAGGTCAGGCTTTAAAATTACATAAACTAGTTTCCCAAATTTTGTAGGTACAGGAAACTCAAAGTATAATAAAGAGAATTTACAAAACAACTGTCCTGCTCTGCTCCTTTGCAGACTTGTCCTGGCATCCAGTGTTTGTTTTGCTCAAATCACTGACCTTACAAATTGCATCTGACTTGCATCTCACTTCTCTATTGTTGCAGGAAATTTCTTTCATCGTCTTAGTGACCTGGTATCTTCTCTCTGTCCCTCACCACAGTTTCTAGTGTTTCCTTTGAGCTTCAGTCTCCCAACTCCAGGCAGTCTTCCTTGTGCCTCTTCAACCCTACGAGTTTCTTTCCCTGATTGTGCTCAAGTAGTTCCACAAAGAAAGGAGCAATCCCTCTTCTGTCTGCACCTACTCTTAGTAAAGGCATATAGAAAACCTGCAACCAGAGACACAATGTAACTGACTGTCAGTTCTCCATTCAGTAACTACAATTTTCTTTCCTTGCTTCTGATAGCTACTTTTACTTTTGGCTCACTTAGAACCTTTTGTTTCGGTTAGATTGAGTTTACTAAGCCATCTACTTAGTTGTCTCTTAGGAGGCTGAACAACTGGATACTGCTTTCCAGAGTGATGTGAGTAGCTCGGCTGAGCCAGTACAGCATTGCTCCAGTGAGAACTTGTTTCAATATTAAGCTCGAAATATAATAATACCAGCACCAGGTTTTATAAGCTGGTTTAGAAATTTGTGCATAAACACTTAAGTTTAAGATAATGCAGAGATTCGTGTAAACAGCTGATAAATGTGCCTAATGTATGTATAAGACATTGTCCCTCTTTGCTGTTTTTTTGGGCTGTGGGGTTTTTTTGTAAGACATGCTAAATAAATGCTGTGTCACTAAAAGGTAAACTAATTTTAAAAAGTCAATACCATCAGCAAAATAAGGAGAGATTTCATGTTTGCAGCTATAATGCATGACCTCTGTAAATGCAGAATGAGGAGACTCAGACAGGCAAAGCACACTGTCAGTGCTAAGCAATGCAAGAGCTGGAATAAACAAAACCAAGTCATTCTCAAAACAAACCAAACAAAACAAAACAAAAACACTTCACTAGTATAATTAATCAATAAAAATTGAACAGAATTAAAAGCCAGACACAGGCACACCCTATGCTTTAATTAACTTAAGAGCATAAGAAAAGTAATTTTTTTAAAAAACCCATTTATTACAAAATCTGGCCATTTACATTGATTATTGTCCTATTAATCCAACAATGTTTTCTAACTCTGTTAAACTGCATCCTGAGAATATTAATTTTTTAAAAACTGCTGCTTTGAAAAGATTTGTTTGAAAGTTAATTTTGTCATTCACTAAGCAGACCCAGTTATGTTTCAGGAAGTCAGTAAGCATTGGAACTATGTTGAAGAATTACAGGAAGTATGTTACTGTATCTCACTGAATGAATGCCTGCTTTGCAGAACAGAAAGAAGAGGATAATTAATTTATATTTGTAATCCTTCCACCTTTATGAAAAATATGAAAATTCTGATCTACAGGTGAGTCACTCCAGAGGCTCTAATTAGATAAATGCCACTTGTGGTTTATTTCTATTAGGAGACATAAGTTTGCATAACTACAGGTTAGATTTGCATACAGGATAATCGTAATGTTTCAGAATTTGTAAGCATAGTAAGATTTAAGTAGTATTTATTCAAGCACTTCAATTAACTACTTATGATTATGGAGATAGACCCTTTATCAAATATTTTTTTGCTAAATCACTATGAGGTTTAATGCCTTAAGTTATATTTACATTAAGAACTTATGTAGAGGGTCAGCTCCCACCTTTTCATTTATGTTCCTGTGGATTAGCTTTTTTCACTTGGATCATAACAGTCCTATGTAGTACCAAAGGATGGGGGCAGAGTGGCTAGAAAGCTGCCCAGTGGAAAAGGACCTGGGGGTGCTGGTTGACAGCAGCTGAACATGAGCCAGTGTGTGCCCAGGTGGCCAAGAAAGCCAATGGCATCCTGGCCTCTGTCAGCAATAGTGTGGCCAGCAGGACCAGGGCAGTGATTGTCCCCTGTACTGAGCACTGGTGAGGCTGCACCTCAAGTGCTGTGTACAGGTCTGGGCCCCTCACTGCAAGAAAGACACTGAGGGGCTGGTGTGAGTCCAGAGATGGGCAGCAGAGCCGGTGAAGGGTCTGGAGAACAAGTCCTGTGAGGAGCAGCTGAGGGAGCTGGGGGTGCTTAGTCTGGAGAAAAGAAGGCTCAGGGCAGGCATCATTTCTCACTTCAACTGCCTGAAAGGAGGTTGTAGCCAGGTGGAGGTTGGTCTCTTCTCTCAAGTGACAGGTGACAAGAGAGGAAATGGACTCAACTTGCACCAGAAGAGGTTTAGATTAGCTGTTAGGAAGAATTTCTTTACTGAAATGGTGGTCAGGTATTGTAACAGGCTACCCAAGGCCTTGGGGCCTTGAGTCACAATCCTTGGAAGTGTTCAAAAGGGGTGTGGATGTGGCACTTAAGAGATATGGTTTAGCAGTGAACACAGTGGTGCTGGGTTAACCATTGGAATAAATGATGTTAGAGGTTTTTTCCAATCTTAATGATTCTATGATTTCATGTTACAAGAGCTGGTGTAGAATATTTTTTTTTTTTTTCTGTTTTGTTTTGCTTTTTAGCAATAGGTAAATGCCCTGTGCTTGGAGAAGAGAATATCCAACAGCTGTGCCAGGGAAATGCCTAATGCTACAATAGGAATGAGAATTAAATTAACATCTGCAATATGAGAGCAGAAACAGTACTGGAAATACTCAGATTTTTCAGTATAGATCTGTACTAAACTTTTTAATTACTGTGCAAAAAAACAATTTTCTCTTGCTTATTGTAGGTAGTTGATACAGAATGACTGAAAAAGTGTTTTTTTAACCTTTCCCAGTGAAGTCTGGCCTATTGTAGTCCACCTCCCTCTAAAGATGTTTAATACCTGAGAAGTTGACACTGAATGGCATTACTTGGCTGTAATATGCTCAGTACTCAAATGACTTTTAAACAGAGTGTAAGTTTCATCAAATCAACTGAATGGGAAATTTGGTACAAATTCATTACAGCATAGGCAGCTTGACCATATAAAGAAGTAGTCTGTAGTAAAAAATGTCATATTTTTAAGGGGGATTAAGGTACAATGAGCTTTTTAAGGATTATTAATGTACAATGAGCATGTTAGAATACTGTGACAGGAAAG
The DNA here is from genome assembly GCA_013397795.1 of Orthonyx spaldingii. Classification (NCBI taxonomy): domain Eukaryota; kingdom Metazoa; phylum Chordata; class Aves; order Passeriformes; family Orthonychidae; genus Orthonyx; species Orthonyx spaldingii. The sequence goes on along the minus strand of VZTJ01001900.1, from coordinate 33,956 downwards.
AGAAGGTGCAACAAAAACATGTTTCCAAAAGTATGAGAAGCCTGAGTCCAACTGAATATGAACATAATGCATGTAGACAGATGTTAACGTTTAGTGGTGTATCTATGCTACCATTCCTTCAGCAGTGTTCTAGACACCACGTAGTACACTCATCTGTTCACTGCGTGCCAAATAAAAAGACAAATTAATCATGCTTTAATCAAAGTGATACATCTTAATAAAGTTCTTTACAGAGCTTACAGAGCTTTCTTTTGAGCCATTTCAAAAATGTAAAGTTTTTTACACAGATCTGTTGTGCTAAGAATTTCAGCAACAATAAAATATTTAGAATTATTGCCATTTTGAAAAAAGAAAAAAGCAATCAGTTTTTTCTCATGCAGCAGCAAAGTTACATAATATTGACAATATTCATATACTGTTTCCTGGAATTGTTAAAGCCTGATCATATTTCCTATTAATTCTGAATTTAGTTGCCTGCATTCAGTATTTCTAGAAATCCCACTAGATAATTTCCTGAAGACATTTAGACCCAGGAGGATGCAAGCAGACTAGGACTTGTCAGATTCCTGCTAGATTCAAAGGGATGACCCAAGGTAGATAAATGCTTAATGCATCTTTAAAAACTGTTTCAGGGACTTATCTTACTTCAGGTACCCCCAAACCACTGAAAAATCTAATCATTGACACAGAAAATTCAAGGATATTTTTGATACAGAAATCTCTCTGCTATTTATCTCATTTAGCTTCACCAAAATACAAACAGAAATTAAAAAGTTATTTGATATAGCCTAATTTTAAATACCCCTATTAATGATGTACCATGTCTTTTAGACACCCAACAACTTATTTGTCTAACAACTTTAGCAGCTTGGCAGTATATCCTTTTGTTTCAGCTACTTGCAGTAGGTATTACAGTAAAGATTTTACCCTAACTGCTACACAAGAGTGTGTTAACAAAGCAAATAGCTGATGACTCAGTTTTTCAGAATGATTTTGACACTGAAAAACTGGAAGTTGGCCTGCCCCTTTCTTTGCACAAGCACCTGAGGGAAGTTGATAGGCAATGCTAGGCATGGCAATTAGCTTACCCAGCATGAAACTCAATAGAAGCAGGTGCTGAAGAAAGATCTGACTAAGATGATTTCTCCCTTCTCCTTCCTTCTTACTCCCTGCCACAGCAGCTCAAAGGTGGCATCTAGCCAGGGGTAGAAAGCCTGTCCCATTTTGTTTACCTATTTTACAAGATAGTATCACTGTTGCTTTTCAAAGCACTCAGCTAATAAAGTTGTGAAAGAAGTAAACTTGTATGCTGGCCTGTGTTGCACCATCTGTCCTATGCTATCAGCTAAGACAGCTGTGGAAGAGTCACTTCAAAATACTTTCAGATTACATTGTTCTGAATATCATTTCTAGGAAACATAATAAACAGCAAAATCCTGTTTTCATTAGAGGACTCTAAATGTCTGTTGCTAGTCAAACACTTTCCATCTGTTGAAGTGTCAGAAAATTGGTTGTCTTTGAGGGAAAATACAGCTACACAGACAAATTAAAGCTTTGTTTATTTATAGTTACATTACCTGCATTTCTCACATGGCACCCTTTCTTAACACGCTTTCAGATTATTTTCAATTGTTTTCTGTTTTGGAACTGAATTTTTTAAGCAGATACATGTTTGTCAAAGTCATAGTCAGTCACTTTACATTTCCTATGTTTTTTTCTTTCTGTGATTCTAAGTCTTTTGGTATGAAAAAAAAGACACACTTGTCAACACTGCTGAAGTATTTATTTTCCCTGGAGATAATCGTAAGCTTTTTTTTTTTTTTTTTTTTTTTTTAATAGAGGAGAAAGTCAAAAGTCAATGAATAAAACTAACATCTTTGCTTTAAATGGACACTGTTTTGCTGCTTCCATTCACAGATGTCTGATCTGAGACAGTTAAGCCTTGTTTTTAGACTTTGGTATTTTTTTTGCTGAAATGGTGCCCTGTGCCTCTAGAAGTGAGGACAGCAAAATCCCAAATAGGTCATCCAAAATCTAAGATGTGAATCTCTTTGCTGTAAATCTAAACCTGCTGACCAACAGGATTTCATGGACAAGAAATCTGTGGCTGTGTGAACAACGGTATCCCAGTCTCCTGACTACCTGTTCTGCTTTCTGTAAATGGAAGATCAGATAGTCCTTGATTCAGTTTGAAGCTAAGCTTGTTACTAGTAAGAAGATGCAGCCTATCTCATATCTCAGCATGTGATACTCAATCTTGATCAGAGATATCACATGCTGGGACTTGCTGCAAGTTTTGCTGATTATTTCTCTGTATTAAGATGAGGACAGCTGTAATATACTTCATTTTATTCATATCGCACAGGCTCCTAAGAAATTGCCAATTCAACCCACAGCTGGGCAAAGATCTGGCATTCTGACAATACCCCATCAGAAATACATAGGCATGCTGATACCACCCACAAACGAGAAGGCATATTTGCTACCCTCCTGTGAATTTGTAACTGCTGGAAATAAGAGAAAGATCAGAAGTAAAGCTGCAGTACCAATATTCAGATCTTTCGTGTAACACTCAAACTCTATTGTAGACTCAAAAGAAAGTGGGAAAAGGTGAGATCTAAGTGATTGACATGGTGTTTGAGGCCTGCAGAAGTAGAAAGGAACAATCTCCAAGAGTCACTAATTTTTGATTAGTGAGGTTTCATGTGTTTGATTCTGAAAGATGCTTAAAAAAAAAGAACAACAAAAAGAAGGCAGTATACTGCATGATAGTTCACGATTTCAGTGTATAGATCTGCTACAGCCAACAACACTGCTACTGGTAGAAAGTGGAAGAGGAAGTGACTGAGGAAAAAGTTTTACAGAGACATCATTGGTGTTTCTATGTATATGCTTATACTGTGCTGCTCTGTATGCTTCTATTTAACACTGCCTATGTTAATTTGTTTGCTTTCTAGTTAGAGGCAAATAAACAGGTTTTCTGGCAGTTCCAGGTTCTATCACATAGTAACTGATGTGACTGTTTATAAAACAAAAGAAGTCTCCCACTGATCTCTGAGTTAAATTTTTCAGGGTTATGTTTCTAAATTACTTGACCCACTAAAATTGAGCAGATGATGTCTACAGATTGAAGCAAACGCCTTAACTATTTATAGGCTAGAAAATATTGTAAAGTTTAATGGTATCAAAGTTCAGTGTACTTGATTGCTCCATTCTGAGGAAAAAAATGCATTTCTCACTACTGAAACAATGTCAGGTATCTGCAACCTAGACATTCTTAGCATTCAAGTCCTAAATACCACATTAATAATGATTGAGTATGGTAATGAATTTTGCAATTCATATAATAATATTGTCATTAGCAAACTAAGGTATGTGGTGTTCATATTTAAATGACAAGCTTGCTTGTCTTGCACAGCCTTTCAGACATAAGACATTTACACGAGATTTGATCTATGTACTCAAAATCAGTTTGCAGATCCTAGTCCCTAGGAATTTAACTCATATTGACAAGACAATTGTATGTGCAGACCTGCCACTTGATATTAAATAACAAACTCAGCCTGGAGATGTGGATGTCTCCAAGCAATTGAACAAACCAATCTCAAACAGTGATTAGGAATTTACTTCCTTTATGTACCTCTCCACCTAAACCAGTATGGCACAAATCAATATACACTTTGAATCAGTATTAATTACATTTGCATCAATTTACATCATTATCTGAGATCTTTTTAAAAGATTTTATCTGACTCTAGGGCCCTAGTTTGAAGGCCTTGAATACTTTTCAGAAAAACAACAGAGAGATTTGTGATTTAAAATGTCTTACTTTTGGAGGTACTTTGGATGCACCTTTGGATGCACTTTTGGATGCACAGTTTGAGGCACTTTGAGGATCCATACCTACCAGAAAGTCCTGAGCAATGCTTAAGCATTTGGGAGGTTTTTGAGAGCTTAACACAATGTAACTCAAGACATAGGCATTCAAAACCTCTGAAAATCTTGCCCTTGGAGCCTACATCAACTTTCAGCTGATAAATAGTGGCACGTTTTACATAATGAATAGGCTGCACAGAGCTTAACACCCCAATTCACTTAACTATTTTTCTGCTTTTTATATCATCATGTATTATACAAACATTTAATATTTTTGAATATTATTTTGAATAGGCTTAAATTATTGAATATGAATACTGAATATTGAATATTACTCCTAGAGCTCCTATATGCTTAGCAATATATAAAAACGTAATTATTTGAGGGAAAGGGAAAAAAAACCCTTGTTAAATTCCTTTCACCTGTTCCCACTGTCAGTGAAAGGAAAAGCAAGAAGAACTTCATCTCTTAGTGGAGTTTGGTATATCTCACCTTGGAATAGCAACAGCAATGACACAGAAAAAGATAATTCACTGACTTTAAACACACATAAATGAACTAATCTTTTAGATGCATATAATTTCATTTCAATGAAACAATCCATTCCCTAGTCTTAATTTTTAAGGTGCTCAGTGCAACAGGAAAAATAGAAATTAAGTAAATTAGGAAAATTATATTAGAAGCAAAAATATTATTATCAAGCCAAATTGTATACACACAATCAGAATTCAGTTGTTTGCCAAGACTATTGTTGGTAGAGAAATTGCCACATGTATTTATGCAGCTATAGTAGATGCACCTTGATAAGTCTAGAAAATTACACTAATGAGCCTTGCAGTGATTTATTACAACAGCCTGGAAGCTGATTTAGTAATTTGCTCATACAGAACTCCTCATGCCAGTTGTTCTACACATGACAAGACTGTTTCCAATAATGTACAGTGAGACACTACTTAGAAATGAGGTTCACATTTCAAAAATTACTGATTTTTTTCCAGAGTAACTGAATTAAGACAGTATTTTTACTTTCCACTTCTACAATAATGTGAGTACCTCAAAAATACTGACACTTCCTCACTTATATCTGATTAAGCAGGAGTATTACAAATTCAACATCCTTTGAAATTTGCATTATATCCACAGTTATGTCCTTTTATTGACATCTGCAATCTTGCTAGCCTAGATGTTTGCATAAGACATTGCTTAACTTTAGAGTTATTGGCTAGCAGCACTGAAAAAAAGATAATTTATCATTACATCAGAGAAACTTGGGTTAAAATTTCCTTCATTAAATTTTAGTAAAACTACCTCTTTTCCGCTAGATTGGCATGAAGTCACAATATTAATAATTTTCAAGTTCAATTGCATGTGTGTGTTATTATTAAAAGATAATTATATGATAGTCTAAACTACCTTTGATACTATTCACTAATTGTTTTGTCATCGTATTTCTAACAGCATATTTCCTAGGCATGCTTTATCTAAAATTTAATAAAGGATAATAAAATTGAGAAAAATATGAACACATTAGAGGTTACTCCTACTGAGTACAGTCCACACTTGCGCATACAGAAAAGCACTAAGCAGATCAGGTAAGAACAGTTTTTTCACAGGAACCTGCCATAAAAGTATATACTTTTTCGACAAGAATTAGCAGTTCCTTTTTACTTTCCAGTGACCACTCTGGCCATTTCAGGAATAACAACGACAGGCTTGGGTAAGAGTCATTGCAGTCGTCTCAACCAGATCTGTGTTTATCGCAGGATTGCAGAAGGAAAGCAAAGAATAACGACAAAAGTTAGATTTGGTAGGGGTTTTTTTGGGGGTTTTTTTAAAGAAAATCCTATTCTTCTGTGCAAAACAGCTGACAGAGGAAAAATATTGTGAAAAATTCGTGGCAGAGCAAACAGACCATCCTATATCAAAACCCAAAATTTTTGTCTCATTAATGGAAGAAGTAGAAATGAGCTATTTGGAACAGCCAATCAAAATAACAGTTCATAGACAACCGTCTGAATTTACATTGTTCTGGATAAATATGAAACAATTTTTTCTCCTCTCTAGAGACAGTTATATAAAACTAGCTACAAAACCATGAAGCTGGTGACCTGTCTGTAGGAGCCAGTTCCTGGAAGCAGCATACACATTAGGTACTGTGCTGAGACATGCAGAGAATTTTGAAGGGTTCCAGAGGGAGGAGAGGGAGCTAAGATATGCTGCCTCTTGAGAGAAGCAGGCCATTTCTTCATTTTGCTGAAATCATTAGTCACACAGAGCCTCATTTCTGAGTGGGATCTGCAGCTATAATTAGTGCTGAGACTCTCATTTGCATTCTTTCTATAAAAGTTAATATTTTACATGTCAAATAACCCATATGGATTCACTTTTAATATTAAAAGAACTGCTGTACATAATACATAAGCAGAAGGCTTTATTACACATATTTATGCCTCATACCAGGTATCTTTTATGTTAGAATAACGAAATATGACTTATTAATGCAGTTGTGAATTTTTTGTTAATAGTCTGATTATAAATGTGTTTAATCTCCACAATTTTAGTTCATTCTGAATCACTATTAGTCAGAAATATACCTTTTTTCCCCCTTTGCACAATTTAGCCTCACATTTCCTTATAAGTATCCTGTTCTGTCATTGTAAGTGATGCCAAAAATATTTCTAACTCTTGAGTCTCTGCAGAAGCATGAAGACTATGTCTGAAAATGGATCTCACCTCCATGAAGCTCTATGGCTGATCAACCGCTAAACACACAGGCTTCAGAATACGGGTACTAGAAAATGTCATGTAAAATGAAACCTATTACTGTTAAAGAGCTTGATTTACAACCCCTCACATCTTTCAAGCTCCTCTTCCCTATAGCTAAAGCTAAATCAGCCAGCTGGGAAGTTGCAGGAGATCCTATCAAAACCAATCGTTCTCTAAGTATCCAGTGAAGGATCTTAAAATTGCAGTTAGCATAAGTCCTATGGAAACACCTGTGACATCCATATGAATAGCAAATGAATTCTTTATGTTCACTGCTATTAGAATGAATACTGACTGAATTCCTTATGATCAATGCTGTTAAAAAGAATATTAAATTCAAAAGTCCACCTAGCATAAACTCTGTCACAATAACAGTTATTGTTAACAATTGTTAGGAATAATAACAATTATTGCATGTATTATAAGTGCAGAAACAACAACAGCAGCCTGGTAATGTATTTAGAATCACGAACAAAAAAAGACATGATCCTTTCTGACTTCTTTTAAGAGATGAGATAAAAGTAGTGCATGAGTACTATGTGCTGCTTTTCATTCTGGCAGTCTTGTATTTTCTACATCATTGTTCTATGCAAAACTGTCAAAATCATCTCGCTCAGTTCAAATGTACTTGTCAGAGTGACTGAAGGGTTAATACAAGAGAAGCGTAAAAGACAATCAGATAGTAGTACAGTATGCTTAATTGGAGTGTTTGGTAAGTTACTATCTCTACCATTTCCCCTGGCCCTACAAGCTGGAGGGCTAGCTTTTAGATATCGGTGTACTCAATATACTGTAAGTCATTTCTTGGCAAGGCTAGTATGGTCAGCAATCACAAATACAGTAATTAACAGTGAGTATACAGATCTTCACAGTCCTGACCACAGTCATGCTCCTCAAGGCCATTTTTTCTTTGGCTAAAGGGAAGAAACTGGAAATGAAGCAACAATTCTTTTTCTTCATAAAAGAAAGGCTGGACCCCAGAAAATTTGAGTCAGTTTGATGACAGATGTCTTTCAAGTGTAAGGTAGTGCAGCAACTGGTGCTAAGAATCATAATGTGGAGAAAGGAAAAAACCAAACTTGAATTTGTGAAAGGATTTTCAAATATATTCCTGCTAAAATCATGGGACAGCTTGTTGTGTTTTAGAAGCTTCCACCTTACATTTTTGCTTAGGCTTTTCCTTCCTCTGCTGTGGATCACGCCATAGAAGCATGACATCCCATGCCAGGGCTTCCATGAGGCTGCGTGAAAGTAATGTGCATTCTTGCAGTGTGCCCACAGAAATCTGCCTCCCTGCCTTGAAAGAACTTCAGCAAAGAAATCAAATACAAAGAGCTAAGATACTGCATGTGCAATAATGATACGTTGCTCTTGTTAATAATACTGTTACTAAATATGGATGGCACTTAGCACAAAATAAGGGGATAAGTACAATGCCTTGATCATTGTGCAACCTGAGAAGTGAACACTTGATTAAGTTACAATAAGTTTAAAAATCACTCCCACATCAGCCAAGTTATCACTATCCTGTATGTACTCTCAGAACGTCTTAGAGAAGCTGATCTGTACTGATTTATGACTTGAACTCATATTTGGGGTAAACTAAGGTATTCAGTTGCATCAGATTAGCTAATGGGCAGTTTCTTAGAGTGCTATGATGATTCACCTTGCAAAATCATAATATCAACTCTAATTTACAAACTAGAAACTTTCTATTAAAAATGTAAAGATAGGCTGTGTAATTTACATTCCTAGAATACTTATACTCAAAACTAAGATAAGCATAAAAAGTAGATCTCATAAAAACATTTAACTTGGCCTGATGTATATCAAGCAGGCCATTGTTAACACATGATATTGAGTCACTGACACCAACCAAGCTAATTATTTTCAATTACACCCATTAATTTGCAATATTAACACACATTGAAACGGTGGTAAGAAGTTAGTATTTTGATTTGCTAGTTACTTATGTTGATGTTACATAAAAATAGCATAAATAACAATGCAGATTGGTAAAATAAATATTATTTAGCAAATTCTGGAATCAAAAGAAATAAAACTTTTAAAAACTGTGAGGATGACAAAGCATTGGAACAGAGGCTGCTCAGAGAAGATGTAGGTAGCCCATCCTTTGGAAGTGTAAAAGGCCAGCTTGGATGGGGCTTTGAGCAACCTGGTCTAGTGAAACATTCCCTGTCCATGGCAGGGGAGTTGGAATTAAATGATCCTTAAGGTCTTTTCTGACTCAAATCATTCATGATTATATGAAAAACTGAGTAAAAGTCATTAGACTATCAAAAGACCAACTCCACAAAGGGACTTAATCACCAGTATGAGGGCAAAGGATTACTCTGCTGGAACCTCACCTCTAGGCACCATGTCTTCCGGTCTGCCTTGGGCAAACTCAACAGCATTTTAATACTGGCCACCTCAAAGAATGCATGAAAATAGAAAGTCTATCTCCATCCATGTTAAGTGAAAGATATGACCTGATGAGTGCTGTTAGAGCATTTCAACAGATCAGGCTGAACTACAAAAGGTAGTTTCTCCCTTTATGGCACAGCTCACCTAGATATTGCTGGTGTTAAAGTACTACCCAGCCAGGACATCAGCCCTTTGGCAGAGGGATTCAAATCCGTATCTCCTCATTTTAATGGTATCCAAACACAACACCTGGCTCAGCCTCTCCTTTTGAAGTTGACCAAGTCTATATGGAATACATAGACAGTCTTCTCTTGGGAAAAGTGAATGACGTGAAAATGTAATCTGGTAACCTGGACATTTATTTAGGCATGGGAAAAGCTAAGATTCAGTTCTTCTGCCAAGATTTATTTATTTCTTGAGAACCATAATTGTTTGCTAAAATAAAAAACATCCTTGCCACATGAGTTCTCTAACTTCTAGGTGTGCCTCACTGAGCCAAGGTATCCTGAATTCTTTTCTTCACAGTGAAAATATTTTCAAGGGAAGCACAAACCACACCACAACTCTCAGTCTGAGATTAATGGTTAGAACAACTTCTTTGGGAATGAGAAATACAGATAAAAATCTATTATGGCAAAAAGAATTGGAATATTCTGTGACTATTGGAATATTCCGTGACATTTGGAATATTCCGTGACTAATCCACCTTGTGTAAAGATTGTGATATTACTCCTTCCTCTTCTGATAACAATCCTTTAAAATGTGTCCTTGACTGGTTTTCTGTAAAGAAAACATTCAGGCATCCTGATCCAGGGGAAGTTTCTGTAGCTGACTTGTAAAAAAGGACTGTGATTCTCTAATGTTCTGAGACCAAAATATTCTCTAATTACTGTCTGCTGGATGTGGCCCGTTCAGTCTACTGCTGTTTGGGACTGTTCTCAGGCATCTAATGCTCCCTACACAAAGGTAGGGAGTCTGATGCCTAGGGAGAGTTTTTTGATTCTACTCATTGTAGCACTTGAACCCTTTAACAGGACTTGCTCAAAATGTTCAAATCACTTTGAAAATAAGATTTTGATGCCTGAGCCACCCAGATGGATTAACATTTTATAACCACTAAATCCTATGTTTAAAGAATTTACTTCACTATCCATCAAGCTCCACAGGACACTGTTGCTTTTCTCTGTAGAGAGTGGTCAAAAGGTTTTCTTTTTTATCCAGTAAGTTAACTTTTAAATGTGTATGAAAAGATAACAAGTTGGTAAGCATACTTTTCCCTCTGGCATTGCACCTTTGTACTTTCTGATTGTTTGGTATCTGACCCATTCTGTCATATGATATCCAGTGAAATTCTGTTATCTTAATAAAACCCATCAGGGAAAATGGACAGGGTCATAGTGGTATTTTCTGAAAGCAATCAATAGCTCCATTTCAAGAATTTTAAGGTGGGTTTTTTCATTCTCAATTAAAAAGTTGCATATATCATGTGACTACAACATGTCTGAAAGTGTCAGAATTGTCTTCAACAATAGGATCATTTGAGACAATTTAGAAATAATTTAAGTGACTTCTAAAAAAAAAAAATGGTGTCTGGATAGATCACACAAAACACACAGCAAATCCTTTTTGGTGATATATCATGTTTTGAAAATTATGGAAATTCTGACATGCAGAAGTGCTGTGAGATTTTATTACCTTGTGGTTCCTAAAAAACCCTGTGGTGATACCTGTGTTTTTATGACTTACAAAAGCTTAAGGACCTTGCTAGGTAAAGTGAAGTGATAAAGATGTTAGAGTTTTGCAACTTTTTCAGCTGCTGATTTTTTAAGAATATTAACTTGGATAAGCCAGGAAAGCTGTCACATAAAAAACAGATCTCTTCACTTCAAATTTGATTTTACATTTGTTCTGTCTTGCCACAGTAAACAATTTATCAACTTTCTTTTTTAATTAAATGTGGTTGGTGAGCATGACCTGAAAGCCATTTGCCTGTTTTTATATAAATATCTAAGGCAGATCTCTAAACCTGTGTGTTTTGAGCAGCAAATGTTTAATAAGCTGCCTAACACAGGTGATATTCTCAAGACATTTATAAAGAAAAAAAATGTTTTGCTTGACTTCAATGTTAACAGAATAAATACATAGAGAAAGAAATGATAAACAGAAAATATTATGCCTCTTCTTGACTCAGCTATAACACCCTGCATCAAGTAAATGTACTCATTTTCTTCTTTTCAAGAAACAGCTTTTGCTGTCAGTGTTCCATATAAACTGTTCTGCAAGATGTTAACCTGGATTTCTTTTTGGTTCAGAAAAGGACTACTCATTATCTAATCAGAAAATTTAAAATGCACTTCTTTATGCCTGAGAAAGATCATTTCAAAAACTCCAGTTGTATCTATAGTAAAGTCAAAAGCAAAGCTGACTATTAAAAAATCAGTTCCTTGTCTTTCACAGCAGTCACACCTGCAGGCACTGTTGGACTCCATGTCAGAGCAGGGAGGGAGGAAAGGAGCCTCCCTGGCTGCTGGTGCCCCACTGGCCTCCCTGCCTGCCCGTCCTGCACCAGCCTCCCCCCTGGGCTCAGGGTGTTGTGTGGCCCTGCCTGGCAGTGCTGCCTCTGCCCACTTCACGGGCTTTGGGGGAACTGCCCTGCACTCCTCAATCAGCAAGGTAGCACCCTCTTTGCTGAAAACAAGGTGAGAGCTTAAATGGAACAAGTCTCCAACTCCACACATTGAAAAAATTTCTGCCTCAACCTTTCAGCACCTAACAATATGAGGCTTGAGCTTTTTCCAGTGACTTCAACTCATCAAGTGTAAAAAGTCTTTATAGGATGCTTTAGAGTCCCAAACTTTCCATGGAACCTCACCAGATTAGTAGGATACCATTATTCTCTCCCAAATCAACTCCATCAGTTTTGAATTGTTTTCATCTAAGTGAAACAAGCCCCAAAAGAGAGCTATGTTCCCTGTGTCCATACCTGTGTGTATATTCAGGACTGATATGAGACAAGACAGACACAGAAAATATCCTTGACCCAAGTTCCTGGGAGTTCCTTGCCTTCAGACTGCATCTTTCCCTATGCAGAGTGAATTCCTTAAAAGTGGCTACAACTGCTACAGTAGGTGAGTCAGTTCAGAACCATTACCGAACTAAGGTCATAAATATCTTCTTTGACTCACGTTCTCATTGCAAAATTCACACTGAGTAAAACTTGCTTAGACCAGAAGATCAGTAGTATTTTACATGAGCCTAAACTGTATGAAGAGTAAGATAAAGGTTCAGGAGTCTACAGTTACCACCAGACAGGACCTTATGTGCTATCAGAGCAAAGAACGGTCAAGCTTGGACTGAGATTTCATGCAATTTGGTGTGTAGGCATAGGTACTGAATGTATATTGTATGAAGATGCTAATGTTGCCTGTCTCCATTTTGGCTAGTAAGAACTGTTACCCAATGTAGGCACTTTCTGGTCTGTTCCCTCTGTCCTGAGAGATGTAGGTACTGAAGCAATGAGGGTGCTGGATCTGTAAGTGCACTGCACTGAACAGTGTGAGAAACAGGTAAGACCCTCCATGTTATCATACGTTAAAATTCAAATGATTATTTCTTGTCTTATGATTTAGGAAGACAAGCAGATAGCTAGGAAGATGTGGTAGTAGTAGATGTAGTAGTAAAGAAGGATCTCCTTTGCACAGGGCTGAGTGAAATACTTCTAGAGGAGAAAGGGGTAGAGGACATTTTATCTACTGCTACAAACACTCTGCCTTGTGCCTACTTCTGATTTTATTCCAAGATGCCTAGGTTTTCCCCAACAAGAAATAAAGCTTAACACAGACTTGTAGTTTCAGGTTTTGTGACAAGATGTTTGGAAGTTAGGCACCAGGACCCCTAGTGCTGTAGCAGCAAAGTCTCTTTTTGGATAGAGCCCTAGCTGTAAGAGTGGATGTATGTATGAAAGAAAAGATTAAATATATGAACTCAAAAGCTCTGAGTCGTATGGCTCAAAAGAAAGTTTCCATTACTAGGGGAAAATGCTGATTTTCTGAGAACAATTTTACTTGCTAGAAGCCCTCAGAGCATAAGAAAGTCATGATGAATGAAGAACACTTTAATCAAAAAATAACCATTTCTGTCAAATTTTGTTAATTTTGTTTTCCTCATTTTTCTCACATAAAACCAAATGTCTACTGAATTTATTTAAATATATATTATTTTATTATTTTCCCTCAAAAATTAATATGCACTTTTTGCTCTGAAACTCAGATAGGAAGGACTATAAAGATTCCTTAAGAATTTAATCTAATATTTATTAGATTTAAGTAGGGGTCTGTGAAATCAGTGACTAAGTTTAAACCCCGAATAAATGCATAATAAGAATTTTCTATTTCTAAGTTTATATATATGTATAAAAAAGGTAATTGTCTAGATTTTCTACCTCATATTAAGCAAAACCTTTACACTTGTAAAGGAATAATATAGCTCATTATATAAAATTTTAATTTGAGACTCAAAATATGAACCCTAGATCAAAATTTAGACACATACCTTCTTTGGATAAAATATTGTGTTCTTTGTGTCTTTTTTCCCTCTTGTCTGTATAGTTAAGTTTTTTTATTATAAGGTCCTTGGCACAGGAAGTTTCTTTCTCCCATTAGTATTCCTAAGACAATAGTACCTTAATTTTAACTAGAATGCCTGGGTCCTACTATAATGAAAACATCATGTATTTTCCTGGTTTACAGTAAAAAATTCTGAGGTTCTGTAACATTTCTCACCGTTACTGGGACCTTATATCCTTTGTTTCCCTACATGAATCCCAACATGAAAACGTTTTCTGTGTTCTAAAATATCTTTGCATCTTGATGTTTTAAAATGCTGCTTTCCTCTGGGCTGATGACTTCAGTTTATTTTCTTAATAATTCCCAGTTTGTTTAATTGCTTACTATATTGAATGACTGTTTTATTTAGTGAGTGTTTGGTACGATGGTTTTGTGTTTCTATATTAATTATTCTGCATTTTCCTGGCAAAATTCTGGGAATTTTTGCTAAACAAGTTATACAGAGGATATAACACCTTTTGAACATGAACATATTGCTCTGTACTTCTTGCTATGCTTTTAGAATCTGCATAAGCTACAAATTCTCTCTCCCCTCCCCTTACATTCAGACATACATAATCATGAAAAACAGAAGGCCCAACACTGACTCCTCAGAAACTGTGTCCAGATTTTCCCTTTGTGGCCTAGTTAAGCTATTTTTCCATTCCACAGTTTCTTTGCTTTCATGATGATTTCTCTTAGCCATTAATCTCAGATGTGGTGCCTTGTCAAACTTACAAGTAGACTCCATCCATTGAATTTCCCTTTCCTACAGTGGCAGTAATATCTTCAAAGAACTCCATCAGATTAGTTAAGCATGACCTCCCCTGACTGAATCTATGCTGATTATCCTTAATCAAACTGATTTTCAAGCTGTTCTTTCACACTTCCTTATGGTAGTTTAATTTTTCCCACAACCCTTGTTAAATTCACTGATGTACAGCTTCTTAGACTGTCTTTAATTGTTTTTGAAGATCTACTTCCTTTTTTCAATCTGAAAAAAATAATTCCTAGATAGATATAGTTTAAATTGTGTCATTAAATAATCTTCCATCCCTCTGGGTTCCTTACTAGTTGTTTAAATGCTATTTTCAAAACTAGTTTTGTTGAAAAAAACCCCAAATATCATGAAGTCATACCTTTTTTGTTGTGGTGGTTTTAAAATTTTTTTTGTGCCCATTTATGTGTTAATTTACTACATGGAGTAAAATAGAACAAACTTGTGTTGTCAATATTTTGAGTGGTAAAATTAAAAATATCTTGGTCACACTAGATTCATGGTGGTGGGGAAGAACTTTCCAAGGTGCCCTACTCCTTAACATAGCAAATAGCTATGAAAAGCTTTCCTAAATGCATTCTTCTGCTTACAGGGAGCCAAAATGCAATGTGTCATCCTGAGGGAAATGGACTTGGTGATAAATTTACACATCTGTGTCCTCCAGTTTTGATTACATGACTCCTTGTGTCTTGAGGTGAAAATCCATGTAATGTTGCATTTGTTAAACGAGGCAAAACACTGCCAGCACAACACTCCAGTATTTTAGAAATCCCTGGTGGAAGTTCAAGGTCATGGACATGAGCTGCTGTACTTCAATGGGTTTGGGTGAAGCATTCTAGAGGTTGCATCTTGCTGTGTGGCTCGTTTGCTGTGACTGCTGCACTTAGAAACAAAGGGAAAGTTTTTTTCATTATTAGAAAAATGGACAAAACTTGGAGAATAATGAATGCTAACTATGGTACCCCCTCCACAAGAGATTCAAGTCACTTAATTCTCTCTCTCTCTCTGAGACACATGTGCACACATGTATTTATACTTTATTCATTACCATGGTAACTGGGCACCTTAAGACTAATGCACGTAAATTTCAAAGGGGAGTGTTATATCTGGACCTAATTTTTTCATCTCTCAGATATCAATGATGATTCCAGAAGAGACGCAGTAGACATAAATTAAGTGGCATTGCAAACTTTTTACTGGAAGAAAAAAATATTTTGCCTAGGTTTAAATAAATATGAACCATGGGACAAATTAATCAATCTTCATGACAGTAGCTTACCTCTCTTTGTAAGACTGTAGATTTATGTGATGGGCATAACATGGTGATTGTTAGGTCCCTAGTAATAAAAGCCATTGATTATTTCCTGAAATTAGCCCAAAATAGGTTTCGCAGCACTTATCATTTACGTGCTTACTGGCAAATGAACCTAAAAGCAGTATTCCAAGTTGACTGCTTGCAATTCCACTTTTCATAGAATAATTGAATATTCACTGAGCAAGACACAAACCCATCCAAAAGCATGACTCTGATGTGGTGATTAATGCCCTTCATGTAAGAGGGGACCAGTAGGTGTCCAGTTCCTGTTACAGCAGTTTTTAAAATATTTATTATTGATTTCCTTTAAGCAAGGTTTGGAACTCAAATCTTCTACCTCCAAAGGAAACTTTAACTGGAAACCTTCATGGCACCAACAAAGGACAACCTAGGGCAGTCACAGCATATGCCAGGGAAAAAAACAAAAAGAGGATGAGACAGGCTTTAACTTTCTAAGAGAAGAGGTAGATTAATGTAAATTTTTCACTATGTAGCTAAGCACTCCAACTGTTAAATTACTCTCTCTGCTGTGGGAAAAGAAGAGGCCACCACTTCCACCCCCAGAAATGTTTCATATAAGGCCAAAGTTGGCAGGTGCACTTAAAGACAGCCAAACAGTTTTATTCCTGTGGAAGACCATCTATATTGAAGATTACAATGCCTGTTCAATAACAGTCCTATACAAACTAACACAGTATGCAACCATTCTGACTATGCCAAGAAATGTAATTTTAGGCTGGAAAGATATTTTCTAATGAAAAATAGCCTGTGTAAATTCGTCTGGTTTTGGGGTTTAAGCAGATGTTGAGTGGTAGTTCCATAAAATCTAAGAACTAGCTGTAAATATCTTCACAATAAAGGGAAAACCTGATGCATAAATTCTTCTGTGTCCACAACATCCATTAAATAAATTAGGAATTCAAGAATTCAGCACATCTCAGATCTAGCTCTTGAATTTATATATTCCATTATAATGTATTAGAATAATTACCAGGTTTTTATTTTCTGAAATTTTCAGGTACATGCACTACACTGTGCACACCAACCTGTGTTCTTGTCCCTTCTCAAAAGCTAACGAATAGTTTTGTTTGCATAGGACAAGAGTAATTCCTTCCTTTCCTGAATAAACTCTATCAGAAATATTCAGAAATTTCTCCTGTATGGAAATAAGACAGAGCCTTTCACAACGAAGGAGAAAGAACAGTTATGGAAGACTTACTAACATTAAAGACAGTCTGGTTTCTTCTATCTCATGCTTTCTTAGTCAGTGGTCAGCTATGCTCTTGCTGAGTATTTATTTGCAGCACTTTGTTTTGTTTTCATGATGCTGATAGGTTTTTCTACTGACAGTCCTGAGAGGAAGAGGTAGAATGAAAGGGAAAAGCAGAATTTGTACCTCCTCTATAGCCATCTTAAATGCATGTAGGCTGCTGTCTTAGGCAACAAGAGAAACAATTCTTTTTCAGACAGCGACAAATTTTTTAACATGAAACTGCAACAAGAAACCTATGGATTTGAGCTCACAGAATATCTTGCATGTTTTAAGTTTTGAGGTAGGTATCTATCTAGAGGCAGAATTTGAAATTTTTTTGTGGGGTCTTTTTCCGCAATTTGTTTTACATCTGGGTCTTGAGAGAGGGAAAATTGATTGATTTATAAGGATGAAGCAGTTTCAGCATTCACAGTATAATGGACCTCTTCTTAAACCTTTTCTACCAAAAATTCTCGCAGCATTTCCCTAATCTTCACAGAAACCCAATCCTTCACTTGATTCCATCATTCAAGTTTACCACACCAGTTTTCCCACACCAGTTTTCACCATGCTTTTGCCTTATTGTTGCAGGAAAGAGAATGCCATCGAGGTATGACTTGTGATGAGTGAAACCCTGGACCACAGGGGGAAAACAGTGTATATGGAAGATGAAGCTACTATTTAGTGCCCCTTATATTATCAGTGAGGTACTAACACACTCCATGGAGGTCAACATCAGTGGGAGTGGTGTTAGATCATTAAACACCTGGTTTGATGTGTTCATTTCCCACCATGACCTAATTTTCCAAGTGTTTTTCCTCTGTTGTCCCTCCAGAAATCTCTCATAGGGCAAAATGCTGAACATCACTGTCATCCAGATGGTCACCAGGTAAGATCTTTACTATTTATTGGAAAGAAAACAATAAAATATTATTATGAGAATAAAAACTAGGTAATAGAACTGGGGGATAAAGGGAGGTGTCTGTAACAAAATACAGACTATCATTCTTTTAAGTGCATCAGCAGCACTGACTACAATGTCATAATCATTAAAAATTATAGAAATGCACTTAGGAACCATGCATCAGTATTGATGGAAGTTAGGTACTCTATATGTCCATATGAATTTTTTACATTTACGTGGGGAAAGTATGCAATTTACAGATTCACAGAAGTCCTTCCTATCTATCAGGTGCAAAGTTCTGTGCTAGGTGAAGTATTTCTGAAGAGCTGCAAGTGCTCAGTGAAATGAGCAGGTAGAAGCTTCAAAACAAGCAAAATACAGTGTTTTTCCACACAGCAGGAATTAAATTGTAAAACAGATTGTCAGAAAATAGTGTGGTAGTCTGAATTATGAATAGGTTCAAGAACAGATTCATGAAGGTTAAATTTGTTGATGGATGTTGAACACAGATGCAACCTCTGGCTAAGAGTTCTCTAAACTGGCCAGAGGTTGCTAAAATATAAGCCTGCCTATATCTTGCTTCCTGCAATTTTTTTTCTATGCATTTGCTAATGGCCATTGTCAGAGAGAGGTTATTTTGGTCTGATTTGATGTGACACTTTTTGCATTTTTAAATATGGGAAGACAGAAACTTAACCAAATTCATAGGATGTGCACAAAATCTGGGCACAGTTAATGTTCCTGACTTAATTCTTTAGGTCTTAAGAGTGCCCTGTGCCCATCTTCAGCCTTTGTGCTGGTTGCCCCCAGCACAGGAGTCACCACAGATTAAACCCTGGGCATTTTCTTCCTTGAGAATGTTAAACAGCCACGATGGGGAATAATAAAGAAGGTATCCTATACTCCTTCAGCAAAAGAGGAAATAACAGTGACTGGAACAAGAAAGATAAGCTCTGCAAAAGGAAAATTTTAAGGAAAGAAGAAAGAGAAATGGTGTTTAATTAAGCAAATCTGATGGTGCCAGCCTTGCCAGTCCTACAAGATAAAAGACGTGATTTTCAGCATGTCAGCTTAAAGCCTGTATCAGCCTAGCAGCTGAACTGCCATGCCCATGAGGGCACCAGTTGCTACTTGAGATCACATCAGACCTTCAGAGCAGTGGCACCAGAACTTCCACTGAGGACAATTGCCAGCAGATGCTTCAAATTTTGAGATATACTACCAGTTCTGCTTAGTAAGGCTACATCAGTATTCTTGAGTTACTGGTGGCAAAAAAGGGAAGCTGATTATGCACTGCTCTCCAGTAAAATAAATGCCAACAATGGAAATCAGAAAAAAACCCCTGAATAATAACTGATGGTTATGAGGGAACTAATCTGGGCTACGTCCTCTGTAAAATATAGGGCAGCATGAAGAGCCTGTGGCCCAAGTTTCAGAAGATAAGGGGTTTTGTTTTATTCTTGGCATGTGAGAAATAACATTTCCCAGACTTGAGTTTCCTGTCACAATGCCGTCCGTGTTGTCCATTTCATCTTCTCTATGGTCATACAATCCTTTGTGTCATGGGTCCCTATACTCTAAGATATACCATAAAACAAATTAATTAATCACACCACACCTATGTCACTGCCTAACAGACTTTAAGAATAAACACAACCATAGACAAAATATCCTAGAAAAAATTTGAGTAGAAGAGGGCAAATGACAAGACTAGGTATTGATTTTAAAAAGTAAAATAGTCCTGACTGAAACCCCCAAAAATGCTGTCATATTTTTTCATATGTAGCTTCTTATTTTGAGATATCTTATATTCTTCAGTGGCATTATTGAAGAATGTGTCAATGAAATATAAGAATGATTTCCATTGGCTGTCTATGCTGAATGCTCATCTTTCACCTGAGACAGTCTGTCACCACAATGGCTCATTTTTCTACATTGGGCAGTGCATTATCCTTCTAGAAATCAATGAGTAGTTTCTTTTTTCCAATTTAGTTTTTACCCTCAGGGGACCTGATTCTCATGCACATTTGGGACAATATCTAAAACAACAGCAGCATAACTGAGTGGATCTAAGCAGCAAACTGCTGTTGAGACAGTACACAAATGCTTCTGATTTATATGTACCTGCAAGTATCAGTGTTATGTGACTGTGCTGGGTTGACCCTGGCTGGATGGGGGTTACCATCAAAGCTGCTTTATCTCTCCCCTCCTCATTTGGACACAGGAGAGAAAATATAATGAAAGGTTCATGGATTGAGATAAGGACACAGAGAGACCACTCACCAGTTACTGTCATAGGCAAAACAGACTCCACTCAGGGAAATGAGTTTAATTTATTAACAATCAAGTCAGAGTAGGATAATGAGAAATAAACTCAAGTCTTATCGTACCTTTCCCCAACCCCTCCCTTCTCCCAGGGCTCAAATTCACCCCTGATATTTTCACTACATCCTCCCCCTAACAGTGCAGGGGGACAGGGAATGGGGATTACAGTTAGTTCATCACAGATTTGTCTTTGCTGTTCCTTCCTCCTCAGGAGGAGGACTCACATTCTTGCCCTGTTCCATCATGTGATCCCTCCCACAGGAGACAGTCCTTCATGAACTTCTCCAATATGAGTCCTTCCCATGAGCTGCACTTCTTCACAAGCTGCTCCAGAATGGGTCCCTGCCACAGGGCACAGTCCTTAAGGGACAGGCTGCTCCAGTGTGAGTCCCCTGTGGGATCAAAAGTCCTGCCAGCAAACCTGCTCCGGTGTGGGCTACTCTTTCCATGGGTCCACAGGTTCTTGCAGGAGTCTGCTCCAGTGTGGGCTTCCAACAGGGTCACAGCCTCTTTCAGGCATCCACCTTCTCTGGCGGGGGTCACGTCCATGCTCCCCCATGTACCTCCGTGGGCTGCAGAGGCACAGCTGCTTCACCATGGTCTGCACCACATACTGCAGGGGAATCTCTGGTACCTGGAGAATTTCCTACCCCTCCTTCTTCACTGACCTGCATGCCTGCAGTTGTTCTCACCCACATTTTCACTGCTCTCTCCCAGCTGTAGCTGTCACTGCACAGGTTTTCTCTCTCATTAACTATGTTCTCTCAGAGGGTCTACCACTGCAGCTGGTGGGCTTGGCTTTGGTCAGCGGTCGGTCTGTCTTGGAACCAGCTAGCATTGGTTCTATTGGGAGAAGCTTCTAGAAGCTTCTCACAGAAGCCACCCCAGTAGCATCCCAACTACCAAAACCTGGCCACAAAAAAACAATATCGTGACAAAGCACATTCAAAATATTTATACAAGTACATCCATCCTGCAAATATGGTCTGCAGAGAGATGCACGATATCAAAAGAAGTTTAGTACCTATTCTACAGTGGTAAAACTGGGTAGATACTCTTTTTCCACCAGAGCCTGCCTACCCCTTACAAACACCCTGTTTCTTAGAAAGAAAAATGGAGCCCCAAAGAACTTAGTTACCTTCATTGGGGGATAATTGTAAAAATTATGAATACTCACAGAGGAAATACAAGTGGAAGTGGAACTGATTGTTTTTAGTTCTGGTCATGGACAACAGCCTCCATTATGCAGTATAGACAGTAGTGTTTGAGTCGACTTCACTCCAAATTCTGATTTTTGTTTGCTTTGTAAACACAAATGTTTTGTTCCAGGCTACATCAGATCCAGGTTGGTTTTTTGTTTGTTTGTTTGTTTTTTTCTGTTGTGGTTGTAGTTTTAATACACAGAATTACTTAAGTACAGCAGTTTTAAAGAAAAACAAACTTCAACTTCCCTTGAGGAATTCTTCTTCATAAAACAATAACACAACACTGATAGGTTTGGAAATTTTGCTTAGTTCAGATACTACCTGGGAGATAACAGTAGTAAATGCTTAATACTGTTGTCTATTCGTTCCCTTTACAGCCTTATATTGCATTCAGATTATGAAGAGTCTCAAGCATAAAAGTAATTTCTTTATGCACAAATTTCTTTATGTGCAAAAGTGCTGAGATCTGCAATTTTCTCTTATGGCAGCGGGAACTGCAGGTGTTTGGCATTACAATTCAGGCGCTTGACTGCAAACAGTACCTTCTGCCCTCTTCCCAGCATCCTTAAACTTAACACTAAAGCTTGCTCTGCAGGTGAAATGAGCTCAGACATATTTTATTGTTCAGTATGCCTGTGGCGGTCACCCAGCCGGTGGCTCCGCCACCGGCTGGGTCGCCCATGGCGTGCAAGACTGCTGTTCAACCTGTCCTTTCGACGTGGGTTAATGACCAGGTAGATTGGGTGGATGATACCTCTTGGGACAGTGAGTCCTGAGAGGCAGGCAGGTTGGGGCAGTTTCCCGCCATGGGTTGCCATCCATCAAGGCACCGTCCCCTCCCCTTTCCCCTCACGAGTTATTTTAATATTCATGTAGTTGATTTAATATTCATGTATAACTAGAAGGTTCTGTTGTTCTGTTTTCCCCATTGGTTCGTTCAAATTTGTCCCTCCTTTGTATCACGTTTATTGGTTGCTGTCACCTCCCTTCATGTACCCCATTCGTCTGTTCCCACTCTCCTCCCCTTTTTCCCTTCCCTTAAAAACCCCTGCAACGGTTCTCTCGGGGCTCGTTTTGCGGCTCCCGTTCTTGCAGTGAGTTCTCCTGTCCGCGCATGGGCAGGGAATAAAGCTCGGGGATCTGCACCGCAAACGAGTCCTCCTTTCTTCCTTCGTTGCCTCCGTGTCGCTATCATGCGATCAGCTGCTGCCAGCCCCAGCCTGGGCTTTGGATTTAATAGCTCTCCTCAGAGCTGCCCCGCAAGGGCTATAGGCGAAAGCCTTGCCGTCGCACACGCCTGTGCAGCGTGAGCCCGCCGTCCGGGCACTCGAGGACACTGTCGCCCACTGACCAGCCGGGTGGTCAGGCGGCTCAGCGACATATGCCCAACAAATAGATCTTGTCTTTCACCAAATATTTTAAAAAAAGGTTGTTTTTCCTTCTGAATGCCTAACACCTGATGTATCATAAGTACTCCATCCACAAGTCTGTTTCTTGACCAAATATTCTTATAAGTATCATTTTTCCTAACACTCTGGATACAATGAGATGCATTAGCGGTAAAATGGACTTACAAAGTCAGTAAGGAATAAAGATAGAAATAAAAATCTCTATGCAACAGGAAATCTTGAGAACCCATGCTATAGTCCTTATTCAGTCAGCTCCCATTCTGAAGGCAAGGGGATAGAAAGGTTTGAGAAAAACAACCGTGCTTGTAGATGTTGAAATTACTGTGGTTCAAACTAGCATGAAAATAAAATAGTTTAAAGGAGATGTATGAGGTGAACTGACAGAAGACTCCAGCTCAGTCACCTTGTCCCGTATATGGAAAGGATATATCTGCATTTACCATTTCCAGCAACAGGAACTCGGATTTATGGACACAACAAGAATAAACACTTATAAAAAAAATCAATTAAGTGTCTCTGTTTAAAGAGAACTAATAATTTGAGTATATATGACAAAAAAGGAAAACAGAATTCACTTTGACAAAACAACTTCTCAATTTTCCTTCTAATGTGATATGACTCATCTCAAATCTATTGCAAAGCGGTAAACAAACTACACCAACACAGTGGCCATCATCTGCCAGGAACATTTTAAAAAGAAAACCATTACTGAGCTACTTTTCTTGTCTTCTATACAGAGAAATGTATTTTTCCAGCAGAAACAGCATTTCACATTATCTTCTTTTTGTTAACCATGTTTTCATCAGCACTAACAGCAACCTAAGAAATACCTCATTAAGCCAGTAATTTATTTATTAGGAATGAAATTAAATTAAATTAGTTTGGACTAGTTTTAGTTCTTTTCCAAAACAGTCTATTTCAATTAAAACAAATAACAAGAGGGAAGTTCAGTTTGATTACTAATAACATTGTAGAGGGGCCTTATCTTGGATAGCAATTTAAATACGTGGACAACAGCCTTTTGATTTTATTTCTCATTCATTGAACTAATGTTATACATAATGTAACTGTAACAAAAATAAAATGTTTAGTTCATCTTTGTTGTATAATCCTTCTGTATCTAATTACCTCAAAATAACTGCAAGATAAAATACTGCCTTGAGGATCAAAATGACAACTATAAGCTGGACTCTCCACTATTCATTACCCATTCTTATTTTTATAATAACTATTTATTATTATCATATAGTTAATAAACAAAATCTATGTCTCTTGATAATTCATCTGAAGTCAGCTTCACTGCTGATGTAAATCATCAGAGATCCACAAAGAGGGTCACATGATTTTATATTTTTTGCAATAGTTCTTCTTTGTAGATCTTACAATCTTTTGGGTCAGGCCCCTTACTGTGTTAAATGATACTAAATTGAAAAAAGAGAGCAACTTCAATTTCCAAAATATCCCCTGATTCATTGCTTTAAAGAAATTACTTCGAAGCTTCTCAGGAGTTGACAAGAAAAATCTAAATTGTCATGGCAACATGGGTTGAAGAAATCCTTCTTTGCTGTTTGCGTAGATCATCTCCACGCTAACAGCCTGTTTAGTAAATGCTGCTAAAGAAAGCAATTAAAGGTTAATCTTTCCTCAGAACCAAATAAATTATATAACCGGTGAAAGCCAGTGGAGTGAGATACATTTCAGATAGGTCAAAAAAATTTGAGGCATCATTTATCTTCAAGCAAATGACACCAAGTTGCAGTGCAGTCTACATGCTGGAGGGAAGTGACAACATCCAGCCAGGACAAGCTTGAGAGGTGGGCCTGTGCAAACCTCATGAAATTGAACAAAATCAATTGTAAGGTCCTGCACAGGAGTTGGGGCATTCTCAAGCACAAACACAGGCTGGAAAAAAAATGGACTGAGAGCAGCCCTGAGGAGAAGGACATCAGGGTGCTGGTGGATGAGAAGTTGAATGCGATGCAGCAATGTGCGTTTCCAACCCAGAAAGCCAAACGTATCCTGAGCTGCATTGAAAGAAATGGGACCAGCAGGTCAGGGGAGGTGATTCTGCCCCTCTACTCCCTCTCATGAGAACCCATCTGGAGCTCTGTGTCCAGCTCTGGGCCCCTGACATAGTAAGAATATAGACCTGTTGGAGCAAGCCCAGAGAAGGCCATGAAGATGACCAGAGGGCTGGAACACCTCTCCTATGGAGACAGGCTGAGAGAGTTGGGGCTGTTCCATGTGAAGAAGAAAACTCTCCAGGGAGACCTTAGAGCACCTTTCAGTACCTAAAGAGGGCCTACAAGCAAGACAGTAAGGGACTTTGCACAAAAGTATACTGTGACAGGGCAAGGGGGAAAGGCTTCAAACTGAAGTTTAGATTAGTCAAGTTTAGATTAGACATTAAGACAAAATTCTTGACTGTGAGGTTGGTGAGGCACTGGAACAGGTTGCCCAGAGAAGCTGTGGACATTCCATCCCTGAAGGTGTTCAAGGTGAGTTTGGGTGGGGTTCTGAGCAACATCATCTAGTGAAAGGTAGCACTGCCCATGGCAGTGGGGTTAGAACAAGGTGATCTTTAAAGTCCTTTCCAACCCAAACCATTCTGTGGTTCTAAACAGCATTTCTGTGGTCAATTTCACAGCAAACTAAGAGTTTGAATTTTCTTTAATGTTATTAGACTTGTTCTAGCATCCTTGTTTCAAAGCAAGTTCTCTGTGTGACATGTGGCTATAATAAAGGCAAGATGCAAAGTTTTTTAAAGTTAATGAGACTTTTTAAATTCTATGAGTTCCCCAACCTTTGGATCAGGTCCTAACTGGTTAAAATCTGATATAAAGCAACCCAAACCACTTTATGGACAACTAGAGTCGATGTCAAAGAGATCTAGTTCTGCTTAGCAGAATGCTTTTTTTTCCTACAACTAGCAGATTTTTCAAGTTAACTACATTATGTACAAGGAAAAAAGAATGGAAAATTCTGTATTTTCATTTATGTTAATTAAATTTCACGATAAAATTTCCCCTATACAGGTTTCACTGGAAAGCTAGATGGAAATATTTGAGCACAGCTAATGATCAAAATGCTACTCTTGATGCCACTCTTGAGTTCGTAAAATCTATTAACACTATAGTCTTCAGTGTTAGAGCCACTGCAAACAATAGGTCAAAATGTGTGCTGAGGATATTTATGTGCTAAGATGAAGAAAATCAATTTATTTTCTCAAGAGAGATATCTACAAATGCAGAGGGTCACTGATCGTGGTACTAGCAGTTGTTTGATTGAACTGAGGTTCTGAAAGTGAATTATAAAATGTCTCCCCCTCCCCCTCAAAAAAATGCTTCGTATGACTCAATCTATGTATTATAAGAAACATCAGCGGGATACCAATAGAGAATCTGGCTGCTGGGGCAAAGCTAAAATAGTGTACTTAGTCACTTGAATGCAGTCAGCTTCTGCATTGATATCCCACAAACATTAGTGAGAACAGTGTGATTTGTCATGACCATTTGTTTCACAGCCAGAAGC
This sequence comes from Orthonyx spaldingii, assembly GCA_013397795.1. NCBI lineage: Eukaryota > Metazoa > Chordata > Aves > Passeriformes > Orthonychidae > Orthonyx > Orthonyx spaldingii. Next base: position 7,564 of record VZTJ01001900.1, on the reverse strand, counting down.
ATGCAAAATTAGTCTAAAAATAAGTTAAATTTTGGGGTTTTTTATTTTATCAAAGTGTTGTTTTTAAAAATTTCACTACAGTGTAAGCATCATTCTTTCTTTCCTTTTTTTCTTGCCCTCACTGTTACCTGCATTTTTTTGCTAGGTTCAGGGCAAGGCAGGTTCTGTAAGCTCATGTATATCTAACCACTTGCTTCCCAACATCAGCTCCTTCTTGACAAAGTGACCTCCCTGCTCCTTGCAGCTACATCTGTGTTGGACAGCAGCAGCGTGATGTGGGTCCCAAGTTACATGGTGGGTATTATATGCACCGTGACTTCAGGCTGAGCCCTGACGTGCTCATGCAAGGCAAGCTCAAGCACAACGCCCAAAGCCAAGCCTAAGATCTCAGCCGTGTATTCTGGATACACTCTGCAACGCAAGCCAGGTTAACCCATCCATTTTAGCAGCAGGCATTGTGAACGCAGTGAGGATGCTTTAAATCCAAGCTACAGCTGGGCCAGTATTTAAAAAAGAAAATAACCTGTTTGTGGTCCCCAATTTGTTTAGGCCCACCCTTGAAGCCCTTTCAAGTACAGAGCAAGGCTGGCTGCACTTTTTTTCCCAGTGCACTGCAAATTGCTTGTGTTTCAGTACCAGTGTAAGAAAAATAAAAGTTTGAATATTTGTGTTCTTTTGGAGTTTATATGTGAACACAATATGGCAAGTAACACAGATCAAAAGAAGTAAATAGTGATTTACGCAATATTGTATCATGGCTATAATTGATCTGCAAATCACAGGACAGGTGAAGGAAAGATATACCCTGAGACCCAGAATTAGTCTCTGACTAATGTCAGAGGTTTGCTGCAAACACTGGAATCATAAGAACACTTCAATTAAAACCCTCAAACATAGGTTTAGAAAGGATTCTCAAGCAAAAAAAAAAAAAAAAACAAAAAACAAACCCAAGGAAAACTACCAGACAAGAAAGAAGAAATAAAAAAAAGGAAAAAAAAAAGAACAACTTAATGTTTGGCAAAATTGTGTGAAAGAAACATTGCCTTGCAATTGAACACAAGGCATGAAGCAAGTACTGCAAAATGTAATTTTTAAATGCTGACCATATTTCACGCAAATTTGCAAAACAAACACTGCATAAAAAGTTTTATTCATTATTATTTATTCAGGTCTGTGTCAGCTGCAGTGCTGCAAATGTTTCTTTTGGAAAGCCACTATACAACAAAGACATTAATACAGAACATGATCCTGTACTTCTGTATCCATAGGATACTGTAAGACAGACATAAAACATCCAGGGAATAAAATGATACTAGGTTTCTCTGTGTATTCTTCTTCATAATGCCTTTAAAGGAAAAAAATGAAGTAAGGTAGAGGTCAGATGCTCAGAGATACCAGAGATACTGTTTAAAAACAAATTGCTTCCACATATACATAAATACATTAATATTATCAAGGTTGGTTGCTGTGATTCACCTAGTTTTCCTTTTTTAAAGTCATTCATGGATGCAAACATGTCAGAAGCTCTCATCCACAAGAGCTCAAATTAAATAGGATCTGACTCCACTATTCAGCTGCAATATCTACTTTGCCTGGATTCTTTGGAGTAGCAATCTGTTCAAAAGTATCCAATTGAGCTGTTTCTGAAATCAATACAAATTTCAGTTTCCAATGCAGCAGAATTGGGCTCTCACAACTGCCTGAAGTTACCTTTTACTTGACAAGGATGAGACAAGAAATTTACTTGAAAGAAGTCAAATCACTATTTCAGAATATGCATGAATGTATCATTAAAATGCATAATTAAATAATTAAAAAGCTGTAAGAAAATGTGATTAATTTTTCTGCTGGAAATTAAAGCATTACTATAATTGTTAGAAATTGTGATTTTTTTTCTTATTTTTTCCTAAAAGCAGATCATTGATGATATTCTGATTAATCAAGAGTTCTGGTTAATCATCAGCAATGTAAGAATGATTAAATCTTGTTTTGTCCTTTAACTGAATGTGCCCTCCAGGTAAAATATGGCAAGAACTACCATCACTTTCTTTTCTTTTTTTTTTTTCTATATAACAAATGCAGAAAAAAAGTATTGTCTCTGAGAAAGTAAAGCTTGTTTTTAGAAATAAGATGCATTATTTCTCTTGAAAGAGTTTCCAGTGCATGCATGCCTCCATTTACCATTCAATTACTTAGTGCAGACAACTGATATATGTTGCCTTTGGGTGTCAATATAACACTAACAATAATCCAAGTAATTTGTGTAAGTAGTTATTCCGCTGAGAAATGCTTATAACAAATACAGTGTAGATTTTCTTAAATGCAATAGAAATGTCATATAGTGGAGTGAAGTCTTTCATCCAGCCAGAACAAAGATGTGTCAGGACAAAGAAAGATCTCACAGCTTTCCTCAGGCATTAATGCCATTTTTTCCCTATTTCAAAAGTTAGTGGTTGATAAAAATGGTTTAAGGGAAATTACAGCTGACGTAGAAAAGTAAAACTTCTAAGTAAAAGAAAGTGATTCATACATATTAGGAGAATTTCCATATGATTCTTATTCTTTGCTCACTGCAAAAATTGCAAGAACATCCAATTTATCTCAGTCTAATCTGGCTAATTTTGCATCCATATGGAGAACTAGAGGCCAGATTCTTATTCTGTGACCCTGACTTGAATCCAGTTGTACACTTCAGTTTTATTAGAGATCAGGTCTCACACTTATGCTACTGCCTCGGTGGATTGTAGAGTTAAACCAGCAACTCCCCTTTCCACACTGCATCCCCTGCCGGCTGCAGGCAGCCCGGCACCACGCTGCAGTGCCTGTGCTCACAGGAAAGCTGTTTGCCAGCAGAATAATGTCATCGTGGCCAAAGAGAAACATGATGGTTCAATAGAGATTTGAGCAAGATGAAATTACATTTTATCTTTAAATCCACTGGAGGTTTTATACAGTCACACTATCAAGCAGTTACTTCTCCAAGGAAAGGTTACAAGAGGGAGTTTAATGTGATGGTGTACGGATTACATCTTCAAAAAGTTGAAAACAGTGGTCCTTGAGGCTTTTCAGCCTTTCTATAGAGCATGGTAAATCTTGAATGCATAGCTCAAAGTATTTGCAGTTTCAGATTGTTCCTAATTTGTTTGGACAAAAGTTTTTATGAGTGTAAATCTATTGAGGCATAAGTGCCATGAATGTCTTTTTAAAAACTTGCATATATCAATGTATATGTAATACTAACACCACATCATGAGTAAAAATAAGATGAAGTGCTTGTATAGACAAAGCAGTCTGCAGGGGGACAAATGACATCCCCCTCCCAAACAAAAAACCTCATTGTCTGATCAAAATCATACACATCTGTATAAAGGGACATGAGAGTGAGAGTCAGTAAAATAGACAGATTTGTAGTATGAACAATCTGCAGAATGGTTCTTATCTATACAAATCAGAGATGGTGCTGAAGTGCCCTCAGATTTCAACACATCCTGAAGTGCTCATGTCTTCATGTGTGCTCATGTCCTCATGTGTGCTCATGTCCTCATGTGCCTGTAAACCATCTCCAGCTCCTCACACCAGTATCCTGTTCCACACACACCAGAGAAACTGATAAACCTTTACTGGCTGAAAGTGGGAATTCAAACCTCAACTATGGGTTCAAGAGTCTAAAATGAGTGTTTGGGGAACCTTTGTTGAATTGATATGCTCTCCACTACATTAGATTCAAGTTGACCAAGTTTCCTTTTCCTATACATAGTTAAGGACATCATATACATATCTCAATGCAAAAAATGGAGCAGATACAGATATTACCAACAAGTAAATGCATTTTTACTTTAAAATATTAAGTGGTCAGAGTTGGATATTATCTGCTATGCCTTTCTATGGCAAATTCCTCATTGGGCTGGGGAATAGAGAATGTATCCATCAAATACTTGGTTTTGCAGCTGGGTATTCAATACCTTGCTCTGATGTTCTTTTAAAAATTCATTTTTTTCAGCTCATTTTCCCCAGAATTGCTTTAGTCTTCTCTGGAAGAGAATGGAGCCTCTCTAGAGAGACCAGCCTCACAGTTTGAAAAGCACTGCTTTGCAGAAAAAAAAAAAAAAGACTTTAAAAGAGACAAACACTCTCAGTCCAACAGGAGTAGGCCTTAAACAGGGTGGTAACTTTGTGTGATGTAGTTGTAGCAATTATTTTGACAAAGTGATAGCAGCAAACAGAAGGTACATAAAATGCTTTATTTTTTAAAACAAAATCCTAAGCTGTAGATGTAAGAGTCCTTTCCCTGTCTGTACCTAATTTAAGAACAGAAATGTTTTCCCTTTGCTTTTTCCATTAATCTGAATGATACCTCTGTGCATAAGCCTGCTTATGTACATTTTGTTGGAGGCAATTAGGTGGCAATGAAGGTGCTGTATTTGGTTATCTAAACACATCCAGGAAATTGCCTTGAAAACATGTACTGGAACAATTGTAAGTATTAAGCAGTATGTATTTCTACTGAATATAGGTTGTCCATAGACCTTAGGTCACAGCAGAAATGTATTGTAGTCTTCTTTTTTCTTGAATTTTAGTCTGAATTCAGTCTAAATCTACCATTTGTTCTATACCAGTATGAATTTTTACAGAAATTATACTGATGTGTTTTGTTTTTCAATCAAATCAATACGGCTTTTAATGTTTGCTTTAGTTACAATATAACATATCAGAATTAGCAAATGACTCTATAAACAAGTCCATCTTAACATGCATAGCTGAACAGTGTGATGTCTGTCATGTTGAAGCATAATTGCTATGATAGGGTAGCTTCCGGGAAAGCGGTTCCTTTAAATGACTCCATACTAATTTTCCTTGATGTTTAAAGTATAATGAACAGGGAATAATTCCCCAAATGTTTTTCAAAACACTCAGGTCCACCAATCAGATGAAATGAGTCCAAAGAAATTTATAGAACTGCACCTCAAGTCTACCACAGTGAACAATGATGAATGTTCATTTTCATCCTTCCTTGTTCCTTAAAAAAGTTACAGAAAATTGCACAGCAACAAAGGGTTTCCATTTCATTTCATAACGAGGAACAATGTGGAAAGCAGCCCACCTGTCATTTTACTGAAAGATATGGGAACGCCTGTGGCAACACCTCCAGAAATTCAGTACTTGTTTCTTTTCTCGCTCATAAAACCCCCAAACCAAGCAAAACTCGGGTAAATTCCTTTTACAGTGACCAAATTATTTGATAGCAAGGGGCTAGTAAAACGGAGTTCTGAGAATCTAATAATTAAAATTATTTTATGTACTCCTGAAACCCTGGGTCTTTATGTTACTAAGGAAGGAGTTTTTTCACTCTCTAAAGTACAAACGTAATTTCAGCCTCAGGATTACATTTGACTAAATATAGATACCTGTGCTCGATTGCCTGGGAAGGTAAACGGGAATTATGTCAACTGTGCCCGATGGTTCCCCTTCAACCTGTTGTTTGACTTCAATATTAAGTCACTTTAGCCTTTAAGTAGGTGTGTTGCTGCTTCACATTAAGCAGGTATAATTACATTCTGCAGAGCAGCATCAGAGGCAGTGCCCAAGCGTTCCTGGCTAAGCCTTTGTATGTAAGCAAAACACGTCGGATCGTCTCTGAATAACCATGATCCAGCCTCCAGCTTTTCGTATGTGCTGTCAGCCATGAAAAGAAAACACTTAAATGTCAAACGACATAGCCGGCTACAGTGTATTTAACAAATGAGTCGCGGGTGTCGGCCCGCCCCGGGAGCGGCGCGGCCGCGGCAGCCGCTGCCCCTCGTCCCGCGGTGGCCGGGCCCGAGTGCGGCTGCCGGGGCAGCTCCGCCGCCCGCCCGGAGCTCCCCGTCCGGCCGGGCCGTGCCCGGGGCAGCGCCGGGGCTCCCGGCACGTGGGCGGGCGGGGACCGGGGAAGGAGGCACCTGGGGGGCTCGGGGGGTGGGGATGCTGGAAGTTTAGGTAGGGCGGCCACGCCGAGAAACCCCCGCCCGCCCCGGGCTGCGTGTGCTGCCGGGCACAGCCCCATCTCCAGCAGCCGCGGATTCACAGCCCAGGAAAGCCGTGCGCCTGCCTTTCTCCCCCCGCTCACTGCCCACGGAGGGAGCCGGGCGCCGTTGTCCGGTGGACCGCGGCAGCGGCAGGAGCCGGGAAGAGGAGGGATGCCATCGGGCTGGCGAGGAGTCGCAGCCGCTTCTCCGGACCGGGCAAAGCTCCCGCCCGGATTCCGGCATCCCGGGCTGGCCTTCTACAGCCTCTCCCTGCAGATCATGGCCGGAGGCTACCGGAGGGAAGGCACCTTGCCGTGCCGCCCGGGTGGGCGAGGGAACCCGGCCGTGGGCACCCGCAGGACGGGGAAGGCTTCAGCCTCGCCCGCCAGCCCTGGCCGCGGTAGCCCCGCTCCCCCCGCTTCAGCCGCCCCCGCACCGAAAAGAGCTGCGAGAAAAATAAAATGGTGGGAACGATGTAAAGCGCCTTGGGAGGGTTAAGGGAGACTCAGACAGTGCAAACCGCAAGGGGAACCGTCATCCCGGAGGCAGGCAGAACAACCGGAGCGAGGTGGGAGAAGACAGAGGCTGTATCGGGGACAGGTGCTCAGATGCGAGCTGCCTCACTCCCTCTCTCCCTCTCTCTCTCACAGACTCGCATCTCTCCCAGCATGAAAAAACGCAGGGCTAATGAGAGGCGAAGTGAATAATGGGGAAGTTGTTGTCTCCAGCGATGAGGCAAGTAATGGGGCTGAGGCCAGCACTGAAGTTGTGTAACCAAATTCTCCACCGTCACCCCCTCGTTTCTCCTCCCTCCCCCATTGATTTTAAGGAGAAACCCAGCTGAGGTTGGGAGAGTCTCTCCACCGCACACCCAGCAGAGAGGAGTCCTCTTCCCTCAGGCACGGGAAGGCAGCTGGCGGAGGTGTCCCCGGCGCCGCATCCCCGCCTCCGCGCAACTTGCGGGGAGATGAGCCGGCTGAAGGCAGGCGGAGGCGGCTCTCCGCGACCACCCACTCCGTGCTCCCCCTGAGCACGGCAAAAGCTGGGGAGGCGGGAGGAGGGGAGATCCAAACTTGCCAGCCCGGGGACTGTCCCTCACACGGCAGCGAGTGCCGTTCGTGCGTGCGCGGAGAGCGAAGTGTTCCCAAACTCCGGCGCTGCCCAGGCGGCTGGATGCGCACGGCTCCGCTCGCGGCGTCGCAGCGGCTGCTGCCCAACTCCAGGGGGCTGGTTTCTCCCGGGGGAAGTGACCGGCCGAGAGCCGAGCCCTCGGGGAACACCGGCGGGAGGTGGGAGGCAGGGAGAAGGGAGACCGGGCTCGAGGAGCCTGCTGTTTGCCGGCGCAGAAACCGAGCGAGGGAGAGAGCTCAGCCGAGCGGCAGAGATGTAGCTGAGGGCTTACTAGTGCCGTAACCACAGCCTACACGAATGCAATGCAAGAAACCCGAATCTTACCCTGAGCTGCAGTGAGGAGCCCCGCGCAGAGAACCAGCAGAGACTTGAATTTCCTCCACGCAGTCATGTCTGCAGTTATTCCACACACACACACACTCTCACAC
>VZTJ01001891.1:87504-217529 GCA_013397795.1 Orthonyx spaldingii | reverse complement strand
CCCCCCCACCCAACCCAAAACCCCTAAACAGCAAAATGCCCCACCAACATCTGAAGCACCTATCAAGACTTGTGTGAGGGATAGATTGCCCCCAGCCATTGGCAAAACTGGCAACACCTGGCTCACTGTGAACAGCCAGATCAGTGTTTGCAAGTTCTGGGTGATGTTAGGGGCTTTTTACACAAGCAGTAGGCAAGCAGGCCTGGACACAATATTGTGGGGTATGTTATTTTTGTACCTGCATGTTGTGGGGAGTACCCTCCACATCAAGGGCTTTACTATAGTAAACATCATTGTTTGGTGAGTTGAGTTGGAAGGCGAAGGTATAAAGCAGTCCCAGGAGGAGGGGAGATGAGCAGGAAGCTTATTTATCTAATTGCAGCTGAGATAGCAGCTTTAAAGAAGACAGAATCTGGAGACAGCCCTTTACCAGGCATTAGGGGATAAGGTAGGGCATGAGCAAAGAGAAATGGAAATGACAAAAGGAGATGACCTAGGCCTCTCCTCAGAGGGGTCAGCTCTCTCCTGTGCTGCATTTAGTGGGAAATAACTGATGCTACTGTCTCCACTGGGACAAACCAGCCTGCAGAACCATCCTTCGTGAATATTCATATTTGCTTGATGCAGTGGAGGGATGCAGACAGTGTGGAGGGGTAGAAGATGCTTCAGAGCGGGTTCTCCTCCCTCTTTGGGTCTCCCAGGAGAGAGTGATCAGTGTTGGGCAAACCCTGTCCCTGCATCCCACAGAACCCTGCGCCAGCAGTCAGACAAGAGTGGTGAGGAGACTTGTGTTTTAGCACTGTTTATTTCCCATTTGTGTTTCACCTTGTGCTGCAAGGCGAGGAGGTGGTGCCAAGCCAGTGTCTGCCTGGAGCAGGTGTTTGGAGATCACTCAGGAGTCAAACGTGAGAAGTCAAACTTCTCAGGTGCTAGTCTGTGCTGGAAACCCATTTCCCCCTGGAAGACTTCTGGAGTTGATATCAAAGTCAGAAAAATGAAGGAAAAAAAAAAAAAAAAAGGCACAGATAGGATAGCAGAAGTGCTTCTTCTCTCCAGGTTCTTAACCCACAAAATGTCATGGGGCTGTGTGCTCCTTCCCAGGCACTGCTCTGCCTGCCATGGGGTCAGGATATCACTGAAGGCTGTGTTACATGAACTAGGCCCCTTTTAAAACCTTTGTTCTTCCCAAGAGCTTAGAGGGACCCAACTCCAAGGCAACAACCCATGGGCACTTCTACCAGTAAAGCTACGGCTTGGAAATCAGAAAAACTTCTGAGATTTTCTGTGGGTTGTTTGCAGTGAAATTAAGTGTGGGTGGCATGTCCCCTGGGATAGATGCTGCTCACCTATGCCTCTGAGAGGCCTTCCTGTACTTGGTGTGAATTATTATATTGTATTATATTGTGTTATGTTATATTAAAATTGACTTAAATAAGAGCTAAACTTTTCTAGTGGTACTGGTGTGAATGGAGGAAGAGGAGGAGGTGGGCGATCTTCACTGCCAGTCAGTTCCGGTTCCCAGGTTCCTTCTTCCTCATAACAAGACATTTTGATTGAGAAGGAAACTTGGAGTATGTGGGTCCTAACTGGGGTGTGCAGTTGTTGTGCAACTGATGGACCAGAACAAATTCTGCAGCTCATGAAAGGGTTTTTTACATATTATACCAAATATCTATATCTTTATATGGGGATAGCACCCAGCTGAAAGAAAAAAATTGCACAGAATGAATGAAATTAAACTCACTGGTCACTATGGACTTGATAAGAGAGGGGATGATCGTATTTTTCACGTGACCAATATTTTTTTCTTTTTATTTAATTTTTTTATTGTCTCCATTTAAACGACCTTACTTAGGATGGCAAAATTTAGAGATGCACTAAAGCTGCTTGCCTGAATCCACTTTGAAGTAAGAATGCTAGTGGGTCTGAAATCCAGATCTACGAGCTAATCTCTAGTTTTCCCTTCAAATGGAATTCAGCTACAAAGAGCTTGGAAAGATTTTGCATCTATTCAGGAGGCACATCTTTAATTTTCTGAGGAGCAAAAAATCCACAAGAAACTTCATATAGCTCCTTAGGTTTTGCTTAGCATATGTGATAAAACATTGATTGTTGCAGTTTGGTGACCCATGAAATTTGGGGGTTAGTTTTCTCTTCAGACCAGAGCATATAATTATGCAAATAAAGAGCTGTCACTGATCTAGTGAAATACTCTCAAACACATGCAATCCAAAATGGAACAGAAAAGTGAAATTTGTGGTATTATGATGGTACAATGATAAATGACATCTCCTTTCAAGTTTTTCTAGAAGTACATTTTTCACACTTTGTCGAGTACATCAACATAATGCGGGAACACACACACACGCATGCACACACACACACACACACATATCCCTGTGAGATCGAGATATCCATGAATGTGTGCAGTCACACACACACACACGCATCCTTCCGCTCTGTGAGATGTAGCTCTACCCCGGCGGATGACGGATGTACACATTCTTGGCAGGTTATTTTTGGTTTGGTTGACTTGAGAATGGTGCAATATGTGGCTCTATGCAGTTTTAGATGTGACAATTTTCATTTGTACTTCTGAATGAAATTTCTAGCGGGGGGAAAAAACCCCACTACCCACAATAAGTGATGTTTCTCAGAGACAGAGGAAAAATGCACATTTCCTTCATGAAAACCAGTAGCTTCTTCTGACTCTGGAAGAATCACACTGTGAGGACTGTAACTGTAATCAGTGTACTGCCATGTACGCACAATGAAGATGAGGGATCTCTTTGCCTTTTTCTCCTCCCCTTTTTTCTTTCTTTTCCCCCACAGCCCTGCTGTGTTTGGGGGTCTGCTGGCTGTTTTCTGTGAGGAACACTTCTTTCTTGCTCTCCATTCTTGACAAGGAAGACCTATTCTCATTGATCCATGGCTTCAATGGTGGCATTTCGACCCACACAATGGTGTGCAAACCTTTCGGGTGGCAAGGAGCTGGGGGACTTTCCTAGATTCTATCATAGGGTCAGTTTTGTTTGTTTTCTTTTGTTGTTTTGGGTTTGGGGGTTTGTTGTGTTTTTGTGGGTTGTTTTTGGTCACTTTTGCATGCCTGGTTTCAAAGTTACCCAGGGCAGAGACTGTTTTCCATGTCAGACATCAGGCAGCTTTCCCATGATGAAACTAAGAGGAGGTTGATGTCAGACCTCTGTCTCCAAAAGACATCATGGTGTGAGGGGCCAGTGGTGTGCTTCTTTAAAAACACTGATCTCAAGGAACAGATTAAATCAACACTCATCCCTCCTTAGTGTGCTTCAGGGTTACCACTGTCACCTTTCCATGTGACATGAAAGTGGCAGTACATGTCGGGATGCTTCCACACCTTCCTCTCTGCAACCCATGCACCCTCTGCAGCTGGGGCTGGAGATGCTGCCTCCTCCATCTCTAGCCCATGTCACCCTGCAAAAGGTCCTTCTCCCCAAAGAATTTATCAAACCCCTCTCCTGGTGTATTTTTATATGCTTTTGTGTTTATGAACAGCTAAAGGGGAGAGCATGGTGTGGCACACTTGCCTATGTGGCTTCCTATGGATGATGTGGGGGGTGCAGAGAGAAGCCCACGCTCACATAGACTGAGCCACAGGGCTGGACATGCAGCCCTCTCCATGGCACGAACGAGCCTCATCCTCGTCACACCCTGCTCACACCTTCCATCCCCAACCCTGTAGCCACACAGAGTCCTGTTTGCAAACATGCCTGCCCCCACCGCATGTACTCCGAGGCCGGTGGAGCTGCGGCCCATGCAGCACCCACCCTACCCACCAGAGACTGCAGCTCCCATGGAGCCCGGTGCAAGTACACAAAACGTGCAAGGAGGAGAGAAGAAAGCATCTTTATTTTTTGTTCACTGCAAGCAGAGCAGTACCAGTGGTGAGGATCCCCTCTGCTCTGCAGCCCCCCGCAGGAGTGATAATGTGAGCTGGGACAGGGGCACAGTAAAGAAAAATTCTTTAAAAAATGATAAGCATTGCAGTAAAAAATTTTGTACAGTTTGTTTCTCATCAACAGTTAAAAAAATAGATCTTCTCCTCCAATATTTGGGCACCCTAGAGACTCCACTTCACCTCCATAGAGATGGAGAGTGGCGAGTCTGGTGTGTGTGAGTGTGTGCAAACTTCCCTGGCCTCTGCATCTTCTCTGGCTGTGGGACTAAGCATAAACACCCAAATTACACCATGTAAACTCTCGTCTCACCCCTAACCACACAGGGTCCAGGGGGCCAGCGTGGACACAGGCCTGGGGAGCGGGGCTGCAGACCCCCATGGTGGGGGATCAGGCTGGCTACAGGCAGCAGCATCCTCCGACTGGGAGGGATGAGGAGACTGGAGGGCAGAGGAAGCTGGGTGCAGTTCTCTTCCCTCAGCAACAGGTTGCCCTCCAGGAAGAAAAACTGCCAGGCACAGACACTGTGCTTCCCTCCATGTAGGCACGGCCTGACACCTCCAAGCACCCCTCCCCAAGGGCAGAGCTTGAATGCAGCGTAGCGAGATGACAGGAAGCACAAGTTGTGGAAGCAAAGCCCTAGTTGCTGCCAGCATGAGCAGGTAAGGATGAGAGCACTCCACAAGTGCTGAGAGCCCCTCACCCAGAGGATTTAGGCCCAAACCCAGCTGGGTTTCCCTTTGCACCTCACTATGAGCACTTCTGCTTTTGCTCTGTGGCATAGGAGGGTACCCCTACTCTGGCATCGCCTTGTTTTAACACTCCACATCACCATTTCTGGCCCCCAGCTGTTTGGACACATTGCATGAGGAGAGGGTGGGATTGGGTCCCAAACTCACGTGTTTGAGTGGTGTCCCTTTGTCACTAATAGCATCAGAGGTGAGGTGGGCACAGCCATAAAAGAAAGGACCACTTTAATTTAGTATTATCAACACCAAAGGAGCTTAATTAGAGTGGTTGGTCACTGGGCATGTTATAAAGCACATCTTTTCCCTTAGCTTTAGTGGAGAAAATCTGCCTAAAGCAATAGTTATGGCTACAGCCACATATCCCCTATGCATGGTGTGAAATCCCCACACAGAGTGCCCTGGTGGCCGACCTTTATCTGAGAGCCTGAGAAAATGGAGATGAACCCGTGAGCTTAGGGAAAAGGGAATAACCATGGGATGGCAAGTCATTACAAACTCAGCATATGAAAATGGAAGCATCTTTGTGTTTAAAAATAAACAGGAAAATATGCAGTATGTCTCTTTTTTTTTTTTTGCTGTCATATTTCACAGTGTGATCCAGCCTGTTAATGAATAGGCATTTTTTTAAAGTAGAGCTTTCCAAAGGAAGAGAAGATCTACAGATAATGCCATTGATCTAGCAAGAGAAAATCTCTTCATCATGAAGCCTTTCTAGAATTCTGGGCCAAAGTTCTTGGACACTCTTGCCAGCAGAAAAATGAAAGAGTTAAAAATCAATCCCACTTGGTCCAAGAGAAAGAGAAGGCTACTGGGTGTAAAATCATAGGCTGGTTAACATGTCTGAGTTAGGGCCGTCTTTTAAAAAAGAGTAATTCATACTTTGTTCTGTCTCAAAATAGAAGGAAACTGCAAACAATCCTGCAGGCGATAGGACTGCGATGAAGCTGTTAAATTCTGGCATCAGCTTGGTGCAGGGCTATGTCAGGGCAATTAGAGCTGCACCATGCTGCACTGTGCAGTACCACTGTCAGCCTTAATCTGCACACTGATGGGCAGCACAAAATCCAAGTTACAGCCCACAGGAAGCACAACCAGTGAACCCATATTGCTTTGACAGTTGCACTCATCTAGAAATAATGCAAAACGCTATTTAGATGTATACATCACGACCCTGTGCTCTAGGAAGAAAACAATCTAATGAGGGGCTGGGAGACTCCTTGCAGAAAACAAGCAGCAGAGACATTGGCGGTGGTGGGTTATTTTCCTCCCCTCCTTTTAGAATTCTTCATATTTTATCCTGTTGGAGCGCCGTGTTGGGGTTGGTTTCACCAAGCTGTTCTTTGCCTTTACAGCCTCGCTGAAGAACTTGAAAACAGATGGAAAACTCTTCCAAGAAGTTAGTTCATGTCGTTCTGTACCTGCAAAACACAAAGGTGACAGTTTGACTAGGGGTCATTCTGTGACTTGCTGGCTGTTAAGAGGATATATGCTCTGTAAAATGCAAAAATGCAAAACCCAGGGAAGCCACCCAGCTGCTTGCAGCAGGTCTGAAGGGAGCCTGGGGAGGGTCAGGCTGTCCTGCTGCTGAGCTCCGTGACAGCCGGACAGGACCAACTGCACACACACGCAGACAGACACACGCACAAACATACACATGTGCATGTGCATGGCCACCCATATCACAAGTCACAGATCCTCAACATGTCTCGTATCTGGGAAAATAAGATCCCAAAGCACACTGCTAATAAAAGCTTCATTGAAGCACCTCACCTTTCTGGCCTATCTTGGGAAAAAGAACGTGTCTACTTTTCAGGCATGCTTTGTATTATTTATTTTTCATTTTATGCTGCTTTTAGCCTGGCATATGCATTTTCAAGTGAAAGAGAACACTTGATCTGAACTACATCTCATGCATCATGAAGGCATCCTTTGTACACCTGTTCCCATAGATAACATTGAGACAGTAAAGTGGACCTTTCCTGTTTATATCTTCCCCCTGCACATAGATTTACCTCTGTTTTTGTATTGGCGGGTGCTTCTATTGTTTTGCAAGTGTCTTCTTCAACACATAGTCCATTTGCTTTATTTAAACAACCACACCCCCTCCTCTTTCACCCCCCCACCAACCCCCAAAACAAGACCATGACAATGGAGATAGGGAGCCAAAGGGTGTGAAAGAGTTAGGACCTCTTCCTGGGTAACCCAGTTATGCAGAGATGCAGCCTGGTAGTCTTTGGATCCCAGGCCTCTGTTTGATACTTTAACATTGTTCATGATAATTCTTTAGTCTGTAATAGTAGGTCATTGCTATGGTTACTCTACAATGGTGCAACACTTCACTTTCCCCTTCAGCTATTCGTTGAGACCCGGTAACCACATTTGTTGCCTAGCAACAGTTCTGTGACAGTATCACAATCTGGGGGTGACAACAATGAGGGACGGAGTGGCCACAGCCTGCCAGGCGGAGAGGGATGCAGTCCAGGGCGGATGATGGTCCCTGCAGGATGTAGGGTGGCCATCAGTCCCTCGGGATATGGGGTGGCTGCTCTGGCATGGCATTTGCTGCACACCCACCCTCACATCCCTGTCAGGACACTCCCCTCTATGCACCCATCCATGGAGCATCCTGGGTGGGGCCATGCACACCGTCCCCTCCAGAAAGTCTCTGATGGAGGCACTACATGTCACATTGCACGCCCCTGCTCCTTCAAAGGCAGCCATCACACAAGCAAAAAAACCCTCCAAAAAACCCTCTCTGGAATGACACTACTTCCCACACAAAGAGATGTTTTTGTACAAAGAGCATCCATGTCACGTGCACACACAGATTTTCCTCCCCCTCTCCGCATTCACTGTATGGAGACAATTCATGACATCTTCCAGAAAGTTCCCACATGCTCCTTTTATACAAATGCTTTCCACCTTCAAATTCACCCATCATTGTAGAAATTCTCTTTGCTGAGAGCCAGTCCATCCTATCAAGTGTTGGACTTGGCAGTGCTGGGTTAAGAGTTGGACTCTGTGATCTCGAAGGTCATGTCCAACATAAAAGATTCTATGATTCTATCCTGCAGGTGGCTTTCAATACACATCACCTATCCCATCCCCTATAAGCCATCTCATAGTGATACTTACCAAGACTTGTTCCCCACCTTGGAAACCCAGAGGTGCACAACACAGCAGGAGGATAAAGCTTCCCTGCCAGCAAAACTTGCAGCCTAACAGACATGTGCCTAAGGTTATGGCTTGGCTCAGTACAGTGACTGCCCACTGCCACCAGGCACACAAAAGTCGTCTACCAAAGCTGATTTTACAGAGGGATAGGCTGTCCTAGCACACCATAAGGACACTCCTGCACAGGTGTTTCACCTCCTTCTCCCACGCCTGCGTCACAGCATATGGGAAACACCACTTTGAGCCCTGAAGGCAAAACATCTTTCTATGTGGCTTTCTGGTCCCTACATAGACATTTCCCACACAAACACATCTTTTGCACTTCTGCCTGCCTGCATCTCTGTCTTGATTTGTCCTCACTAGTATCCACTGGATTACATTAGATGAAAATATAGGCTGTGAATATTGTGTTGCTTTTTCTCCCCTTTCTTCCTTTTTCATCAACAACCTTCCTCCTCTGTGAAAGGGCCATCCAGAAACAAAAAACAACAAAACACTAAGTTTCTGAAGCCTCCCTGTCTCTTTCTTTATCCTGCCTTCTCCCATGCACTTTCCTCACGTCCTCAAGAGAGATCATGCTCACATTCACTAGTGTTACTGAAACTGATTAACCTACAGCTTTCCTGTGGCAACTCCTCTCAACCCACTCTTCTCAAAAAACAATTCAAGCTTTGAGTCTAGAGGGACTCAATGATTCAGCAGTCTAAAGCAATTTTAACACTCCCTATTTTCCCTTTCCTAGTAACAATCTTACTGGCAGATGAACAATTTCCCTGGTGATAAAATCACTACAATGGATATTTAGTTTCCAGGATTATGATGATTCTTTGCTTGATTAATACTGCAATAAGAAAAGCTTGCTAAGTATCTGCTTTGGCCCTTTATAGTCATTTTTAAAGGTCAAATTTTGCACTTATGTATTCACATTCGACTACTACTAAAGGGAGAACCCTAAAAATTTAACATTGCACAGACTGTGCATTTATGATTTATATACCAAAGGCTTGGAAAATTCAACTGAAGCAAGTGAAATTATGTCCTAAGGGTGACAACAGGTTTGGCCACAAGATTTTTACCAGAGGAAAAATATCATTGGGAACTGCAATCTCAATTGTGTATTTAGTAGTATACAGATCTAAATTAAATGCATGAACAGCCATCTATTTTTTTATAGAAAGAATCATTTTTATAAGAGACAGACAATAAGAAGCAGTTGTTCTAAAGCCAAGGTCCTCTGAGATATATATTCTTAGTGCTCACTAATTTCAACAGCCGTGAAGATAAACCACATGATTCAATACATTGTATTAATTGATGGGCTGTTGCACAGTGTGTAGTGATTTCAGATATTAATTCTTTGAGAAATCTTAGGAGCATGCTGCATGAAAAAGATATAAAAAACCTGTTAAGTGTAGGAAACAGCTAGAATATTCTAAAATATGCAAAGGCTACAATTGCAGAACAAAAAAGTATAAATCCCTCCTAGTCCCAGCGCCACAGAGAGAAATGACAGAAATGTCAAAAAGCAAACTAACCTCCTAGTTGCCAGCATGGAGAGATGTAGAGAGAAATGAATATACATTTTAATGTGTGCATAACATCATTGGAAAGGAGCTCCAAAGAGATGGTGGAACCAATAATGTGTGAGGTGAAACGAGTAATGACTATAAAACAGTGAACAAGTTCCAGAATCAATTTACCAAGCACCACAAAGAGATATATAATTAGAAATAACGAAGACTTGCCAATACAGTTGTTGATACAAAAAATCAGGTAAGGGAATACTTTTAAAAATTTAATATCCAAATCATCGTGTCTGGATGACACGCATATGTGGGTCTTCAGGGAATCAGTTAATGAACTTGCTGGACTACTGGCAATTATTTCTGAGAATTCATGTACAATCATGTAGGCACAAGAGGACTGGGGTGGGGATGAGAAAAAAAATTTCTAATCTGAGAAAAGGAGGATTAATTGAAACTAACTACCACACATGAAATTCATGCCTGAATATTAGTAAAGTAAGAGATCGTTATAAAAAATCACAAGTACGTTTAGGATAACAGCAGATACAACAGGCTCCAATTTGACAAGAACAGATAAAACCCAAACTTTATTGAATAACAAGAATCAGCAGGTGAGAGACTTATCCATTGCTGTGTTTTCCACATAGGTCAACCTGGCAACCTTGGGGCAGTGGGAACCAATGTAATCACTTAAAATGGATTATGACCTTCACTGCTCTAATGGGCTGTGGTCACTCCTACCTCTCATTCACAAATCAATTGCTTTATGGCAGTCAAGGGGCCCCCAAACACTTGAGATCTATGGCAATGCAGCTCCCAAATGTGTGCTGCCATGTCTGTGCTGGCTCTAGCTGCCAGCAGCATGTCCACCAGCACCTACAGTACACATGGCATCTCTAGAGGGTCCAGACTCTGCATCTCCTCTCATATCTCATCTCATCTCATCTCATCTCATCTCATCTCATCTCATCTCATCTCATCTCATCTCATCTCATCTCATCTCATCTCATCTCATCTCAAAGATGCAGAGTTAGGCCTCTCTCATTGTACATTATCCCAGACTCCAGTAAATGGGTACTGGCACACTTTTGGGGAAGTGGTTAAAGCATTTGAGAAGACAAATAGTAAGTAATAATATGGGGTTGAAAATATACCTGTGAAGTCCCAGAAGGACTGGTATTTGGGCTCAAGTCTTTTAAATATGTTTATTAGTCATCTGAAAAAATATTGAGAGTATAGATATTGAAAATAGGAATAGGCTATTGAATAGGACATAGTACAAATACAAGAAGGAACAAAGAAATAATAATAAGGGCGGCCTAAATGGGTAGGGAAAATAGGGAAGAGGAAAAGCAAAGATTGAAACTAGGAGTGGTGCCTGCAGGGGTGGTCATGCAATACGATTGTGTGAATGATCCTGATGGCCATTTGCACACATGCGTGCAAAGGCATTTTCACTGTCTTCCCTTTCCACTTCCACTCAGGAAAAGCAGCTCTTCACCTGGTAAGGCTGACAAACTCCTCCGTCTGAAACCAGAGTGTCTGGAGAGAGAAGAGCTCTGCAATTGCCATAATTCACTCTTGTGGAGCGATTACTGGCTGTGCAGGACAAAGGTGCCCTCCTACAGCGCCTGCCCACTGCGTCAGACAAAAGCCTCCTCCCGCGGTGCTCAGAAGATGCACAGCACAATGGTGGCCCCCTGCCGCGTTTACAAGATGTGTGGGACAAAGGTTTCCTATGCTGCACAGGAGCTGGGAGAGATCTTCATACATGCCTTAGCACTGAAATATTTCTGCAGAGAAAAGTTTCCAGGTTGAAAAGCTTCTCCACAGATACTAGCCACAGGGCTGACCTTGGGTCTGCTTCTCTAAGCGTCAGCTCATCTCTAAATAGCACGGGCTTCAAAATGAATTAAGGGTGTTCCACGCCTTGGGGTTTAGTCCCCATTGGGATGGAGAATTCTGCTGCTCTTCAACAAGTTCTTGCTCAGCAGACAGTTTGCTCCCTGTGATCATGATCTGCACTGAGACCGCGTCATGCTGCAAAACGCCAATGCAAGCAGCTTAGCCATCTTGTCCGTAGACAGTGGCAGAGGTTGCTTTAACATTTATGATTCAAGCTACATATATAAAAGGCACTCATCAAATCTTGATTTAAATGGTTCAGAAGTTGAAATACAGACTTTTGTGGGCATTTGCAGGAACGGAAACACTTTAAACATTATTAAACATGAGAAGCAACACAATTTATTCCTCCTTTACACATAAACTAACAGAGAAGCCAACTCCATCTGACTTGGGTAGACAAGTGTGATAGACCTTTCAGAAGGGATTTTTTCTTCTGAAAGTTAAGAAACAACAGAAATTACTTTCTTTCTCACATTATCCACACACACATTGAAGAACTTTAATTCTTAGGTATTCAGTTCTGCAATTCTGTAACACTGCAGCAACATAACTATACTGTCCAAATAGGCACTTATGTGTGACAAAGAGATGCCTCCTGCCTGTCCTGAATCCATGTTTCTGTATGCTAACAAATTATTTCTGTATCACAAAGTTTTTTCTAAACAGGAATTTAACTTTTTTTTACCCTTGAGTGCATCAGATATTACCATGACAGAACTACTGTTCATTCATAAGGTTTCTCCACTTACAATTCCTTTATCCTGTTGATCTGCATAGGAAGAAATTTTTGTGTCTTTTGTGACTATTTTGGTCCATTAATGTAAATGTCCAGGTCTCAAACTCCAAAACAGAAGAAGCTCTCAGAGCATCATCAGTAAAGCTAATGAAAAAGAGGATTAAAAAAATACATCTTGCCTAAAATCACTCAATTTCTGACTAGGTTCTGACACAGTTCTGACTACGAAAATGAGAGCTTCAGGAAAAATTGTGAGTGAGTCCATTAGCTCAAGAACTTTGAGATCCAATGACCTGTGGAGTTTTTGCATAAGCACTTCTAGATGTCACGATGGTAAAGAAAGGTTAAAAGCTTAGGCAAAATTAAGAGATAAGCTAAACACCCATTAATGAAACGAAAGCAGTAATTTCTGAGTAATTTCTAAAAAACCCCAACTCCAAATCAATCCCCAAACTTTGATGTGTTTAGTTTGGCTAAGAAGTAATTGTTTGTGGAGTCATGGGCATGATAACAATCTAAAAGTAACTACGAAGGAACTATGTAGAACAATTTGAAGAAATGAAACACAGCTTATTAAGTGGACTTAGACATACAAAAACTGGTTAAGATTCAATATTCATGTAAGAAAAATCATGGCAATGCTGGAGACTAGACTATATATACTAAAGACATTTTCTACTTAGTTATTATCTACTGTGACACAAGCCAGCCCTTATTTTTGTTGGACGTGTATTATCTATAATAATCTTTAGGTGGGATGATGTAAACAGAGCAACAAGCACGCTACCAACCCAGAAAAAAGATCACCTCTGAACTCCCATACCTGCAATTGGCTTTTCTTCCACTCCTTGTTTACAACACACAAACTTCCCACAAGAACCAAGTGGTTAAGAATAGTAAAAAAAAAAAAAAAAAATTAGTAAATTCCTCTTGCCCTCTGGCAACAAGATGCAAAGTTTCACACAAAAGCTCACTGCAAGCAAGGTCTGCAAAGCAGCAAAGCGATAGGAGTCTGACACAGCTGTAATTTTCCGCTACTCTTCATTTAATATTAAAGGCAGTCCCATGAGCGCAGGTCATTTGTTTGTTCCTCTACATGTGAACTGGCCAAATAAGTGAAACTTGTGGGGTCATTCTCTCTCAAGCACAGGTTACCAAAAGTTAGGTCATTTTCTGGGTCACCAGTTTTCTGTTGAGTATATATTAAAAATGGTAAAAAGTTAGATACCAAGTACCTATAAGGTCCTTCCAGCAAGAACCAGGCACCCAGGATAGAATTCTATGGCAAACAGCCATAGTAATACGAATTTTGTGTAGCTGCTTTAAAAAAAGGGAAAAATTCACAAACAAAGGCTGATTAAACAGCATTTTCAGAGACAGCAGACTTACAGGATCTCAGGCTGTGGGCTGGCCTGAACTGCGGCTCAGGGATAAACAGTCCTGAAAAGCAAATTTGTTCTTGGGTCCAAAATTTCAGTCTTTTGCACAAATAGGCAAAAATGCAGGCAAATGGGCAAACCCATGTAAGGCTGCTCCTACCTGTGCAATGAATACAGTCAGAGCATCTAGCCATGGACACAGGCAGAAAAGACCACATATGGTAGGTGGATCCAGACCCTGGGAACTGCAGGAGAGCAAACTATCTTTCTATCTATCTGTCTATCTATCTATCTATCTATCTATCTATCTATCTATCTATCTATCTATCTATCTATCTATCTATGATCTGTCTGTCTGTCTGTCTATCTATCCCTCCATCTATCTATTCATACCTGTAACTCCACCTTTACCTGCATGTAAAGACAAGTATAAAAATTCCTTAGCTGATGAATGCGAGGTTGGATACTCGGGTTACATCTTACAAAAATATTTTTGGGCTAAGAACATACCTATGGAAGGTGCAGGATCTCACCAATGGAAGTTAAAACTACGTGAGACAACCATCTCTTAGGAATTTCATGGGTATTGCTGACCTCACCCTGGGCAACGTGGACAAATTAAGTAACTTCACGAATTTCTTTCTATCCAGTCCTGTTTTTTCCATTACTTTACTGGCTTTATTTAAGCAGCCTCTAAAATTGATTGTATTAGCAAGGTACTTCACAGTAGCTCTGAAGCATTTGAATAATATATATTAGTGAGATAATTTTTAAATGCATATGCAGTTTTTTTATCATAAATTAGGGAAAAAATCTCTATAAAATTGCAAGCAAGAGCACAAAGTATATAGCATTTGAAAACAATTATTTTCTCAACTAGGAAAAAGGAAAATTGGCTTTTAAATACCAAAGTTTTGACCTGCTCAAAACTCAACACTTCACAAGAGAACATACATCCACAAGACTTCTTGGATGAGACCACTGAAAATCAAGTGTTCAAGCCTCAAACTTTTCACAGGTTATAAACCTGAAAATTACTAATTTACCTGACAGATCTTAACATGGTGCAGCATGATGTAAGCAGTCAGTTATACCTCCTTCTCCTCACTGCTTTGCAAAGATACATCTTAACAGACTTTTGTAAGGGAGAAGTCATTATTGTGCTTTTGCAAACTGAGTAGCTCAGCCAACACCAGGAATGGACCTGAGCTCTGCTGAGACCACAGCATGACCTCTGTTCACACAGCAATGCCACCGATGTTAACAAGCATACAGGTTTTATAAAATATATTTAAACTCATTTAAAACACTCTGCAGCAATTCCTGCAAGTTACTTTAATCTGAAATACTCAAGGACTGATTTTAAAATCTGAGTTTATTCCAAGATCCCATAGCTTTTTACTGCCTATGGGGCAGAGACCTGAAGGGTACACACTGCTATCTTGTGAGAGTACTATTAATGCAAGAAATTAATCAGTGATACCAGGACAAGTGAAACAACCAGCTGCTTAGAAAATAGCTACTCTATATAACAGTACTTTATGATTATTTGTTCCTAAATAATAATTATGCCATCAAACATCTGGATGTACCAGCAGCGTGAGCACAAACCAACACAGTTGTGGCAATTTCCAAAAACACAGCAGCCAATGCAACACCAGGGAAATGGCAATGCCTGCGCCACAGAACAGCTAGGAAAGGCAGCAATGCTTTAAAATAATATGTTACATGACAGTAGAGACACCCCATTTACTAAAGATGTAAAAAGGTTCTTAATCACTAGCAAGATAAGCACATACTGCTTGCCTATTTGTGAAATTTTGGACCCAAGAACAAATTGTACTAAAGCAATTTTACAATAAAGCAGCAGAACATAATTTTCTCTTCTTTCATACAAGAAGCAGAGCTTGAAGACTGGTGTGGATGCTGACAGGCAGCTGTGGAAGTAAAGAAAGCCTTCCGAGGGACAGGAATGAGCTTGTGTCTAAAGAACAAGCTGCAATGAGAACATGCATGGGGCATGAAACACATCACACGCCCAGTGTGTTTTTATGATTTTAGTGAGAATCTGAGTTCATGCATTGCAAGCCTTTAATGAATAAATTAACTTTCCACAACAGAAAATCTTTATAATCGTCTACATAAGAAATACTTCAAAAGCATTTTTTGCCCCTGAATTTTTAACTTGGATCATAGTGTCCTGTTGTATCTGGGTAGACAAAAGACTACAGTCAACACAAGTCCAGAGCATTTTCATAGGTACAATGGTATTCACTAACTCTTCTGCTTAATCCTGAGACTACTGCTGCTGGCTGCCCTGTAATGCTGAGTAGGTGTGCAAGCCCCAGGGGCAGGAACGCCCTCTTCACTCCTTCCTGAGGCTTCATTTCACCTGAATCTCTTCCTAGTCCTTGCCTGTTTTTCATCCACTTGGGACAGCTGTTTCTCCAGAACACCTATTTTTCCAGGAAATCCAATTTTGAATTCCTCTTCCACAACTTGCTCATCTGGCAGCTCTTCTTGAACTCATGCGCAGTGCCTGGTCTTGATCTTGTTGCATCTCATCCACACCCTGATCCCAGCTGTCCTGTTCTCATGGCCCACCAATTTCTGCCTTTTTCTGACTTTGCTTCAGCTACTTCAGGAAGACCTCCTCTACCTCATTGCTACTGCACCCATCCAATCTCTCCTCACAAACACCTCTGTCTTCCAGTTGCTGTCTTCAAACACGTCTTCCTTCTCTATGTTTTGCTCTTTCTTAGCAGCAAAAGAAAGTCCCAGGTCTGACTTGCGTAAGTATTTTAAAAAGCTGAACACAGGATGCACCTACCACCCAGATGTAGTGGTGAGGGCAGAAAAAGGACACATCTGTGAAAATGCAGTTGTCCTACTCTGCATGATCAGAGAAATGAGATGTTTATCTCCTAGGTGAGAATGATGATTTTATGGGAAATTCATGTCATTTTCTTAATGACTTAATGGAAAGGAAACATATCTGAGTTTGTAAAATGGAAGATGAAGCTGGGCCACCAGAATACAAACACCAAGTAACAAATGGAGTTTAAAAATCAGTTTTTGGGAGTAACTAACAGATTCCATTAAGTTCGATAAAATTTTAGTTACGCCAAGTAAGTATAAAAATTTTTCTGGAAAAAATAAATAAAAATCTGTAGATTTGAAGTGTGAATAACCCTTGTGCAAATGCAGTAAGTAATATATGTCTAACTCATACCAGATAAATTTTTCTCGTTTGCATTACACCAACTACTGTCTATATATGCACACATATTACATCCCCCCACCCTGTACACCTAGGACTTATATGACCCACTTCCAGGTCTCTGCATAGCTGTAGTAGTGAAAAAATGGCAAGAAGATAGTGCTGTTTCACCAGTGAATTTACATCAATATAGTGAGGGTTAACTTTCTTTTATTAGCATAACCTTTGCTGGATGTTGTTAATGAACATTCTTGAAGAAGGCAGGGGACCGAACCCAGATGGTGGGATTTTATAGATAATGATCATTGTTGTGGGTCAAATACACCTGTGCTGCAATCATAAAATTAATAACCTCTACAATAACAGCTTTACATATAGCTGTCTCAAAAGAGTGCCACTTGTGTAACTCACAGCCTTTGGAGATGCTATTTATAATTTATACCCAATTTGAAGTGCAAAGATTTTTCTCTCCCACAAGTCATGGTAATCAATACAGGTCTGCACCTATTACAGTCTGATGAGGTGAAGTGTGCAGCAAGGATCAGCTGCACCGGGCAAACAACACAGCTCATAAACATGGCTCTGCAAAAGAGATCTCCAGTGGCCATTTCCCACACCTTCACTGTGAGAGCAAATAAAGGAGGAAATAATTTTTTGTAGGGGTACCATCCCTGCTCAGTGTTGCAAACGAAATTAATTGCGTATCTGCCTCAGAACTACTCAGAAACTTGAGGGATTTTCACCCTTCACATGGATTTTAGTTTTCTGCACCCTAACTCATAACACATCAAGACTTAATGCGGGATACTATGAAGCCCCTATATTATGGGCAATTTAAGACTAAACACTAATTCACAAAGGCTTTGCAGATGTGAATTACACTAAATTTAACTAAGCTTAATAACATCACACTTCCTGTGACTTAACCTCAGAGATGTCACTAGAGGGACTGTTTGAGATTAATGATCATAAAGCTGCATTTCATTCCCTGCTTAACCCTCCTCCTTGTTACAGCAGACGGCAGCTCTGCCTGGAAGTGCTCAGTGCATGTGCCTCGCTTCCTATCTCTTCTGAACAACACCACCCAAAATCAGTCACGGGTGATGCTCAGGATGCAAGGGCAGCAAGCCAGTCACGCGGCAAAGAGTTCAAGACAGGCATCAGGTGGGGGAGGCAGTGAAGTGAGGCGCAGGCAGAACGGAGCCGAAGGCAGCCGCACGGCAGACAAGGCGAGAAGGCATGTTGTGTGCTGGCATGCGCTGACCTCTGCCAACAGCTCTCCTGACATCCCTGTCTCTGGGAGTCAGACATGAACATCAGTGTGGGAGGTGGGTCTGCCAACAGTAGGAGGGAGAACTCAGAAGTCTGGGATGAATGTGAAGGGAAATATTAAGTTCATATTAACGGAAAAAACACCCCAGCCAAACGGGGATGTTCACTGTGGGTTTGCATGTGTGACTGGTGGGGCCCCAATGCTGAGATCTGGCTGGAGAAAGCTCAGTGAGACCCAGGAGTCATTGGGATGGGAACAGGTAGGGGTTTCTCCTGGAGAAATTGCAGATCATGTTCTGCTTTGCAGTCACAGGAAAAGCACACCAGGACACAAAACAACCTCAAAATCAGTGTCTTTCTGCTAATCCAGTTTTAAACATCCACTTGCAGAGTGGCAAAGTTTCTAACCATTCAATTTAAATGCTACACTAACTAAACAAGCTTCATTTGGGAGATCATATTAATTTCAAAACAGGGACTTCACTTTTACCCTTTAAAAAATAATACAATAAATAACATCAAGCTCCAAAGCTGTATCTTCAAGCAGACACAGTCACTTAAATGTTGAAGAAACACTTTATGATTTCCTCACCAGGCAGAGGAATAATAAAACCCCAAACATCCAAAGACAGAAAACAATGAAGCTTAATGACATCCTTGTATTTTCAAATGCAATCTTCACGTCAAAATACAATCCTGATCTAATAACTGATCTTTCCATGTGGAGTCTTCCAGCAGGACCATTGCTGCTGAGACAGACTGTGGAAAAATCAAGCAAGATCCCTTGTGTCATGGTAGAGATTTTTTGCCAAGCATTTAGTAGATTCTGAAGAAAAGTACTTTAGTCTCTCCTATCCAGAAAGATGGTTAAATCTTGGGAACTGGGCATAGAAACAGAAACTGCCAGGAAAGGATATTTGGAAGTGTAAGAGTGATAAAATAATTAAATGTTAGTTTAATTTAAAATTTCAAAATTTGGTTCAAATTATTTTCTTTTCCTTACATCAAGAACCTCAGTTTTGTTTTTTTATAAAATTAGAACAAAATAAAAGGAAATTGTCCAGGTAGTTGCTCTCTGAAGAATCACTGAACTGGAGTTATGTCATCTTGCATTAAAATTATCAGTTATTGCTACAGTTGGCCTACAAAAAAATTACATTAAAAATGCATGAAGAAAATCACTTAAATACATTTGGGAAGTTCTTTTGTTGATGGCCCATACATATCTCAATACTTTTTGCTCTATTTTGGTCTAATTTGTCTAAACCACCATTGGTTGAATTTTTTCAAGCAAGTTTAAAGCCAAATGTTGACACATTAGGGAAAAGACTTCATCGTGAAAACAAGAATTGAGGCAGGAGCTGAAATTTGTCTAAATAAGAACAGTATCAACATGCACAAATGCACAGATAACTAAAGTTTGACAGTCACTGTTCACAAAATCCTGCAATGAGTTAATATGAAAACTGTCTTCTGTAGAGGGAAGTTAGAGAGGAGTACATATATGAACACTTGAGGAAAACTTGCACTGTGTCTGGGATGTTTCCTGTTAGTCTGAGGATAAAGGAAACATTACAACCATAATACTTTGCCATATTAAATTAAGGAAACATTTCTTTTTTCACTCTGTCGTGAAAAGCGAAAAGTCTATGAGTGACTAAAGAGCAAAGACCTTGAAGTCAACAATACTCCCATCTGTTTTGTCATGTTTCACAGTTCCGAAATGACAAACATTTCACATCAGTGTCTCTGCAGCCACGATTGTTACCTTCCACAGGAACCAAATGAAGTTTTACAGTGCAAATATTCCACATTTTCATGGGTTTCAGAATTGCTTTTCCAGTTCTGCATTCGGACACACACTGAAAGCCTACAGGACTCCCTCTGAGGAAAGCTGCTAACTGAGGGGACAGGACATTCTAAATATAGGGTTTGCTCTCCTTCGTGAAGCTGGCGAGAGCAGCAGCCAGGCAGCTGAAGAAACTTTGTGCCATGCTGAGGTCTGTGCTTCTGGGCATCTGCAATGGTAGAATGGGTAGCAAAGGACTGGGAGGAATGGGTATGGTTGAGAATATTTACTGCTTTTTATTGCAAAGAACTCACACCCCAAGGTAAACCTGCTTCCACGCCAAAATGCTTCAGCAAAACAGGACTGCAACAGCAGCTCCTCTGCAGCTGCAAGAGGAGCAGTGAAGCCTGTTCACCAACGTCATGGCTTCTGCAGCTGCAGAAACCTTCATGAGCCTTGGCATGAAGGACACCCTTCCCCATGCTGCACACTGACAAGGTGCTTCTGCTCTTTCACAGGAAGAGAAAAGGGGCATGTAAATTCACTTGTGTTGGAAATGCATCCCATCCACTACCATGGCAATAGGTGGAAGCATCAGGATTTGTCCTATAAGCCTATGCACAAGGGTGTTGGTGGGAAACAAGTTTGCTACTGGTCTAAATTAACAACAACTTCATCTGTCATTAATTTTCATATTTTCTGCCCAGGAGATACTAAGGATGCACCTTGAAGGAATCCTACTGCTCAACTTGCACAATGCTGACTGGGCTGTACTTCTAATGTGCATGCAAGTACTTAAATTATGTTTCACAACAAAAGAGATTCAGCAAAAACCCCCATCAAATCCCACAACAAAACTAATAAAATAAATCTGTGACAGGCATGCTTAACAAATCAACTAGTTGCAACAGCTTTGGTATGGCCTGAGAAGTGCTGAAAACAAATGTTTCCTTATGACATCCATTACTTAAGGTAGATTTCTGAAATAGGAAAAGCAGATTCTTTTTAATTGAGTTCAGTATCCCAAATGGATCACAGAGAAATTCTTATCTCACTTTTGTGTATAACGCAAGTAAGTCCTCTGTAGCTCGGGATCTCAATAGTTCCCTTCATAGCTGGTTTCCAGTTGCTTATAAATTTTGCCAAGCTAAGTATTTGGGATGAAAATTCCCATGCTCTGTCTCTGCCCTAGGCTGATTATTATTATTATTATTATTTTATGTTTCAAGTGAGAGGATTTAGTCACTTCAGGAAATAAGACTGAGGGAAAACATATTTTGTCCCTGTTGGGAGGAATAAAAAAACAACCAAACAACAAAGAAAAGAAAAAAAGGTCTTACAAGAATTTTGCTGAGCAGCTCCTGTGTCTCTATTCTTCACAGCAATAGTTTGAAATTTGGACGGTAAGGTCCCTGCTGTCCTTCTGCAGTTCCCATGAAAAAACAGCCAGCTTTTTGCCTAGTCACAAGCCTTTGAAAAATCTCATTTGCATATGCTCAGCACAGAGTCCCCAGAATCCGGAAGTCTCAGTGGCCAAAGGCTCCTCTGAGGATGGTGTTTGCAATGGACAAGTGCCAACCCAGAGCAGACAGGGCTAAGCCAGACTTTTTTTGCCACTGTTGCTCCCAGATGATAAAGTTTATTGTGGCATCAAGCACAGGAACTAAGTGCAGGCATCATTCCGTCCTGGGCTCCAAATGCAGGGAGAAAATGGGGAGAAGGGTAAAAAGGCAGCCTAATGTAAATAGAGAAGTGAACTAGTCCTGGTGGGGCAGAGGGATAAGTGAATTGAGACAGGAGATTGATGGTTTAAGAAGATCAGAGAGAAGTGGCATAGAAACACCGAGGAAGGTAAAGTGAACATCTCTGCAGGTGAAGGAAAGACCTTGAAAAGCAGGGAACTGGCTGCAAAGAGAGATTAGGAGACAGAGATGAGGGACAGCAGACAGTCTGGACACAGCAGGGACAGGAGAGCAGACATGGAGGGGAGCAGAGGCACAGCAGGACATGACTTTCCAAGCTAGGTAAGAGCTGCCTTACGAGAGACTTGGTCTCTCCAGACAAAGACAAAACAGTCAGTGCTTAATTCTCCCTTGGCTGTGGTTCACTGAGAAGATGATAATCTACTGCACTAATAGTCTCAGCACCTTTACCTCACTTCAGCACATGTGTCTGAGCCAAAACTCCGTATCTGAAATTTTCACCTCTGCAACTGACCTGCAGCCACAGAACATCACATGATAAAATTGCCTTTCTTAGTCTTATTGTGGTTGAAGAAAACAAATTACACACAGAAAACGATATTAGGAGAATATTTGAAGCATGCATGCTGAAGGGACAAGTTAAGGACATTCAGTTTAGTCAATGTCAAAATGGTTCAGGAAAAACTGGGGGGGGGATAGTGCTTACTGGTACTGCTCCGGTAAAGCTTGTGTTGACCTTGCAGACTGTTATGCTGCCCTTGAGGATCACTTGTGCATTTTTCCACCAGATGCCTCTGTTGACCTGGAGCTACTGCCTGGGAGTCTAGAGAACTGGTCCAAACAGATAAGGCTTTTGCAGCAAAATGTGAAGTAACCTCATTCCAATGCAGTAGAATGAATAAATGAAGGAGAATGTAACAGTTTGCATATGGCAAACTCCTGTAGCCCAATGCTGTGAAATGTATATTGACTATTACATGGGCAGTGAAAGAAATTATAAGTGTTTGGATAAAAAACCCCAGGTATTTAAAGCAAACACTAATAGCTATTTTAAAAATTATCAACAAGAAATTAATCTCATTAATGGAAAAAAACTTTACAGAGCCCCAAGCTCCAAGGAGGATTATTTTGAGCATCTGTAGACAGGAGTCTCACTGCAAGCAGCTCATAGCTGAGCTGGCTCACTAATCTTTGCTGGTGGAAAGACATGGCTCATGTGGTTTCTTACATCCAAAGTTTCCAGGTCACCTAAATTCCCAGTAGCTAAAGAAGAGCAAAGCTTCCCCTAATGGTCAGTCTTATATTTTTATCTTAATCTACCCAATGGTAACTGCTATTTTAACCTAAGAGTGTAGTTGTATTATGTAGTTGTGATCACTGTAAAGAGGTAATACAGAAATAATAGTTTGTTATGGAAAAACAGATGAGGTAAACAAGAAGGAAACTGAAAGCCACACAACAAGATAACGGAAAGCTTTATGTTTCTGTGATTTCATTCTTTCCTGAGATGATGAGACCAATTCGAAGACATCTTGGATCTCACCACAGTTATATTGTGTGCACCAACAAGATCCCCTTCTGCAAACATGTAAGTGAGGTAGCTTTTGTTTCACAGCAGTCTGTTATTCTGTTTTCCTACCTGTTCAAAATAAACCTTGTTCAAGCCAAAATAATTGCAAGCCTACTTGCAACTTTTTCCTAGGGTGATCCATGGTCCACTAAAAATCTCTAATCCATTAGCATCTAAACTAGCAGAGAAGCTGAGTAAGACCAGTGATGGGCTGAATGCAGCAATTCCAAGGGACATCATGGAGTGGCTTGCTCTGGGGATGCACAAGCCCCATGGTTCTGCAAATCTAGTGGTACCAGAAAGGATCTGTAGAGCCCCACTCTCTGCAGGGGACAAATTGCCTTTGAAGGACACAACATAGGTAGGAGTACAAAAGTATGAAGCACAAAATGTTTGTGTCTTGCCATCGTTTGATCTAGCATGAGCTTCAGCTGGTCTGTCACTGTAATGTAAGTCAATTAAACGTCTGAATGTTTCATACATTGTTGGAGCTAAGAATGGCTGGTCACTAAAAGAAATATTATTCTGTAATCACATCACACGCATCTGTAGACTCATCCCTGAAGTTTGCTTCCATAGCTTTAGACAACAGTTACTTATTTTTTTGACATTTGGTTAACAGAATAGTGATAAAGAAAATGAAAAAATGAAAAAATACTGTATGAAGAATCATACAGGAGATCATAAATGGCAGATTTAGTATCAGCAATGGCAGTTTTAATAATTATCTTATAGGAAAGAACACTGTATTCAAATTTTAACTTTGTGTGATGTATGATGCTATGACTATGAGTTACTTATTTTGGGATGACAGCCATGCATGGTTTCTTTTCCTTGCGTCAGCTGCTAGCACATATATTTCTGTACTAATATGATAGTATTCTTTGAATGAGATAAAAAAGGAAGGATGACTTAGCCACAGGCTGTTCTGCAGCAAGCAGAATCAATTATCCTCCAAACAATTTAACTGATCAATTTCAAATACAGGAAATCTGCTGAGTCCAGTCAAGTCATAGAAGGCTCAGTTTCAAAAGCAGATACCTAATACTCATATGAAATACGTAACAAGCCAGGCAAATTACAAAAGCATTCATATGCCAGAACAGGAGATCACCTTATAAACATTCACATTCAGTAGCATATTTACAGCAATTACACTGCTCATGCAACATGTTACTATTTAGATAACATGACACATGTTGCACACTCTTATCCATGTTTTATGGCCAATATATTTTACCAACTATTGTTTATTGCTCTGTTTACTAGTGCCACATCACAACACTCATCCCGGGCTTGGCAATGACAGATGTTGCTATACACACTCACAGCAGGATTTTTTGCTTAGCACCACAGGATTCTCTACCTTGGCTCTGTGCAGTACCCAAACTGCTAATGCAAAAATCCCAGATCTTAGTGGCTCTCAAAAGGCATAATATTACAGCACCTTGATTTATTCCAGCAGAGACTCTTAACCCATGCATTTACCAGTACCTTTTTAATTTCCTGAGACAACAGGGAAGGAAAATGCTTTCTCTTCCATCAGTGCTTATGTGCAGATGCCCTAGCAGTCAGTGCTCTGGTGTGCATCAGCCTCTCAATTATTTGGTCAAAACTTTCCAATTACTAGTCAGATTTTCAGGACAAGAACTCTTCTACTCCCTTTCTCTTGAATGCAAACTGGGCACTAGCACAAACATTTATCTCTTAAAATAGCAATATCCCATCTGTTTAACTCTCTAAAGTGAGAAACTCAGCAGCTAACCCATTACAGAATGTCAAATGTGCATAAGACATGAATTAGTTTGTTGAACAACAGCTACTGGGCTTTTCAGTTTTTAAAGATAAATACCTGAAAAAAAAAAAGTGTTCCATTTCATAAAATTGCTAACTTTGCAATCCATACAGGCCCCCTTACAGCCTCTTCAAAGAAAATAAAGACAGATCATTGTGCAAGCAGCAACATAAATTTCTGCTGTGGCACTTTTGCTAAGAGGAATGTTTGAGTTGTGAATTTGTAACAAGTTTTAGCTATGAATTTATGAAAACCTGGCACTTTCACAAAGTCCCATCAACAACAAAAAAATACTCCACATCAGGTTGCAGTGCTTAAGACCACTGCTCTTTGCTTTCCCTTACACATGGCATGGTTCACAACTCTAGAGTCAAGGGGATCAAATGTTCTATGGTTCACTTGGGATTTGTCTCCAACACCTGAAAGCTTGAAGTTATGGGTCATGGTATTGTATGATGTAGATATTCCCCTTCAGACCCATCTGTTTTCTTTATGACGTCAAAAAATAAACCCACCAAAATTCCTGAACCGTTATTCCCTCTCAGATTCTTTTAGGAGGAACAGGCCAAAGTCAAGCTTGTTGAGCCATACCCCAACCAGAATTCCCATGATTTTATAGATATAAGTAGCTTAACATTATTTCAGTGTGCCACACTGTCACAAAGGGGCATTCTAAGTGCTCAGGTTGTACGCTGAGCTATCAAAGATTCATGTAGAAATATACCAACATCGTTCATATAAAGCTAATCAAATTTGAAATTACTGACATGTCACCTTGAAGAGGAATTTGATTTATTATTTGCAAAGTAATTCAGAAAACACTGAGATGAGTAGCTATAAGAGTCACTGTTATACTGACTTCAGGACATTACACTAGTTTTTGTTGTTGCTTTTATGCCTGCACTAAACAACAATGAACAACAAAACTTTCTTTGTGCCATTAAGTTGCATGAGGGTGAAATATGGTTGCTTAGAAGTGTGTGGCTGCACAAGAGTTATTTGCCATCAATTAATGACACGTGGCAGAGTGCACAAAATGGTGTGAAGCCAGCTTTCTTCTTTGCAATTGTCCCATACTTGATGGGGAACATTGCCAAAAGTCACATCAGTTCCTTGACCTTCCTTGCTTGTTTCTGGGTGGCAGGACCTGCTTCTGTGAGATCAGGTATCATGCAAACAGCATGAAAGTTTTCAAATGTCACTCAGTTTAAGTGCATGCATAATTTGTTGCATATTAACTGATTTGTGCTCATAAATCACAACACTGGCAAACACAAACCAGGTGTTGTGTACACAGTTCTCAGGCACAAATGCACACTAAGCACCTGAAAACCTGCCTCACTTTTAGCTTTACATCAAACACATGACTTGGCTTCATAAGATAAAGACCATGTAGGACCCCATTCAAAAAAGTCACACACCAGGTCAATTGTGCTGCAGTGTTTATTCATCTGCACCACACTTTAACACACAGTGCCCATGTATGCTGTAGACTGAGTTCTCTGAAGTAAAGGTTTGGTTTTAGCACTGATATTTGCTGTTAGTTGTTATGTATAGTTCGGTATGTATAAGAACACATGTTTATGGCACGAAGTGAATAGGAATTCCACACTTGAGATCAGCTATCCTGGTAAGTAAAAGACTATGCATATAAACAAATCTGTTCACTACCTTCAAATATTTTTGTTGTATAATTATATCTCATATGTGTCCTCACAGATGTATAAAATACATTCTTAGGAAATTTGCCACAGAATGTTGCTGCTTATATTAAGTAAATAGTGTATTTGTGTACTATGCTTCGTACTTACATGAAGCATATTTGTATACCTACAGAACTGCCAAATATTTCAATTCTGTTACTATACAAACAAATTGATATTACTGAAAAAACCCACATCCTTCTAGTAACTCTCCTAAGTCTTTTTGAGACTGGGTTACCAATATAGCTTTCAGAAAATGTGTTTTTATACTGATAAGGCTACATTGCTCTAGAACTAAGGATACTATACATCTAGGTAGGCTTGCAGCTAAGAGCACAGCTTTTATCAATCCAATTAAATCAGGACTTACTCAAACTCTAGCCTTCACTTCTATCTCCATTACCTGCTATCTCCTAGTGTCAAACACTTCACATGAACTACTACACCTTGATGTAACCTGCCATTTCCCCATAGCAGCTCATTTTGGGTATGATCACCTTTCCCTTCCCAGATGCTGTACACAAGCGAGGATGCACAACATTCTTTCTTGTGCTTTACCACTAAACCCCACAGCAGACACCAGAGATGCCAGAATGGACTAATAAAATGAATTGTGTGGAAATGTGTGCAGAAGAAGGCAAAATGAGATTGTGAACTATGATTTTTTACCATATTCCAAATTTCCTTTTTATCCTTGACCTTGGTAATCTATAAAAAGAAAAAAAGTGCACTTTTGTACGGATGGCTATGAAAACGCTACAAACTTCATCAATAAGATCAAGAAGAAACTTAGATTCTGAAAATGTGGGAGTTTTCAAAATGCAGTTTCAATAACTACAAGAGTAACAAGGGATGTGAGGAGAATTTCAAAATATTAGCATTAACAACTTTCTTTTTTTAGACAGATTCTGTCTGGCAAATAAAGCCGTTAAGTGATTCCAGTAGCATCAATATTATACACAAAAATGAGATATCATTAATAACAATGAAGAAGAAAAGAATTCTCATGGGAGATATAAAATGCATGTGCAACAAGTTAAACCCTCACTCTCTTAATCCAGTCTGAGCCATTTAATTTCTAGGGTTTTTAAAATATATTAAAAGGTTTACTTTTTTCCCCCACAAAAACCTTTTAAGAGGCATTCATAACACTGTCACAAAAGTAGAAAGCTAGCACAGATGACTTTGTCTACTTGCTATTGAAGCGGAGCATAGGCCTGATGCCTAATCTGAAGCTGACCTAATAGATAAAACCCTTGGGGTCTTGAATTTACATTTCATAAGCTTAATATTCTGTCTGATTTATGATTTGCCTTCTTAAACAAAGAAGGATGTACTTAACAACTTTACTTTTGTGTGGTTAACTGTTGATCTGAAAATGGCACATAAAATGCATTTACATCAGCACTGCCTAATAGGCCCATAATGATTCTTTATTATGCTTCAGTGAAAGGCAACTGAGTGACAAGTAACTGATTTTGTAGATCAAATAACTTTCTGCCACCCCCACACAGCTCCCAGCTGCTGCACACTTTATATGCCAATACAAATACAGTTGTAAAGTAGACAAATATATTATAACTATGTTATTAAATGAGACACAACACGGGGTGTTGCAAGAATTTGAGAGCCGTTCAGTGCCGTGACTGGGAATTACAAGCATGCAAAATCACACTCTAAAGCGGCTTCAGTTCAAAATTACTGCAACCTTCCCTCCGCTACTTTTTTATATAAGATTTTAGAAGTGATTTTGCTCAGATAATACTGCTTCTTCTTTTTCTTTTTTTTTTACCTACAGAGGGCTGAAGAAGCCTGGGGCATACTCCCCCTCTGTGTATAAGAGGTATTTAAAGCAAAGCATTTCAGTATAAAGACAGCTGTGCAGAACTGATATTGAAGGCTGATGGTAACCACACCATGCACCTGAAAATGCACACTCGGCTGAAATGCTGCAAAAGCCTCCCGTGTGCCAAATTTTATTTTTATGTATTACCCGGCAAGTAAATAATGATAAGACATCAGAGCCTGTCTGATAATCTTTGACAACAACCCTAACCCTGTCATCGCAGCCATGGGAGAAACCGGCACATTCTCAACTCTGACCCACTGAGCCTTTTATCTGTGTGTGTCTCCATGGACCAAGCAAATAAAGGGCAACTGGTAATTTACACATGAATCAACTTTCTTGTCAGAGCAGGCACCAGAGACGTCCCTTTTCTCTACCACAGCGAGGAAAAGCATCCAGGTCTCAGCTTGTCTCTCCAGAAATCATGCAAGCCAAAGAGCAATGTATTGGGAAATGGTGTGTTGGCAGAGGCATGCTCTTCTGGACGCCAGATAAAAAATGGCATCCACAAAGAAGCAGATAAATATTGGGCTTGAAACAGGACTGACAGCAGCAGTGAGCCTTTGTCCTATTCAAAACATGCAATGTCATACAAACTGAAGCCAAGATACAATCCCGATAGAAGATTATACAAGATATCTGAGTGGGTATCTGTAAGGAATTCAGCCTACATTTTAATATGATACAAATCTTGCAATGCCTCAGGTCTAATTTCCCCTTTCCTGCAGCTGCATTTTGAAAAGGTACGCAGATTGTCTTGGGCTAACAAGACACTGGGCATGGGCATGTAATAGCACTGACAAAATAATCCATGAAGTTTATTTGTGATGAAAGTTAGCCTAAAACATTACAGTATGAAAGTCATCTGTAAAGATAAAGCAGTGCTTGCCTTCAGCTTGTATCTCATTATGAAGAGGAACTTTTATCGGTCCATAGGCACCACTCATACTCTCTTTCCCACAGTGAAGAGTGGTGAAGCAGAGTACAGCACAGTTCTGTTGAACAGTCAAGATCTCAAAGGCATTTCTGTAGTTTAAACCACTGCAAGCATCATACTGCTTAAAACAAAGACAGATGTTTTATTTCTAGATTTGGCATTTTATACATGTCTATTTCTGAAAACTCAAGTTTTTGTGCATTGTAACATCCACTCTGCTACTGCAGAGATTTTTCTCTGCATTCTTAAAATGGAAAAGATGATGCAGACTGGCATCAGTGAAAAGCTTGAATTACATGTCAGAAGTTGGGTCACCCAGCACTGCAGTGTTTCTTTCTCAGCATTAGGAGATAAGGCCCCTCCACTGGTAGATTCCTGAGGAAGGCTTTCTGGAGGCAGGGGCTCTTGCTTGCAGCTGATTTCAGAGAGACACATTTTCCTTTCCTCGGTCTTTTTCCACCCCACCACTGATGCTATTTCCCTAAGCCCCATCCATCACTCTCTTGTCTCTATTTCTGTCACTTGTGCTAACATTTGCTTGGAGGGACCAGGACAGATTAGAAAGGTAGGGATGAAACTGCCATCACTGCTCATCCTCCAGGCAGCTCTTAATAGCTAGGCACCAAACAAACATGCAATATACAACTATTTAAAATAAGAAAAAAGAAAAGACTGCAGTTACCGATGCCATGTCTTTGCCTTCTCTAAAACTGAAATGTAAAATAAAACTTAATGTATTTGTTCTTTTTACCCTAAGTAAATTTCCTGCTTTTTACAATTCCACTTTTTCTTTGGTTGCTACCAGCCTGTCTTTTGTAACATTTACCCCAAAACATATTCATCTGTGAGAAAGCTTACAGCACGCTTCTTTCCTTTCCAAAATATAGGAGAATAAAGATATGGTTCGAGGAATTGATTTCACATTTCCAAAAGAATTTCTGTAAGAGCAATAGGTGTGTACCTGATGGGCAAAACAGGCCTCACTACTGAACCTCATTGTTATAGTATTTACATTGTGATATACCATTTTAAAGTAATGATATGGGTCGGATGTGCATTCATTTGAATTTAATAGCAATACAGCTATATCAGATCTGAGTTTATTAGCGTAGTGCATTTTCTGTGAGCATGAATTGACTAGATGCCAATGATTTTTGAACTACACAGTGAAGCCAATTAGTTCTAAGAAATAAAGTGATACTTCTCTCTAGTGTCATACTAAGTGCTACAGTATGAATTATGCTGCTGATAAAGATGTTGCTATAAGCCAAAACACAACTACAAAGACTTAATCAACTTGTAAAATTTACATAAGCATAATAAGAAATTCAGCTTTGAAAGAGCTGCATTTATGTTGCTAAATGTATGTTTTTAATGACCATTGAAAACAAAGGTAAAAATCCAATATAAAACGCAGGGTTTTTTCATTGACATGAAATCTCATTCTCTCTGTTTTCTGGTGCTCACACATGGCTCACTTTGTCTGCCACTGTTGTGTAAATCCTGTGTAACACCCCTAACACCATTCTCACCTGATTTGTTAAAGCCAGCACTGATGCCCAGGCTCACTGACTAGACCACAGTCACAGTGCTGCCTTTTCATTGTCCTGCCAATGAACTCCTTCCCTCCAGATACTGCTCCTGAATGTGACTATAAAGACCTTTCTTCACATTTTAGAGCTTTGACCATGCATTCTTCTATTTGGTTCTTTCTTCAGCCCTGCTTTTTTGATCGTCTCACATAAGGAAAGTTTTTTTCACTTTCAGGGTCCACAGACTTCATTTATGCTGATGAATTTAACATAAGGAAGAGCACTGCTGAGCACTACATTCAGCTTGCACTGAATGACCTGTGCCTGTTCTCAAACTCTCCCCAGTTCCAAAACAATGTGATAGCATCCAGCTGCCTCTGGAGAACAGATCTGGGGAAATCCTCACTCCAGAGCTGTGCGTAAAGAGCATCCCTTGGCATGGGCACAGCTGCACCAGCCATTTTGTGAGGAGCACAAAAGCAGAGGCAGCCACAAGTGCTGTTCTAAGGTGCTTTTATTTACTAACTCAGACGTATGTGAGCTTCCTGTCTCCTGCCCAAACTCATTTCAAACTCACTCCTGCCTCCAGTCAGCTCATCCAAGTGAAAGTCCTCTAAGTGTTAACTTCTGCAATATTTTTCCATAAACTTCTGCAGACCTACTTGATGAACTTCCTTCAAGTTCCTCAATAAAGCTCTCCTTTGCTGAAATGACTGCAAAGAATGAGAATAATTAGGCTGTTGGTCCTTTTCACAAACACTGTCACACCATACAATGGTGTTTTGTGGCTTCTTTCTCGTTTTTCACATTTCAGGATATGGGGAGACTTTGCTCAGTGCTTACCATACAGAGCCTACAGTTACCAGCTTTCAGGAAAGTACCTGTACTGCTGAATGTGTTAAAAGGGCCATACCAAGGTCAGGGCAGACTCAGTGCATGTACTACTACCAAGCTGGACCATGAAGCTCTGCCTAACACCCAGTAGTTTCCCTTAACAAGACCAGCTGAAAACTGCTTGAAAAACATGGTCACCAGGTTTCCACCATCAACACATGACTGTGAACACCTGTTTTGGGGGCTTACCCTCTTTTGATGGTCCTGTCCAGAAATGCCTTTTGCAGGCAGCTACAGAAGCTTTGAACTTGCACCCAGCAAAGATGGACAACAGAAACATAAAGGAGGCTGATATTTTGTTTTCACAACCAGGACAGATTAAATACTGACAGCTCCCCTTGGCATGCACATCCAGAGGTGAAAGGGTCCATTGCCCCTCTCCAGGCACACAACCATATGGGTTTGTATTTCCATCCTTTGAATGTATGTTCTTGTTTTGCGTTCACTTGCCTTTTCTCCTTCTGCAGAAAAGCAGAGCCTGTCTCAGAGAGCCTGGTTCCTCTGTGGGAAGAGAGAGGTAGGTCCTTACATTTATGCTGAACAAATCAGACACCTCCATTGCAAATCTGATTTCATTGATGTTTATCTCTGACATTTGAGCACAGCAATGTCTTGGTGCATTTTCCAAGTTCCCTCATTAGCTTTATTAAGTTTATTTTGTAGCTAGAAGATGGTCAACCTTTCTCACAGAGTTTAGACGTAGCAAGCATCTCTTGTCCATGCTGAGGGGTTAATGCACAAATACTCATTCCCATGTAGGATACACTAAGGATACATATTCTGACTATAAGCAACGTGGTCTTACTTTCTCTTAATGTCTAATTAACATCCAACAGAGGAGTGAATTTGCAAGGGAATCCAATCATGAACTTCAAGATACAAGGGCAATGAGATGGCACCCAAATTGACATAGTTAAAAGACAGAGCAGGTGAATGCTGTCTGTGAAACTTGGCAACTTCCTTACTCACACAGTCCCCAAATAAAAATACATTTAAATGCAGAAGTAAGAACATACTTTTCAAACAAGTCTGGGAGACGCCAGAGGACCTCACCACCACCCTGCCCAGAGCTCCCAAACACATCCTTCAGGCAGAATTCAGCTCACAGACCAACCCCATTAATGCAACTGCTCCTTGGACAAACCCTAAATACACAAAGAGACAAAAGGGCTTCTGAGCTATCTTCTGAGGCTGAGTAAACCTGCTTCCACCAGTGGAAAACTCACTCGTGCTATATGACTGCCTAAACCATTTAAATTTTAACATCATCTCTGCTACTCTGAGCTGGCTATGATCTGATTCAGCAGCTGCTGAAGGAATTCATGCTTAGTTAAACAATTTGCAAACCAGAAGGAAATAGGACAGGACCAATAATAAGAAAAGACAATAGTGCCGAATGCAATTCATAACTTGGATGGGTTAATCCAAACATTAAATATGCTAAGTAATGCTGCATTCCCTGTAAGAAATAACTTGAGGCAGCACCTGGGTCAATAAAACGTTTGCAGGAGACCTTTAGCGCAACTGCACTGATAAATTTGCTGACAAAGACTTATGTTGTTTCTTTGATTTAGTTCTGTCAATAACTTTATTTCTTCATTCACTTTTTCTACCCAGCCTTTCCAGCTGAGCTGAGTCTGAGGATAGTCATATATGTATATAAATAACATGCCAACAAGAAGATATACATTTTTAATATATAATTTTTTCCCCTCAGAGCTGACATAAATGACCACCATGATTCGGACAGTGTAAAGTGCTCCCATATCACTGCAGTTATCATGACCTGCTCAGGTTCACTTCTGTAGCATGCACAGACCTTCTCTAAATATATTGAACCTACTGCTGAGCCCCTTCCTCACACAGGGCTTCTACATGGTGATGGTACTTGAATTCCTAAGTAGTGGAGCATAACGGAGCTGAAAACACATGTGGGGACCAACGGCAGCTGGTGGCTGTCCCTGGGAAAAAAAAAGCTGCAGAAATGGTGTATGTAAACCCCATCTTGGAAAGGAGACATATTTTTGCATATCAGGAATAACAAGGTCATCATATAGAAGTACTTGCAGATGTGACAAGCTGGATATGTTTCTCTTTTTAATAAGGATTACTGATCTATTTAAAGAACATGTCTCAGGCTAAGTATTTAGATGAATGACTTGGAACTTTATTGGGATTCATGGAATTTGATTAGGTGCATTTTCCTGTCACTCAGGTAAGTATTTTTATTAATTGTATTCATAATTTAATTTTATTAATCTGTGACCTGCCACCAAGAATAAACATGAAATAGGGATTTGCTCAACTTTTAGCCATTCAAAGTATTCAAATCTGTGTCTCTCACATGCATAATCTCTCCCTCCTGTATAGACAAATTATGCAAAACACAAACATTTAACTATTAATAACTTACTAGGAGACCACAGAGAACATGATTTAAACCTCTATGTTAAATATTGTTTTAAAAAAGACAAAGTTATTTGCAGGACAAAATCAGACAGCAATTTATTTAAAATTAGTTCAAAGTGAAAAATATTTACATTTATTTTTATTTAGATGTTAGCTGAAAACATCTCATTAAAAAAATCTGTTTGCAAGACCAGCTGTAAAAACATTAATGTCTGTTCCCATATCAGAGTGCACTCCAGGCTTCAAATACATTCCAAACATACATTCCACTTCCTTTATTCCTCCCTTTAACAAATTTTTCTTTTCATACTGAGTACATTTTATTAAAATGAAATTTATATCTTAGGAAAGGAGTGATTTGAAATATTGGCATCTAAAGAGCTTCTTAGGCAATATTGCTTGTTTGACACTGAAGGTTTTGTTTTGGCACACAGAATATAAAACCGTTTCCTCAAGATATTTTGTGTTCAGCATAAAATATTAAAAATATCTCATTTCCAAGAGGTCTGGTGGGAGTTCATGACAGATGCGTTGCATATTTTTTTTAAAAACTTTTTGCAGCATTATTGTGTCTAATTAGCCCTGATGATTTACCCATGACAGTATGAACTTCTTGAGAGGAAAGTGGAACATAATCTTTGGAGCAAAGAACAAACACGTTTTTGGGGAACTGGGAGGGAGTGAAAGCACTGACTCGAGGTGGTTTATAACAAATGCCCCCAAGTAGTCCTGTGAGTTTCCACTTATTTATGCACCACCATATGATCCATCTTTTTGCCTTCTGTGCTACAAACCAGGCTTCATGCATCTCGCACGTTGGCTTTGCAATCATGTTGCTGCTCCTGTCTGTGGCTAACGACAAGCTGCAGAGGACCACAGGACGAGCTAAAGGTGAAGCTAAAAGCCTGCCATGGATGAGGGGAGGCACCACTAATCATGCACCACCCTCTTCAGGCCACCACCTCTAGATTATGAGAGAATCTAGGAGCCAAAATGTGAACTGTCCCTAAAAAAGTTTAGTTTTCCTGGCAGGGCTTCTTTCCTGTCTTGGGCCCTGTGCAAAAAGACCTTGTCAGAAATTTTCAGAGGACACAGAGATTATCAAAGGAGGCTTGCAGCAATGGGACCAGGTGGCTAGGCAGACACTGGAGAAGCCGAGCAGACAGACCCCAGTGCAAAAAGGAGATTTCATTTGCATTCAAGATGGGTAAAATACACAAAGTTAATATTTTTGAAGTTTCAATTAAAACATCGCTGGTGTTTTTTTCACCTGACTTCAGCCTCATGTGGCAAGGTCAGCCCCTTCAGTGAACAAACAGCTCAGTCGCCTCCAGTGTAGCTGTTATCTGCCTCAACAAGGGGAGACGTTTGGCACAGCCTAAAGCTAGGGCATGAACCC
The DNA here is from genome assembly GCA_013397795.1 of Orthonyx spaldingii. Lineage (NCBI taxonomy): Eukaryota > Metazoa > Chordata > Aves > Passeriformes > Orthonychidae > Orthonyx > Orthonyx spaldingii. Next base: position 182,053 of record VZTJ01001891.1, on the reverse strand, counting down.
TGGCTAAGCTTAAGACATTTATCTGACAGCATCAGCTGACACTCCACAAACACATTTGCTTTCCATGACCTCAGAGCATTCGTGATTAATCAAAAATGTATCTTGGATCTTGAGAACAAGCTACAAACAGGCACACAAAAAAAGAATATGGTCTCGATCTCACTTATTGACTCCAGAGGTATATTGAATTTAGAAATAGCAGATAGAATAAAATGATCAATATGTTCTCACTTGTCCATGGAAGAGCAAACTTTATCCCTCCAGCAACAAACATTGATCATGTAAATGTTTTGGAGCTGCTTTCAAGTACAGAGAGCAAAGGCACGAGGACTTTTGAGGAGGGGCATTACATGGAAAAGACACTGGTGTATGTGCACTAGCACTTGGTTGGGAAGCATGCTGTTTAAAGCTGTGGAGTGCAGCAATGCACCTGAGCCACCTCTACCACTGCGGCCGTTTCCACCAGTACATATTGCTAACATCCAGTTTGGGAAACACTGTGCCAAGTGATCTTAATAAAACATTATAGAAGATACTTTAAAACTTAATGAAGGCACATAATCTGCTTCAGAGAAAACTTCCTGCCTTAATTTAAATGAGGCACAGTTATAACATATCCCCTATGCACTGTTTACAATTTATAATTTATGTCTCAGTTCAAATACACTACTTTCTGCAGTCATCTGCTAAGTTATATGATTAGCATTTGAATATTGTAATATTCTGCTTCTTGATACCAGAGTAATATGATGCAGTAGATTTGTATTTTAATACTTTCTTCTTTATTCACTAATAAGCATACCAAGCTCTAATTAGTTGAGATGAAAGAAATCATGCGCCCCACCCAGTCTAATTTGAAAACGGTTATATCTCTGTAAAAAACTCTTCACCATTTCATTTATTAAATCCCACTCTTTTCTGGTTACCTACTGCTCAGGCTACAAGTCGTTTGTGCTCATACTGCACCATCATTCTACTATAGCAAAACTACTGTATGTGCTTCAGTCCCTGTTGGCATGGCAAACAAACTTTCATTGCATGTGCTCTCTATAAAATGGTGATACTAATTAGAAGATATAAACTCATGCTGAGACATGATATGAATTGGTGTTATGCATCTCTTAAGCTCACAGCAGTATTAGATTTATATGGTTGATGCCCTCAACTAATATTCAACTAGAAACTTTCAATTTTTTAAATCTGCAGAAAAATGAAACAAAAGTGAAGGTGTTTCATTAAAGTAATTCACAGATTCTCAGTAATCTGCACTCCACTAATCTCCACATCCACAAGCAGCAAACAGAAAAAGAAGTCTTTTTTTTTCTACCAATAAATACTGAGAAGAAGAATGGTGTAGTGAAAACACATTCCAGTGTTACCTAGTGTCCATTCATCATTTTTCCAACAGCAGACATCAAAGGACATGGCAGTAGATGAGCAAACATCACCACAGTTTATAGAGAAAGTTCAGAGCTGATCTCCCTGCAGTCTGCAAGCGACTATTAGCATATGACCTGGACTGCTGCCATTAAAAGCCTTTTTATAAAAAGGAAAAGGAGGAATTTTCTAGTCCACAAGGGCTAGGAAGTTATTCAGGCACCCCAACTTCAGCCTGACTCAAGACACTGCATACATGTGGGTTCATGATGATCTCACTGCTCAAACTCTTGAAGCATGAGCTATGGGCTCTAGATATCAGAGTTGTGTGCTTTGACATCCATGGTGAAAATGAGCAGAAAATCTGACTGTTCCATATCAAGAAATATTTTTCCTAGTGCTAATGTGCCTTAAATACCTTGTTCCACAGATGAGTGGCCTGGCACCTGCTGCATGAGAAATAGCCAATTACTGTTCAGTGTCTCTAATTTTCTGATTCAATTAGCATGCTTCAGAGCTTTCCAGTTTAATTGCAAACTACTTCACAGTTAGCTCTCCGATTAATCACTGCCCATCTGCAAGCCATCGCAAAACTTGGTGGAACAAATCTCTGTACTTTGGAATGCTGGGAGCTTAGAAAATCAAACTTGTTTTGGTATCTAAAGCTTTAATTTTGTTTGCCCTTTTCAGCTGCACTTGTAAGAAGCTCTGTACTGATTAAACAGGAAGACAAGACAATAATATGCTACATTATGCATATAATTACTGTAAATACAGATGAGACTGTAGAAGGTTAGGTGCTAACATGTATGGAGTAGGGGGTCAAGAAAACACATTTGCAATCAATTTCTCCCCCATTACGACAGAAAGAAGGAATTGGTGAAGGAAGGAGAAAGAGAGGTATGAGATGGTGATGCAGTCCCATGCATGACTCTGGAGGTATTTCTGCAACACTACACAGCAGTACAGTCACCATATGCTATTTCTGATTTAATTTTCAAAGGAAGCTGTTAACTTCCCAAAACTTTAAAAACTCAGGAAGTTGTATCCAATTGCTTAAATACCATACCTATGAACACTGATTGTGAGGTAGGACCATAAGATACATCAGTTGTCATGGATGTGCTACTTCTTCCTGTATTTTACTACACTAACAACAGTAATACCTACTGAACCAACATATATTACCTATTTTATTCAGGTGCACATTTACCTATCTTATTCAGGTGTACATAGACTTCCTGTCCAGAAGACTTGATTAACAAAATAACAGCATATCACACAGCAGGAAATTAGCAATTCTATTAAAAATGAATTATCTTGCACATATGAAAGTATAAACACAATTGAAGCTCAGGGACCTGAAAATTTTGCTTTAAATCCATGCAACATTTCAGTATGCATTAAATTCAGTGTATATGACTGAGACATCAGTGCTGCAGGATGCTATACATCCCTGATTAGTGTTAAATTCAGTAAGATGCAACAGTGCCCAGTTTCCTGCAGCATCCTGTTTCAAGGACTTTCTTGGACTGGGGCTACTGTGAAAGTTTTGTTTCAAAATACCATCACTTACAAACACGCTAATCTCCACTGTAATTTTAATAATTTCAGGTTAATAAGAGAAATCCTAATAAACCGTAAGAAAAAGCTGAATCAGTTCACTAACTTCTCAAGTCATCAAAGAAGATTCAAACATTGTAAAATCCTGATAATGATGTTTGGATACCTAGTGACATTGCCAGGGAGCCGCACGTCCTGCATCCTGACAGAAACAAAACTGTACTACTGACAGAAGAAAGAATAATTATCTAAAGATATATTATTGATCATCAAGATGATGCCACCATGTCAAAGTTGGAATTTGGACTTCTTCTTCAAGGCCCTTAGATGCTAGTAATATTTAAAAACCATGCAGTTAAACCACTGCCTGGCCATCCATCTGGCTGAATGAAAAACCTTACAAAAATTGGTCAGAAATTCCTGAAGTGAACATTGACACCAAAAAGAGTGTGTTTGCAAAAACACCTGAATGCTGGAGACACAAAACAGGTCTCTGCAGAGCTTTCCAAAGCTTTTGTAATTTTCCTAACATTTTTCTATGCCAGGTAAGGCCCATATACCACCTTCCAAGAATAGTCTATGTAAATAGAGAAACCTATGTAACACAATGAACAATACATACCTTGTAAACACAAGGCACAGTCTTTCATGTTGTGCTGTGCCAGTTCAATATTTCTGTGCATGTAGGCAGCGTACTTGAGTAGGGTTATGTAGTAGATGTAGCATATACAGACTACAAACGTAAGATGTACTTCAAATCATGCTGTGGAACATGCCACTACTCCGGGAAAAAGAGAACTGAGCTTCACTGATCCGTGAGAAAAAAGTTTTAGGGGTTCTACATCTTCTTAAAATTTAGTTTGTGTTTCTGAAGTCATTGCAGACTGTACTATCTTTTTTTAAAGAATGAACCACAAGGTTATCAAACTGATCTCCTGTATTATGAGCAGTTCTGCATAAAATCACAGAATTCAGAAACAATGGCAAAAAAGAGATGTTTCTAACATTTCCAAGACAATATCTCCTAAATCTGTACAACACTGCTGAAAGTTTTAGCCCCACAATGCCCACTAATGTCAAGGCAAGACACACAGCTAATTTACTGATATTTACTCCATTTAGGGATTATATTCTCAGTTTAGTGAGTGGGAACTGTGGGCAGGCTACCTCAACGGTCCAGGATGCAAGGCTCTGTTTTTCCCATCAAACCCTTGACAGCTTACTTGTGTTTAAACCCAGTTCATAATTGCCTTCCCATGCTGGCCTCTTTATTCTGAATCAGAATCCAAAGTGATGCTAAAGTGTTTAATGCCTCTGAATCAGGTGTAGAAAAATCTGCAGGCACAGAGACTTGACCAGTGTGATCTCCTGGACTACCTCATGCTGAGGCTCAGCAAATGGTGTACAATACTGGTGTCTGAAGAAACAAAGGGACACAACCATAAATTGTGTTCCCTGGGACTGTCTGAGTTATAGCTGATCCTGAGAAGCTTTGCTGGGGTGTGAAACACCAATCTGCAGACTCCCAGCTCTGATGCTTAGCCCCTGCCTTTCTTATGAACATTTCCAGCAAAACGTAACTCTTCCAGTGTAGCTATTTGGGTTCCTTGCTCTGGAAAACTGTGTGATCATCTTAATAAGTATTTACTGAGTTTTGGAACCACAACATTGAAAAAACCCAACACTTATTACAAAAAGCACATTACTTTCATTTCACAGAGGGAGATTATGAAAATATCTATAGCTGTTTCACTACCACAGGGACAAGGAATTTGTGCTGGCTGTTGGAGTCAGCACCCAACATTGTTTTCAATGACATCCCTACAACCTCGCAGGGTCACCTCTGTCCTGCTGGAATTACCACCCTAAAGGAACCAGGGGAGTGGACAGCAAAACAGTGCATGTGTGCTGGCATTGAATATGGGAAAAAGTTCTTTGTCTCTGTGCTTTTGGAGTCCTGCTACAAGTTACATCAAGTCACCTCTGGTTTCCAGACTCACTTGTGATCCTGCCAAAGGACCTTCGGTGCACTTAGTGGTTTCCCTTCCTGCTTAATTCATGAAGGTGACTTATAACTACCAAGAATATTTAATTCTGCTTTGCTCTGGCCCTTTTAAACTTTTCCTATGGTACTATGTGGTTGTCCATTTTTTTTTTTTTTTCCTAAATACAACTTCTACAGTTTATAAAAACTGCACTTTTTAAAACAGGTTTTAGGAAAATTTTTGCATTTCTGTTGGATTTCTTGGTTTAGCTTGCTCTGTTGAGGCAACGTGCAAAAGTTCAAACTTTTATATTTTTCTCTGTTTTGAACTGAAAAGGGCTGGAATATCTATAAAAACAACTGGGGGAACATACTATTATTTTTATTTCCTTTAAAAATAGTTTTATTTTCTTCATTAAGAAAACATGAAATTATAAGTACCAGAAGCTGTGCTTACCTTTTTTACTACCCTTGCCTATACATATTCAGTCTCTGCTTCTGATATGTAAGAAAGGTAAAATATTATTTTTCACTAACTACATTAACAAGTTTAAAGCTATGAGAAAGAGTGATTTTTACAAATGATTTTATCTTCTATTACTTCTTTGTTCTTAGGAAACACTCATCATCTTTCTACTATGTCTTTTAAAAATTACAGAATAGAGATGCACATCAGGCCTTCTGAGCTGCAGAACTGGTAAATATAGAAAGCTTTATTCTGAAATGTTATTTTAGTATTTATTTAAAAAACAACAAAAACTTTAAAAAAGACCAGAAATGGGAAATCCATCCCAGTCAAGGTAACACAAGGAGGATGCTCCACAATCAGCCCAAACCTGATCCTACACAGTAGTGCAGGGCCCCATGCAGTGCAGGGACAGGCAGGTTGCTGCATCATCACATCTGCCTGCGCCTGGGCTGACACCAACATCTCTGTCCTAAGTGAGTGGCTTGAGCAATTTGGAGGATGTTAATTATCCAGAAACTACAGGACTTGAAGAGCAACTACAGAGCTACCTTGTCAATGACAAGACCTTATTAACAAGTTTAAGAGAGATTTTAGACTTGATTACCAATTACCATGTTGGTCCATCAAGACTCCAGCAGGATACAGTAACATGCCTCTTGTCTGACTTCTGTAGTTGAAGCAAAGCATCAATTACTGATCCTGCCTCTATCAGATTTCTGCTGAGCTCCATACATGGCATATTTTCTAATATTTTGATCCAAGCAGACAACTGAAACTTAGCCCACTTTATTTCTGATCAGTTATGGGCAAAGCAACAAATTAGAAAAAAAAATCGTAAAATGTCCACAGATGACATGATAATAAAACATGAACACAATTTCTCTTTCCCATACTATCACAGGCACTGAATAATCATCACATGTTAGTATACACTTCTAAAATATTTATGCAGCTCAGGTGAAAATATATTTCACTCAACATATTGCATATTGCAGTGCCCATTTTTAGCTGCTGGTCCCCAGTGCAGAGCAACACAAAGGCTCAAGGCATTTTTACAGCAGGAACCAAAAGGCAACTCTTGACTTAGATGTTTTTCACTTAACTGTGAATAAAAATTTCTATTCTAGCTTTGCTCTAACTGTGGTAAACTCATTCAGTCCCTGTTTGGGAATGCAGAGTCTATTCTGGAATGGATAACTCATTTGTTTCACCAGGTATGACAGAGAGGCATGAGGCCCCTGTGAATGCAGAATCCTCTCTTAAAAGGAGAAGAATTTTGCTAGGTAAGCAAAATCATAATACTTATGGAATAAGAGAGCAGAAACCAGACAGAACAGGGGTGGGGCATGGATTAGGATGATCTGGGTCCAGGACAGCTGTGCAGGTTCAGGGTCATTACTGGTTGCAGTTTTCACACACCTCCCCCAAATATAAAATAAATAGGAAAAAACAAAAAAATCCTGCATTTGTCCAGAACTGGGACAATATTGAATATACTTGTTTATACAAGTACATATGTATTTGTTTATGATATCTTACTGTATTTTTATTCATTTTTGTAGCCATAAAGTCATTAAACTCATTAAAAAAAATTACTTCATACCAACTCTTTTGCATTAATATCAACATAAACTCAATATATTTAAAATTAGCTTGAAAATCAGCTGTTGTGCATATCCCAGAGGTGGTTTAATACATCCATCCATATATGTATGTAGACGCTTATGAATATCCTGCTGCTTTGAAAATGACTCACTATGCTATTTCACCACAATTTGCATTGTTATAATAGGATATTGACTGATTTTAGGTTTAAGGGACTAATGCAGTATTCAGTAATGACTCTGTGCTACAAGTTTATTGCAAGTGCCGAAGGTTCATTCACCCCAAGCAATTCAGTCAATAACCAATTTTTATACTTCTATCTCCTTCAAAATTCCAAACCAATAATCCCTGGCTTTTTTTTTTTTTAATTATTTCAGTATCAGACTAACATTTCCCATGGAAATCAATATGGGTGAGATCCATTAGCCAAAAATCTGCAGCACTGCAATGCAAACATATTAAAAATATTGATCTTGCAGGCTACTGATGTTTTGATTGACTTTAATGTTTGTAAGCAGCAATAACAGAATTTCAATGACTGAAACAAACTTTTGATTAAAATTATAGATTTTAACTTTTTTTTCCATTTTACTGTTTCAAAGGGTATTGCATGGTTTACTTGCTTGCTGTAAATGATCATAGTAGTAAATCCTTACTCAGTTTCTCATTTGTAAATATTAAGATCTGTCCCAGGTAACACATCTTCTGTTATACTTTCTATCACTTTTGATATTTTGGTTTCACTATATCACATGTGTAACACCAGTATGGGCAGTGCCAGATGTATTTTTGCAGCATTTTCCCTTCTAAATCTTCACATCTTGTGGGTTTCTGCTACCAGCAGCAACAGAAATTTGACCTCACTTTTTTTATCACTATCCATTAACTTCAGCTGATTTTTCCACAGCAGCTGGCAGGATTTTGCTAAAGTCATTTCCCTAATGTGGTTTCTCCTTCCAAAATAAGTATCTCAGATAAAAGAAGGACATTTTCTACACTCTGGGTCTTTCTATCTTGTGTATGAATATGCCTTTCATTGCCATACAGTCTGAATGTTCCACCACCCGGATCACATTTATTGTCACAGGAGAGAAGTGGCATCCTTGCTTTAGGGATGGCGAAGCCAAGCACTGAGGAATTAGGGGATAACTTCAGACAACCTGGTTCCCACCTAGGTCCTGAAGGCTATGATGAAGTATCTCCAAAGGATGAGGTTTTCTTCAGAAGGCACCAGTACTGATGACTGACTTAGGCTATCCAAATGGTTGTTTGCTGCGGGTGACATGTGTTTCTCGGCTCTCATGAGCTCTGGGCTAGTGCAAGACCTCCTTTTGCCTTGGGGCTGAGGAAACTACACAGGAGTATTTGGAAAACAGAAGTAAATAGAAAACTGCAAAGAGATACCAGAGATGGCTCTCCCAAGAAGACTGTACCAGGATACAGAACCTGCTGCACCACCCGTAAATCTCCAGTGCTCCACACTCATACAGAAAGGGCCTATATACATGCCTGTGTATACACAAGCACCTGACAGCAGAGCCATAGCTTCGTCCTTTGGGTGCCTGGCACAGGGATACACCACCTGAGGCCCCTTCCAGGATTGCATTTCCATGATCCAGTATTATAACAGCTTAAGATACATCCCCTTGGACAGACCATGTGATTTTTCTTTTTTTCTTTTTTTCTTTTAGTCATAACCCTCTTCCTGCTGATATTCAACATACTAACTTCAACCTGGCTCCTGCGTCCAATGGGAAAAAACTACCTGAAGGAGGAATAACTAAAGGATAAGGCGTGCTGACACACTTGCACTATACAATAAAGCAAAAGAGATGTGGTTCCTGTACAGCATTTAACACAACATCCAACACCAAGGTACAGCTCCAGAACCTAAATTCCTCTTACAAAGTCACTGCATGAATGGAGCTGGGTTAACACCATTCCCATACATCCCACAGGTTGAAGCTTTTCAGTGGGGTGGGACACCCAAAAGCCCTGTGCCACTATCCACTCTACAACCTTCTGGAAAAGCCTTTGTACACTGACCCTGTGTCTCTGGCTCTGCAGTCCTGTTAAGCTTTGATCTTTGTTACTATTGATTGCCCACTCTGAAATATTTAAACACGAAAAGCAAACTAGCATTACTAAGAAACTGCATGCGGGAAGAGGAAAGACAACCTCAGCTCTGCTGTACCTCTTCTCCCACTGCGGAACATAAAGTGCTCCATGATTGTTGCCAAACCCCTCAGAGCAGACAGTGCTTTGTCTGTACCTTGAGATCTTACAAAGGACTAAGAAACAAAACTGCCTCTAAACACAGAATGTTTTGTGCAAAGGACAGACAATTTCCCAAACTAAGCAGAGATCTCCTCTGTAGAGAAGTAGCTATATGGCAGAGAATTCTGTATTGACCATAGCCTTGTCTAGAGACTGTTAAACTTTCAGTCTTTGACCACCTTTACGTAAAAAAAAAAAAAAAAAAAAAAAAACCAACAAAAAACCAAGCCTCAAGACCAATAAACTAAAAAAGGGAACAGTTATGAGCTTAACTACAAACAGAAATTCAAAAGGATTGGTAACATTGCAAATGGTATTATACTGTGTCTGCACTGTAAACAAGCATCAATTTATAATCCTCAAAATTGAAATACCTTGTTCTCCAAACACATGCAAAACAGGCGGTCCCAGTACAAGCTTTTTTGTACTCTGTCAAAATGTCTACACATGGTCTGACAACTGCTCCAGGCTGGAGAGCATATTTCAGGGCTCCAGCACACAAACTTCCTGCAGACTCAGCTGCAGGAATTTTAAGTGCTGCTGCTCTCTGCTGCTTGTCCTGCCTCTCTGCTGAGCGACTGCCTCCAAGGTAGAATTTGCAGAAATGAACATATCCATCACATTAATACAAATGCTTTTTTTTTTTGCAATTTAAGGTTGTCATCTTGCAGGAATATGCATATTCCTCTGAAGCCTTTGGTAGAAGGGAGGTAGTCAGCAAAAGGATGGGCTGAGGCTCAAGCAGTTAAACAGCCTCAAAGTCTTCACAACGTCTGTCTCCACATACATTTTAGGGCCAAGACTATGAGCTGTGAAGTCAGGCCCTTGCCTATTAAAACATATTAATTTAATATTTTCTGTATTATTTTGCCAATATCAAACAGAAGCAGTTCTGGCTCCGCTGTGGGTTGAGTGCTGGAGACAGACATGAAAAGCTCTGCATCTCACAAGCCATACTCCAAGCCCCTATTTATTAATTCTAAGTAATGCATGGGACAGAGTACAAAATGTTCATACCATTCATTTATTTGCATATTCATCTTGTCTATCACAACAAGGAGACAAATTTGGAATGTTTTTTGTAAGATTTGCCTTCAGTGTCTAGCTGTTAGAGTAATTGCTAGTGAATTACTATTTGCATGAAACAGTCTATTATCCAGTATTACCCATTGAAGCAGATGGCCCTCATTTCATAATGTAGACAGACATGGTGGTGTCTCTCTCCTTGTTGCCCATCCAAGTTCAGGACAACCATGGCAGACCTGGGTGAGGAAAAGGCCTGCATGCTGACCCCTGAAGGAGCAGTCTGAGCTCAGTATCTGTCTCCAGATGGCTAATGTGTTTTTGCCTCCACCAGCTTCTGAAAATTCACAAATAATGACGATGACTTAAAAACGGTGTGATTTAAAAAATAATTTGAGGGTTCTTGATTCTTGCTGATGACAGCTGAAAAAATTTCAAGTTTGTTTTCCACATCACTGGATGAGCAAAAAAATCTGTTTCAAAAACTGCAAGACAGAAATTGGTCAGTAAATAAAATACAGACCACCACCAACCCACTACAGAACTATAAATAAGGATATAGTAGTTAGAATCCAATATATGCAATACTACACACTACTCACTCCTTCACTTCTGATATGACAACTTGCTGATGACCTGAGATGTCCCTACCATCTATGCAACAACAGTTACTGCCATCTATACTTAATACCATGATCCATGATCATGAAATTGAAGATCAAGAGACAATGAAGTATAACAAATAGAAAAGGTAATGTATCTGGAACTGGCAAGCAGAGATTTGAATAAAGGTTGTGCTAAAGCCATGGCAAGGGCCACTTCCAAAAAGTCAGTGACATCTTTGGGGGACTGACTCCTCTTCCCACCAGATGCTATAATGCCAACTCTTCCCTTTGGCTGTGACAAATGGGTTTTAACTCTCTTCTGACCGAACTTAGGATGAAAAGACATCTAAATAGAAGTACTTAGAAGGTCTGTGACTTGTTCTATACTTTTCTGCAGTTCCACACCAGAGTAGAGATGGTGTACAGGGTCTCCTGCATCAGGGCACACTGCATGCAATCAGTCTTCAAATCAGGGCGTTAAACCCCTTAAGTTGGTCTGTTTTATTACCTCAGGCTTATTAAAGTGCCTTTAACTGTCTGCTTCTATGTAAGAGACTGAAATCTACCCCTGAAGAAAAACGACACTCAAAGCAACCCAAACTGCTGTTGCCCTTGCTTGAGTCACCGCATGCAAAGCTTATACTCTGCTGCCAAAGCAAATTACTCAGGACACCCCAAAAAGGTAGAGAGAGGTATGCTATGACCTCTGTGATTGTGTGATTTCAGTTAAGCTTCAGAAAAGAACAGAGGGTTGCCTGAGCCAGTCTCTTAGTGCAGAAACTTATGGTCAAATGTAAGAAGATGGAGACATCTCCTAAAAAGGCACTCAGGATCTTCATGTCTCAGTGACACCAATAGTGACATAAACTCTGTGTGCTCAGAAGTTTCTGGACTAATTCATTAAACGCCACATGGCTGAGTGAAGGATGTGTATTTTGAATTAACAAAGCAACCACATACAAAGCCTGTAGGGCCAAAATGCCTTCTCTTATTTAACCTTAAAAAAGAAAGAAAATTACCCCCTCTCCATGTGAATTAAGACATCAGTGTGTACTAAGTATCTCCTTAGTCTATATACAATACAAAGTATCAATTATAGATTCAGAAATTCTTAAGTGATCTGCAGACTTTCAGGGCTTTTTTGCAGTAATTTATGTCTTTCATGGCAAGCCTTGAAGACTGAAACATGGAAAGAGCTTAAAACATAAAAGCATAACTTTTGACACAAACACAATAAAAAATCCCAAACTAAAACAACTTTTTGGCACTAAAAGCATATGCTCTGCCCCCTGCAGCTAAAAGTCACATACTGAGAGTACATATTCTGTTAAGAACAACTATTTTCAAGCATGGCTGGTGATTCTGGACAGTAACATTAAAGAAATCTTCAATCTGGCCATTTTCTCACTGCACATTTACTAAAGCGTTCCCACTGTCCAAAATTCCAGGAGTTTGGGGATCTGACATCATGGAAGGGAAAAAAAAAAAAAAAGATTCCCAAAGTACTATTTTGATTTGGTTTATGCATTTTTTCCCCTAGCGATATCACTACTCCAATCCACTCTGTGAAATATGTTGCAAATGCAAGAGCACTTTGCTCCTTTCTTTCCTGGGAACAGAGTGGAAATGAAGCTGGCCACAGCCCACACAATGCCTGTTAAAGGCAGTAGTGTGTTCTCAGCAAAGAATTATTTAGAAGCTGTAGGATCAGGAATAAACTGAGCAGCACAATTTATTTCACTAATTTCACTTACTGCAAATCACTTGCATCAAGATGTTCTGGAGTTAACATGAATAAGCAGACTTCAATTTTTACTCTTCTGTGATTTACTATGGCATACAAATGGTTTGTTTACTTATTACAAACTACATGCATCCGTTTTCTGTTTTTATTTTCTTGTTAGCATATTCACAATGACATCCAGATTTCAAGCTGTTTGTTATATAGACGTATTCAACAAATTCATAAATGTACTATTCATAAACACTTTACTAAGGCTGATTTGTTATTCCCTGTGTGTGACAGACCACCTCAGCAATGTGATATATTTGTTTCACTCCCTGACTGGGGACACTCTGGACATCAAAAACAATGACAAAGGATAGTATCTTCTTGGTTAACATTTCCTAACAGACTTTCTTTTGCTATTGTATGTCAGACCGGAGAGGCACTGTTATCAAAAACTGTCAGTCCTCTGCGTTTGGCAAACATAATAGTTAATGTCACCCAACACACCTGCCAGAAAGCAAAACTAAAAATTTGCAATATTAAAAAAATATTTCTATTATACATTGCTTAAACAGCTTTGCATGATTGTATTGTATAGCGTTTATCTTTAAAAAAGACAGCAAGAACATGTTCAAAATTATGAAAACAGCTTAAAAACTATGAACCCGACAACCTGTGTCATCTGGATTTTCAGTCACTTAGCTTTCTTTTTCTCTGCCCGTTGAGACATCCATAAATAATCAGGTGTTACAGCAATGATGCGTGGTCCATATCATGGCCCACAGCAAGACCTGATGCCCTTACATCCCTTGTGGCAGACATCTGCCTGCCCTGTTTTTAACCACCTCTTCCATGGAGCACCTGAAGGCAGCATCTCCCAGATACACCATTAGAAAGTTTTCCTTAGTGTCTAATCCAAACTTTTCCTGCTGTGATTTAATTTTATTCCTTTTCGTACTATTTACCATGTGTGCAGTGAACAGACTATTCCTTTTCTCTTTGAAACACTCTTTCACAAACCCAATGATTTCCACCATGTTTTTTTCTTTCAGCCCTCTTTTTTTAGGTTAAACTTTTTTCTTCTTTCCACCCTTTTTCTTAAGGCCACATTTTCCAGATTTCTCATCACTTTTGCTGCTTTCCTTTTCAGGTTTTCTAGTTAGTCTCCTTTTCCATAGTCTCCTTTTCTTAGTCAACCCTTTTTCTTAAGGCCACATTTTCCAGATTTCTCATCACTTTTGCTGCTTTCCTTTTCAGGTTTTCTAGTTAGTCTCCTTTTCCATAGTCTCCTTTTCTTAGTCAACCCTTTTTCTTAAGGCCACATTTTCCAGATTTCTCATCACTTTTGCTGCTTTCCTTTTCAGGTTTTATAGTTAGTCTCCTTTTCCATGGGCCGTGCTGCCCATCAGCATACAGAGGCTCCAGGTTGAAGCATCACCAGTAGTTTTGTAAGCTATAGGTTTATTTAGATACGTCTGTAAAAGGTTTGTCTTTTCTGAAGCCATGAATCATTGTTGAATTACCCTCTGTCTGTCACTGAAAAGCAATTTATTCTCCAGAGTGCAAAAGCAAATACTGCTTGACTCTTGTGATTCTCTCTGATAAAATTCAACCCTGTACAAACCTCACTCCTGTTCTTCAGGGTCCCACTTCTGCAAGGTGGGGATCAAAATTTGCTATTGCTGTTATCCTAGTACTGTGAGGCTCATGGACCCTTTCAGCAGTCAGGAGCAGCAGTGCTTTCACATCTCATGGCAGCTAATGGAAAGAAAGACTGGTCCTCAGAGAGGGATTGGAAAACAGCTGCTGCCAGTCTCAAGACATGAGCAGTAATGGAGTAATGGTGCAGCACTGTTTCCCCTTGCTTCTGAGTATATTCAGAAACAGAAAAAAAGTCTTCTATTTCTTTGTGAGCAACCACAGAGTTACCGAACTCATTAAGACACAGCCAAACTCCAGTGCTTGTACCATATAATCCAGAAATTAACTACTGTGCAAGAAGGACCAAAGTTTCCTTGTGGAAGGCAAAGACGCTGCTCATTGCCTGTTACTATCCACAGCAATCAGCTGAACCTGAACAGTCCCTGGATAGTAATTCTAGAGCAAAGCAGGTACTCACATGGTAGAAACTTGGCATAAAGCTTACTTGTAACTGGAATGTATTGAGAAAATAAGGAGGCTTGAGAACATCCAGTTTTAAATGTGGAGACTGACAGGTTTTGCAGACATGCTTCTTTTCCTCTCATTTCTGACGCCTGGACCAGAAGTGATCCCACTTCTTTTTTGTGGAGGAGAGGTGAAACAAAACAGACTACTGCTGCAGAATAATCATGGCTAGTTTGGCTAGAGATGAAATTTTCTATCCGTTCAGGAAATGCAACCAATGCCATGGTGATCTACACAATAAATAGTTAAATTAATTCTTTGTCCTTCTATGAATCAGAGTTAGAGTTAGAGTAGATCAGAGAAAGTATTACATGGTGGCTGTAGAGGCAAAACACAGTCCATGTGAAACCTCAGAAAAATTTATTTGCCACCAGGAGATGAGGTCATTTTTGTGCTTGCAGAACAACTTTCACATGTCTCCCATAGGGAAATGCAGGGTGCAGCCAGAAGTTACCCAGCTGTGCACACAGGTGCCAGGCTGTGAAGAGCCATCTGAACATGAGGCAACGTGTACAGCTAGATATCGAAATGCTAAAAAGTTTGCAAGAAACCCAAAGGGATCACAGTCAGCCTCAAGTTCTTTATGCACACCCCTTTCCTGTAGAAAATCACGGGGCCCGAGATGAAGATCGTATCACCAAGTCATTCAGCAGATCTGAGATCCGAAATCAAGAGATTTCTCATTCCTGCCCAGGAGTCCACTCACATCCATGCAGAGAGGCAGCTAAAAAAATTTGCGGCCTCTCTGATGCTCAGAAGCTAGTAGTTGGCCCAGTTTCTGCTCAACACACTGTACTTTTGCCATGGATAAATACATGTAAGGTAAATCTTACAGTTATTGCCTGCAAGAAAAGGAAACCAACTCTGACCTTGTACATAACTTGTGTATGTCCTTGTAAATATACACTCACCAAGACTTTTATGTGTCCAAGTGTTGTGTTATTATTTATTGTAGTTGTTATGTCAGTAGTGGGGTTTTTTTTGTATTATTACTTTATTAACTCTAGTCATTATTAATCCTGTAAATAAAATAAGTATCTGAATCAAGGGAAGGCTCATCCGTGTCCTTGGCACAACTGTACCCCTGCTAATCTATCTGCTACCACAGAGCCTCACTACAATTTTTGTGGGAAGCAGGTGGGCTGAAGGCATTGAACATCCTCAGGCCTGGTGGTCCAGTTTCATAAAGCACCCTGTCTTTGTTTAAGACAATTTCAAGGAGAACGCTCTGGAATGACGTGCCTCCCTCTATGGGTTCAACCAATCCCTTTCCACCAAGAAGGAGTGAGTATGAGCAGATGTGCATAAAAAAGTAACAGTTTACTAACAGGGAGAACAGCAACAATCAAGTCATAAAAGCAAATAATCACCAGATAGAAAACTGCTAAACCTAGTGGACTCCCCAGAACAAAGAGAGACTCCCACTGAAACAAAGTGGAGCACACCAGCAGCATAAGGTGCCCTGCAATACCCGTGCTAATGCTGCTCGTAATGGTAAGTCATTAGGGGTGCTACTCTTAGCAGACTTTTGGAGAGGAATGATGCATTGCTGACAACAACAGCAGGACAGAAAGAGTAAAACGGACATACTTTCTACAGTGTGGAAAACCCAGAGGCAACATGATACCTCCAAGCAGCAAGAATATAAGAGAAGCAAGTATGTAAGATGAGTAGATCAAGACTTCCTTACATAAACACCAGGGATCAGCACGGGTCAGAAAAATTTAAAATACACTGAAAACCCATAGGCTTAGAAATCTCCTAAAGGTTTTGAAGTTCATGGAAATGCAAATTTTCTGTCAAACTAGAAGCAAAACACACAGGAAGCTAGGATACACAGCTCCTGCGAAGGCTCAGTTTTTGTGCCTCAGATTTTTACCTCTTGCCTATATATGTATACGCAAAATCTGAAATTAAAATATACCCCATTTATCTTACCTAGAGGTAGGTGTCTCATATGGACATGGTGTTTCTCCCAAAAGAGATTACAAAACTTTCTGGAAGATGCTCATCATAGAGGAAGGGAGCACACATGCTTAATTACAAGCAAGCAATTAGAAAAAAGATAATCCTAAATAATTAAAAAACAGCAGATCCACCACCATAGCAGTCTAACCCAGAGTACGTCATCCCTTCAGCATGTAAGAGGAAATTGAGATGAGGCAGTTGCACAACTGGGCAATGCTGCCTGCAACTGATAAACTGATGCTTCCTGCTCATAGCCCATTTTTAATTTTTAAGAAAGAAATCAGTGAGCACAAATAAAACATGGAGGGCTGTAATCCCCTGGAGTGATCTTGTCACAACATGTGTTACCACAGTTCTACACTTTTACCTTTGTACTTTGTTGTATGTAGTAGAGCAACATAATTAACCACTAGTAGGTAGTGTTTATGTTAGTTCTCAAAAGGTTAAGAAGCTGATTATAGCTAAAATCAGCTTTGCCTGGGGCTTCAGTGGCTCTGTGTAATCAAACTAGACAAGCAGGGCACAGTGTCACCTAACAAAAACCATGGCACTTTCTTCTCTGTTTTGACCTTTTTCATTAGATGAGCAAGCCAGGTTTTAGTTTAGTCCAAACATTTTGAACAGATTAGTTCCCAATAAACTCTGAGTGATAAGTTAGGCATTCATCCACATCCTTTTCTTGAGTGACTCAGTTAGATCACACTCAAGAGGTTCCTCAGTAATAGTGTCAACTTTGCTTTCCCCCAAAATAACCTCTTTAATTAATTATTCTTTTTTTGTGTGTGTGTGGGGGGTGGGGGTGTGTGTGGGGGTGGAAAAGGTATCAAAAGGTGAATGGCAACTACTTCAAATCACAGAATATCCTTAGCCTCCATATTTATCTCAGTCATTTTATTATTTTGATTCTAGAGTTGCAGAACAGCAAACAGATAACTTCATAAACACAACAGAGAACGTATTAGCATTTCTAAGCAACCATGGGTAACCCGCTCGGCAGAGTTATGGCTCACTCTCTCTATGTAGCTCCACTGCTCTTTGAAGTCAAGCAAGGTGAACGCTATAATGGAGGTGTTTAAGGAGGTTTAATAATGTAGACAGAGGATCAAGCCAGCCTGACATCAGAAGAACATTTTCCACACCGCCATATCACAACTAAATTTATATGTAGGCTGCAGTGCCTATTGCTTCCACAATCTTGGAAGCAATATCTTGCCGTCCTTGAACATGAAGGGAACAAAAGGAACAAAAGGTTAAAAAAGCAAAGAATATATAAAAAGAAAAATAATGGGAAATTTAGATAAAAACATGTGACTTAAAGCATTCACTAGGCTTTCCTGAATTTTCAGCACTAATCTAAAATAATTTGTTGGATCCTTACATAGTTGATCTATGACTTGAAGTCCAGCTCTGCTTGTGTACGTACTGCAGCTAACTGACTGAACCCTTATGTTGTGAAAGTCGTCATATGAAACAATAGCTTCTGCAGATGATTGGTGCATAGTTATCTACAGACAACAAAATCCAGACTTGTTATTTTAATTGATTAAGTCATAAATGAAAAGTTATAGAAATCATGCCTTCATGCTTGCACTCTTGTTGGTTCCTGCTAACCCAGCACTACTTCATGAATTAGTATGTGGTTAGCCTGCCTTGCCATAGCTGTATATCACACTTCTATGCTGCAAGCTGTGTGAGAAAGTTAATGTACCAAGTTTAACATAAGGACAGGAAACATGATGTCCTTCTATATACTCAATGAACTTCAAATGACTGTGCTGTTTCTGGTCTGCTCAGTTTATTTGAGAGAAATGCATTCTTTAGGAAGAGAAAAAACTGATCACACAGAAAAATATATAAATGTATTGATGGAGTGTCTATAATTATTACAAATAATCTTACATTTTGATTGCATCATCAGCCAACCAGGAAACTCGCATCTACCCCTCTACAATTTTAAAGCAGAGCCATGTTCTTCAGAGAGAACATACACTAGTCATATATGTATATTATAGATTTAACAGTAAGTCCCTGTACATGTTTTCCATATATCAGCTTTTTAGAATACTCTTTTTGTAAACTGACTGTGGTACATAATAATTCAATTATTTACATTCAGTGGCAACTACCATCCACGCAAAACAGCCTTTTGTTTGCCTTCCTATTTCTGTACTGAGATCTGCCACATGTTTGGTGCAGAAACACATAATTTGTGTGTGTGGGTGAGGATAAGACAACCCCCTGATGGGACGTCGTGGCCACAAACAGTAGGTTGGAACCATGTGGGGCCATCTCCGCTGTCCCAGCTCAGCTGGGAGAAGTCACCAGCATCCCCACTACTGCCAAAATCCTTCCTTGTAATGTGAAGAAATAAAGGAAAAAAAAAAAAAATCTACTTTAAACACTCACAAAGGCATTTTCAAAATATAAGACTATGCAAGGAAGCAGAGAAATTCTCCTTAATATATGATTGGCTCTTTCAATGGTAATTTCTCTTCATTGCAACAAATGTCTGTAAATGGGTTAATGGCATTTAGATCT
Organism: Orthonyx spaldingii; assembly: GCA_013397795.1. Lineage (NCBI taxonomy): Eukaryota > Metazoa > Chordata > Aves > Passeriformes > Orthonychidae > Orthonyx > Orthonyx spaldingii. The sequence continues at coordinate 162,749 of VZTJ01001891.1, read as the reverse complement.
ACAGTATGTCATTGATCCGTACCGAATATACAAATTCTTACATGAAACACACTCGGAAGACCACACTCATTCCTAACTTCCTATTAATATGTCATCTGCAAGACAAATTGTATTCGGAGATTAACACACCATTTAAAAAACCCCAGGCATAAATCTCCCAATCAGAAAATAACAATGTATCAGTTCAAAGTGTTGAATAATACTAATACCACAATAAATTACCACTTTGGTACATTATAGCCTTCTTATATCTGTTTGGAGAATGTAGCACAGCCCTGTGCTACTACAATTGAGTTGTCTCAGGGACTCCCAAAATATAAAATATAAAAACCTTGCCTCCAAGATCTTCTAATACAAAAGAATCAACAATACTGCAGCAATAAATGGTGATCATTGCCTCATAGTGGCACACTGTTTTGAGGTATGTGAGCAGTTATCTTTGCACATCAGAGGATGTGGACTGCCCCTATGGAACAGGAATGGGAACTAATTTCATCATATTTATTGAATATGTGATGATATCCTAGAGTGCCATGGCACTGCTGGTTGTGTCCAGCTACAGGTTACATCTGGACCTCAGTAAGAGCCCACACAGCTTGCACATCTCATTCAGGAGCTGTTACCCCGGGGTAACACTCTCTCAGGGAACTTCCCCAAAGCAGACAGCTTTATTAGAGTCAGCCAAATGAGAGTGTGCATATGTAAATCACTGTTGAGTTTGTACTAAATCTTTAATATCTTAATGCCTTCATTTGCCTTTTTCCCCTGACTTTGACATTGCTTCAGTGCGAACAGCTATATTTAATTTACAAGTTTTTCTGGCTATTTTTTTTTTTCCCTCCCCAAAATCAGAAGGCAGGAAGTAGATGGGTGTAACTTAAAGAGGCAGCTGAGATGAGCTGCTGGCAGGGTGAAGTGGTAGGTTTTAGTAATAGCTGGAAGCCGTAAGTGGTTCTAAGCTTTGAAGTCAGTGCAGCTTTGATGTGCAACTCCCATAGTAAATCGCAAGATAGTCTTGAAAGAAAAAGATTTCCCAAATACCATCCAAGTGTCATTGCTTGTGAAATCCTTGTATGATTTTTTTCCCTCTGTTGAACTTTAAATCTATCATTGGGCCATTTTCACTCCTTCTCAGTCACTCCTGGTGTATTTTAAAGTGTCTTGGTTAAAAGCATAATTACACCCATGCCTGATTGGGTGGAGGCAAGTAGCTTGCTGCATGTTATTTTGCTTTGCTGAAATGCTTCTGAGCATTTTCCTTCTCAGATCTACAGTGCTCAGACACCATGAGGGATCACAGGGTGGGATGCTGAAGCAGCAAAGGGCAGAGGCTGTAGGCCAGTGAAGCACCTCTGCTGGTGTACCCAGGGAGGTTTGCTTGTCTCCTGATCGTGGAAACAGCCACAGCTCTCCTAAGACAAAGTATCCAAGAGGTGAGGAGGAGGAAACACCCCTCCTCTGCTCTGCCCATTGCTTTGGGAGAAGCAACTCCATCATGCTTGGGAAACAGGCTTTGCTATTGAAATTCACCCATGTACATTGGTATTGATGGGAGAGACACAATACTGAGTCCAAGCGGAAAAAAGATCAAATCCATCAGGAGCAGCCAAATTTTCTTGATGGGTATTTGTCTCTCATACCAAAACACCACAGAGAAATATCTATTGATTTTTCCCCATAATATAAATTGTCATTGAATTGCACACTTAACCACTATAAGCTTTCATATTTAGTGAAAATATAACCAAAACTATCTTTGGACAGTTAGGTTTAAGAAAGCAACTCATAAAAACCTGATCTTTTGAAAATGGTTGCACAATGCCAAATTTATTTTAATAGCTACATTTTAAACCTTAGATTATCTCTCAAATGTCATACCTAAACTACAAGCCAAAGCATATCAAAACAACCATCTTCAATGAGTCTGGAGCTAGCAGGGCAAGAGGATTAAAATGGTTTAAAGCAGACTTTATTGCACATCAAAAAGCTGTTTACCTGGACACGTATTTGAATGGAGAAGGGAGAAACCTGTCCCTGCCCATGGTGAGTGGGACGAACCACATGATCTTTCAGTCCTTTCCAACCCAAACCACTTCATGAACCTGTGATTTTATTACCAGAAAGACCCATGCCTGTCTAAATGGACAGAAATAAAGAAGACGATATGCAATCGGTAAAATACAGGAGAGTAACATGTCAAGGTCAGAGATCACTGAAGATTTCAGCCAGTCTCAGAAGATACAGCAATAGATTACATGAGGGGATAGATTGCCTACAAATCTGTTAAGATCTTTGAAGTCTGGTAATAACTTCTATCCTGCTCTTTCACATTTGTTGTTAGTTACCCCAATTACATCCTAACAGTGCACTCAAGCCAGACTCTGAAGACATATAAAGCAGAAGTGAGACGTGAAATGGTCAAATGCTGGCCTGCACATCGTAGGCACTCATGACTGTGAGCAGTGTCCTGCATGGTCCTGTGCAGGTACAACCCGCAAAATGCTAGTTACAGTTTGCAGCTTCAGGAAGCTGGTGGTGTAGCTTTTACTGGGGTAAGCCACAAGATAAATATGCCAAGGCCCAAATTCAAGTTTGTCTAAGCGGGGTCTGACACCAGTGTTGAAACAAATTCAGTTCTAAGAACTGTTTTAATGTGCACTGGAATAACGATAACCAAAGTAAAGCTGTAAAGTGCAACTTCTCATAAATATTGCATATCCAGCACTGAAATCAAAGAAGCAACTTGCTGTTGCTGCCAGTGAACTTGAGTGAGGGAGTGTGGGATTAGATGTGGAGTCTATTTGCATTAATTTTGCATCAATATCCATATTAATTCTAACACAATATTGTATCGAATTTGGGGACAGCACTCAGCTCAGTCTTCCTGGCGAATGAAATATCACTTGTAGAGCTTCAGTAAATCATTTAGTAGCATTAAAAAAAGTCAGGCATGAAAATCAGAGGAAAAGTTTAGAAAAAGAGATGTAGCGCACAGAAATCATACCAGAATTAACAAAATATGAATGAAAGAGCCTGTGTATGGAAAGAATAACTATTCAAAATCAATTTCTATTTCCTCATTTCTACAAAGAATAAATTTTACATGGTTGCTAATAGCTTTGGATGATGACAAATCAATTCACCTGGGACTGATTGTACTTCTGTTACCAAGATAACATTATTTATCTGTGGGTGCAAATTACAAGCTGTGAATACAGCTAAAACTATATAAATAAAAATGTAGTTCCAGTAAAGACACAAGTTGGCAGAAACCAGGTCTTGCCTGTATCGTGTAGCACAGGTCTCCTGAAGTGAGACAGTCTGACAGCAGGTAGTATAAATGTTCATACTTCTATTTCACCTGGAATTTCTAAATCTTTAATAAAACATAAACTTTATGATCAACACACAAAATAACAGAAAAAGTCCTCACTTCTCTGCTGAGCCCTGAGCTTCTTTGGAACAAAGACACAAGGATGTAGAGAGATAAGGGGAGCTGACCTTCTCCAGATTATGTGTGTGCATTTTCTACTGATGTCATGCAACACGATGGATTCCCCAGTGGTATCTGTTTTCCTGTCAACCCACATTTCTCACAGGCTGGGTATACTGGTATTAATGACCACTTTGCATCTCATCACCTTGTTTAAGGTATGCTCTTGTTTGGATGGCTCAATGACAACAACCTGTGGCATTTGGCTGGTGGAAAAGTCCACCACATTTTGGTGCCATCTCCACTGGATGTTTGTGGTTTCTCTTTGTTGTCACCCAGAGATGACAGAATATGAAAACCAGTGTTTTGGCTCTCCTGCCACTGACACCTCCTCTGCTTAGCGTACCAGAAATCCTACTGCTATCATGAGTGAACACCTTGCCTCTCTGCTTGTGAGGCTTCTCCATCCCATGATCTACTTTTTCAAAAAATGCATGGCATTTGCAAGGCATTGGTAAAAATAATCAACTAGGACAGACTGACCGATTAAAGTCATGGAAACTAGCAATGCCTGGATGTTGCCTGGAAGCAAAGAATATTGTTCCTTAAAAAAAACAGGTAGAAATCAACTTCTTTTTTAAGACAGATGAGGAAGGGAGAGCCTTCACCTATAAGATAATGTAGTGGTTAGGCCACTGACATTAGACGCAACAACCAACTTCAGTTCCCATGTCAGAGGATGGGGTCTCAAACCACCATCTCAAAAGAAGGTGACCAATTGCCAGTTAACAGTGAAGAGTTCCTTCACAAGTTTGGAAGAGACTGCCCAGAGAGGATGTATCATTATGCAACACAAAGGAAAGAGCCAAGAAGATGAGTACCTTATTCTTCAAAGCTGTATCCATTCCTCTGCACAGGCGGGCAGATCTTTGTAAGAAGGTGATATTTTCCTGGAGGAGAGGAAGTGTGTGCTTCAAGAGTAAGAAGAGAATGATACCAGACAGAGTATGACACAAATGTTTAGCAAGATTCATCCAGGCTATTAACAGAAGAAGAAAAGAACACTCTCAAAAATTTGTCACTAGCTCACACATGGCATTTGGTTTAAAATAGTGGTCTGTTTGGACAAGAACTGAAGAGAGACCCACCAAAACCACTGGGAATCCTCAGTGGCAGCTGAATGAGGTGCCTTGCAGCCAACAGGAATCTGCAAGATTTATAAGGTGTGCTGAATTTGCAAGGTACACCTAATGTGAGTGTAAGTTCTGCAGCCAGTAGCAGGAAATTGTCAAAATCACAAACATCCAGAATACTCCTGAAACGATCCAAATCCCGTCTCACAGCTCTGACACATAATGTTATCAGTGTCCAGCATAGTATTGCTGGACACTGTACTTTAGCCATTATCTTACAGGTGTTTGTTTAATCTGATGGGGTTTTATGGGAGGTTTCCTTCGTGGAAAAGGGAATAAATTTCACTGAATGGACCAAGAGGCATAAGCAGATGTCTAGAACTCTGTCCCCAGATTAACCAAATAACAAGCATTAAAATGTAACTACTCAGAGTAAGGACAAGTCCTTGAAGTTCAGTTCCTCTAGAATCAAAAAGTGATGCCTGCTTGTGCAGCACAAATGTTTTGAGATATGTTTATGTTCCCATTTGCTTGTGTTGCATGCACAGCTGCAGTGGAAAAATCCTGTTGGAGCAGTCGCGGCATGCACACCTTCAGGCAGGAATGCTCCCTTCCATGCGAAGCCCTTCCAGTTTAACACCCAGTTCAGTATATAGTTAAACTCGGAAATAATACCACTGATCATCTGAAGGCAAACATGGTAATTAGAAATGACCTGCCTTCCCCAGCAAGGCAAAGTCAGAGCTAAGGTCTGCCAGACTCAAACAGATTATCATGTAAGTATCTCAGAGTCAAAATTGGCCTTCAGATTTCAAAAATATGTGGGGTTTATTTATATGTATTATGAATTGCATTGTGTGCATTTTATATTTTATAATGCGTATAATTTCAAGCAATATTTTACCATAAAAATATCAGATGAAGTGATAAGAACTTTTATACACATTGCCTCATTTGCACAACTCTTGTTCTTAAAAGCAATGATGGGCACAGTGTTTGTTTAAAAGTACATGACATTTGTCTTCAAACTGACTACTGTATCACAGCAGTAGTAATGAATATAATCTAAAATTGTTTATTAATCATGTGGGTTATTTCTCTGTTAAGGTGTTACTGGTATGTCTTGCAAACCTATCTGAGATAAAAGAATTAATGTGTGGGGAAATGTCTTTCACATAAAAATTGGAATATAGATTAAAAAATGCTGCTTATTAAATGTGGTTAATTAAATTAAAATATTTATTGGAATACATAATTATTGATAATTTTAAGATATATATGATAAACAATTATGTCATAGGGTATGGTTTGCATATTATAAGAATATAATATGTCTGCTTAAATTAGCCTTGTCTTTAACACCACTGTGTAACCAATCAGCATTTGAATTCTTAGCACTTGTTTCCTTTTATTATTATTATTAACTATATAACAACCACAATGCTTTTATAACAAGTCTCTTAACTGTCCCTGTATATCAACATGACAAGATTAGTTGCTGATGCAGGTTATCAGAAAATGACAAGTCCTTTCTACAAGAAAATTAGGCCTCCCAAATGTTCCTTGATAGGAGAAAGTTTAAAGCGCAAATATAGTGTGAAAAGGGTCTCTAAAAATGGCATCATGGAGCTCAATGTTTCTCATGTTTTGGTTATCTCACAGGTTAGTAAACCAATCCTCTCAGCTGAGAGCTAGCTGGAAGAGTCAGAAAACTCTTATGTTAGCAGTTTGAGAGCAGGGTGCTAAGAAGGCAAAGATAATATAAATTTAATCTCCATGTGTTGCAAATAAATTTATCTGGCAAAGAAAAAGAAAAGGAATGATGAAATAAATGCTATGCCACCACTGCTAGTTTTTCCAATTCTTGTTTGTTGTCTAACCACAGCCATGAAGCCCGGTTTGGTATATCTGGCATTACTGATGGCTGGTCAAATAATCTGTATGCCTGGAGTATAAAAAGTCTGCTTATTACCTAGGTTTACCTTGTTACCTTACGACTTAAGTTGATTCAAGTGCATGGAAGTGATGAGGATGTGGTGCTCTATTATTAACAATACTAATAAATCCAATCTTGGGTCTATTACGCATGTAAATGAGTACACTAAAAAAGCCCAGGTGAGGAGCTTTGTGACAGACAACCTCGGCAAAACAGTGAATGGACTAAGTTTCTCCCTAGGCACACCTCTGCAATGCATAGAGAGCTTCCTCACCCTGAAAGGAGATGGACATTGGTGGTCACAAACATTCAGAGTTTCAAAAAACAATGAAGAGTGCTCATAGACAAAAACGTGTAATACCTTTCATGACTTTACAATTTTGGGCAGTGTTTTGATTGGATAAAGACAAGTGGCTGGCTGCCTGGGGCCTGTCTACTTGACCTGATAACATTGGTGAGACTGAACAGAGAGAAGCCTCTTCTGACAAAACATATGCTTGCAGATTCAAAACAGGGTATTTTTTCTTGAAAGTAGGAATAAAATTGGTAAATTTAAACAAAATGTGATAGTTAAACATAAATGAATGAATGGTATTTTTAGAAAGTTGTAGGATGACAACAGAACACCTAACAGTTGCATTAGTCCCCCTGGTTGAGCAAAAAAGTGAAATCAGTTAAGAAATATAGAAAAAATGAAAATCAGCTAAATATGATAAAGAAAGCTAAAGTTATCTGAGTAATTGTATGGCTTGGAAACTTAGCAAAATATACAAGCAACAAATGCAATCCACAGCAAAAAGGCATCAGTTTTCAGATGGAGCTGGCAAAACTGTAAATAACAATGCACAAGAAGGTATGAAATTGTTCAATATATGTTTATGTCCCCTGTTTGAAAAAAGAAAAAAAAAGATTAAGCATTTGATGAAGTACATTCTTTTTTGCTGCTCATCAGTATCAGTAAATATTTCTAAATTGGCAGGCTTGCAGAGTTTGTACTCAAGAGTCATAAATCAGCTAACTGGCTACTGATGTTCATTTTAAATAATGCTTAAAATAGCAGAGATACAGAGGTACAGAAGATGGGAGAATCCTAATCCAAAATTTCAGATAAAACTATTTGCGTAGGTAGCCTGACATAAATCTCAAGAAAAATGAAAAAAGGGATATCTAGGTCCATAAATTGCTACCCTAAGTACTATGGGCATGAAGAACAAGGTCTCTTGTTTGAGACTGACTGTTGCTTACTCAGCTATTCCTGAGGTTGTATGCTTGCACCAAGGAAGACATGGGTAACTAAAACTGGAAGTTTGGAAGAGACTGCCCAGAGAGGATGTATCATTATGCAACACAAAGGAAAGAGCCAAGAAGATGACTACCTGTCAGGAAGTAATGTAAGAATGTTTGCTCTTGCTCTGGGCTTGGGGATGAGGCTGATGCATACTAGAACTCCCTTTGAGAACCACAACATGGTGATATTGGAGTCTACTAACGGGGAATTAAGGTACAAAAATGTAATTAATTCAAGCCAATGCAACTTACTGGAAAATAACTCCTAAACAAATAAACTCAGTTTTACTCGATTAATTAGCTGATAAAGGTTTATATGCAAATAGAGTATACTCAGTTTTTTGTTAGGCAATTGATTTATTCCTTGAGAACATTCTGAGTGGGGGGAAAAAATTATGTCAACTTTGCCAAGCATTTTCAGAAAGTGCTTTATCTCCCTCTTATTTTTGGCAACTAAATTTTTCCCTTCCCAGGCTTCCCATGAAACTAGTGGACTGTCGTTACACTGGAGCCCCTCACCTGTTGTGGTTGACTGGTGATGACCACTGCTTTGCCAGCTGTTTGATTCCACGTACTGCATCTAGTGTGTGAGTTACTCCTCCTTGTCTTTCAAGAGAGACATTAAATGTCTTCCTTTTACTAGGAAGCTACATTCCTTATTTTATCTTCTATGCTGCAAACTATTACACAAAAGTTGGAGAAACTTAATTACAACTTCATTAGTTAACCAAAACTTCAACTTAGGCAGAAATTGGTCAATGTTTCATAAATTCATGAGGTGACAAATGGAACAACTGTAGAATTGTTTAGTCATGAAAAAGGGTTGAAAGTCCATATTAATCCACATTTCTAAGAACTTGCAGACTAAGTAATCTGCAAATGCAGCTATCATGGAGAAACCACTATTGAATAGAGATGTTAGTGCCGGAATGTCCTATGGTTATTCAACCACACAGGAAATACATACAAATTCACAGCCGGTAAAACTTGTAAATGTGAAGATGGATGGGATAGTTATTAACAAGAAAGGTGATGGTCTTCTTATATTTTTTTTTCGTGTTAGTGTATTTGTTTGGTTTATGTTTTTAAAAAGCTACCTGCAATGTTTCCTAACATTAGTTTTAAGCCAAGTTGAAGAGCAGCAGCTCTAAAAAGGGCAAGTTCCTCCTAAACTGACTCTTTATAGTAGGGTGATAAAAGGGTCAAATATAACTGTTGCCTAACGAAATGGGAGAAAATCACATAGCAAAGATTTGCTCTTGCATTAGTAAGATGTAGACAGGTCTGTCTCAATGAAGTTGAATGATTGGAGATGCCAGAGAGATATGTATGAAAGCATTTGAAACCTGGAGAAATTAACTTGCTTAAGACTTAAATAATTCAATCTGTCATGTTCCTCAAAAGAAAATGATGTGTTGACTTGATTCCAGTATGTAATTCACAGGGAGAAAAAGCAAATGTACTGAACGGCTCTTTAATTTAGTGCAGAGAAGGCACAACACGAACTAATGGCTGGAACCTGAAACCAGATAAAGCCAAACCAGAAATAAGCTAATCTTCTTAACAGTTTGCAAATTATAAAAGGAAGGGAGTAATGGATTCCCCATCTCTTGAATCCTTCCAGCCAAGGCTGAATGACTTACCAGAAAAAATATTTTCACCAAATTAAAGTTTTAAATTTCAGTGTAACATCTGGTCAAAAGTTAAAGACCTGTATCTAAAAGTGGACAATAAGTGATCTAAATATCCTTCTCAGCCTAAACTATATATATTTGTGAAAGAAGGAAAGTTTTCTACAGAAACTGAACTTCTTAAAAAATTCTAACAAATCCAAATCTAAATCCAAATCTGAATCTGTATTCTAAGAGAAAATGAAAGCTGAAATGTGAAAAATCTTTTGGATTTTATGTCAATGCAAATAAAAATTTTGCTATTAAATTTTGGAGAACATCTCTCACAGAGGTATTGAGCTCTAGGGAAGTTTGCAATCAGACACTGGAGTAAGACCTGCCAACGTGCAGACAGATATGGATATATATGGCATTAATGAGATAGCATTAAGTAGTATCAGAAGCAACAGTCACAGCAGTCTAATAGTTGTCAAACGCTTCATAGGAAGTATCTGACTGTAATCATTTTAATTATTCATTATTACCACAAAGACAGCCTCGGGGAGTCTAAGACAACAACTAACTAGTTCACTCTACTCTAAAAAATTGCAATGATAACTAGATATGTTTGAGTAACAGAATAATTCTTGATGAAACTGTTTCTCCAACATGAGTTCTGCCTCAAGTATATGTAAATATTTTGTAGAACAGTAAGTGAATGAGCATTATTGAACTCTTTGACACAAGCAACATCTGGCAATTCAAGTCAATGCTTTCAAATTCACATTTTCATATTTACTTTTGAGACTCTGGCACTCTGGAACAGAATCTGCAATATTTTTCAACAGGTCTCTACAGACTTTGTCCTTTCTAAAGCACTGTAGAGCTAAGGTAATCTAAGCACAACACAGGAGCTCACATCCAGCTTGGTTTACACATGAAATGAAAAGCTGTCTGCAACACCTGAGACTGAGCAGGAGTATAAAAGCAGAGCTCCTTTGAAGAATCAGGAATAGGGAAAAAGCTACTTGCTTCCATGCGAAGAAGACATAAGTTAAAGCTGGACTTAGTGCAGCAACTGCCACAGCTATGGTTAAGACAGTCCAATGCTTCAAAGTTACCACAATAATTTCCAGTCTCTGACAGACAAAGTACAGCAGCAGAAACAGAAGTGCAGGACCAGTTTTAGCAGCAGATGAGAATGTTAACATGGGTGATGAAGCAAGCTTGACACTGCAGATTCCTGCACTCCTCCACTTGTGTATTAATCTTGTAAATACCTTAAATTAACATGCAGCTAGACACAAGAATCTGTCACCTTGACAAAAAAGCTTCAGCATTTTATCTCTTCTCCTGAAATCCAAAGTTTTTATTGACAGAACTACATGCGCATGAAGACACAAATGTAAAGAACTTTACAGTAAACACCGATTAATGTAATATTAATACCCATGAATGACTAGTGAACGCAGAAATAACATTTTTAAGAGAATGGAAAAAATGCTTAATTGTTTTATTTTAAAAAAACCATGGTTTTGTTCCTATTTCTTGTACTGCTGGACACCTATCCCTGGTCATGGAACACTAATATCAGAAAACAGCACAGAACAGTCCTCATTAAATTGATTAGAGAGTGAACAAAAAAAAAAAGAGAAGCATTGGTAAACTGGGCTAAAAGCCGCTAAGATTATGACCTGGATATTGTCTCAGCACTTAATACAGTTTATAGTTGCTTCTGCCTTGTTTGTTATGAGCAAGATACATAAATGTGTAAGAATGGAACTGTAGTGTGGTGCAAATACAGCTGAGGAAAAGAAGCAGGAAGAAGTAAGTTGATCCTTCCCTACAGCTGTCACAAGCCTCAGTAATGCAATTACCCCTGCACACAGACCCTGTGGTGCTGGAGAGTCCATTTGACCTCACCGGGGAGCCTCCTGTTTGAACTCCTCTACTCAGGATCTCCTCAGCATGAGGTGCATCTGTAGATAGACAGCCTCTTCTGTGGAAATGCACAACTGAACTCTTAAAACAGCAGGCAGGAGCCACCTGTTAGGCAAAGCCTACAAAAACTATCACTGCCTTAATCTAATGGGTAATTCGTTGTTTCCCTGGTATCAACACAAGCTTTGCAACAAGGGCTCTATCTGATCAGTCAATGCACTTGTGTGTGGGGCCACAGGCTGGACACCTGCTCTGCCAGTGAAGGCCATGTTGTTCAAGTGATGCCGTCAGTTTCCTGGATTGGTGTTTTTAAGCAGATCTCAAAGTCCAGAATAACTTTGCTTAAATTTACCATCGTGCCACACAGTATTATTGATGCTATTTTATTAATTAGTACAAAGCAGTAGTTTTGAGGGGACTGTTTACTGCCACATTCTTGATATTAAATCAAGCTATGCCAACGACTCAACTTGTTTTTCAGTGAGGTCTGCAGAATCTCATCTTTCATTTGCTTTGAACTGCAAGTTTCATATGTCCATATAAAAAAATCTCAAAAACCACCTTTGAGCCTTAAAGTACGTATTGTGTGTTTAACCTTTGGAAATGGTGTGCTTTTCCTGCGAGGCTCAGTAGATGACAACCCTGCTGTTTGTTGGGACAAACTTTTGTCACAAACTACAATCAGGCCCTCTTCCCCTTTTCCAGTTAGAAGGATTTGAAAAGACAAAGCAAGAAAACAACCACTTTCTGCAATGCGACGGACATTCTTTTAGTGCTCACACACAAAAAGGTGACTATCTTACCTGAGCCTGGAAAACTACCACCATCTCCACTCCATACTCACTCGTGTATGGACTTACGTCCTACACAACCATCATGGTTACACATCACATGGCTCTGGCATGAGTCTGTGTGGTCTCTTGGAACTTAGGCAAGTATACCAACAAAAATTCCACAACCTTACATGGATATTAATTACCCTTATCCTGGTTGCTTTACCAATAGGTAATGGACCCCATGGAAGGCTGGACATAGCCCTGGACTACTGGCTCCAGGTGGCCTGGCTTGAGGCATATGACCTTGATGACCTCCAGAGGTCCTTTCCCACCTCAACCATTCTGTCAAGCGTTTTTTTCCCTTCTATTTATTTATCTGTAAAACCCCCCAAAACTTGCAGTACTCTGTTAGAAATTATATTAATGATATTTTTCTAAATTCAAAGGAAAAAAAAAAGTTGTGGTTGGCTTACCTGAATGTAATTAAATGTTTGATATATAATATCAAGCTTGATGTTTGGTACCAGGAAATACTATCTGAAGACTCACTCAAGAGCACCACCAGTACATGACATACCTGTCCCCCAAAATGAAGATTGTTTTTCTTCTACCAGCCTGAGGCTACTTTATTCAGTTGTATGAATTAATTCTTGCACTTTTTCTCTTATTACATAGACATATATTCAAGTCCAGGCTCTTCTGTGAATAGAACTTATCTTGATTACTGTCAGCATTTCATTCCATTGTTTGTCTTTTAATGTTATAATTTCCTTATTTCACAATGTTTTAACTACATTGGCTGCAACTTTTAACAGAATAACTAGTGATTTTTGGGGGCCAACTAGGAAGGTTTTAAAAAGATGTGATTAGCCAATTCATTTTACTAATGTTACAATGTCTTCATTTGATTACTTTAAATGAGTGTTGGTGGTGCATATCTACTTTGGCAAAATACTGCGACGTTTAATCTTCTCTCCTAAATAATAAGCTTTCACTGGCAGAAACACATGGGCTAAGAAATACAACCAGGATTCAGGAAAACAAAGACCATGTTTACCTGGCAAAATTTACCACAATACATGGTGTGAAGTTCAGCTCACTATCCTGAAATCAAAGTGATTTAATGCCTGAACAGCAATAGAGATGAACACAGATCCATGGATCTGCTTTCTCCAATCCCCAGTTTCAGCTATTCCTGCCTAGTTGCTCCAGTCAGATGATTTCCCAAGGGCTTCTGAACTCTCTGCTCCAGAACTAGGAGAAGTATTGTAAGGTCTCAGAGACACAGCATGAACTACAACTACAGTTAGCAGTACTGCAGTGCAACCTGTCATTAAAGCATCTATTCTATTGTCTGTGTCAAATTCAAAGCTGATCTCCAGTCTCCTAACCAGTAATACTCCCACCCCTCCTCCATTTTATGTGACAATCTTTAATGTACAGACTGCTTTAAAGTCTTCATCTTCCTCCACCCTACATTTTCTTATGTCTTAGATGGGAGACGGATCCATCTTCTCTGAGACAGAAGAGATGTATTTTGGTTTGATTCCATTAGGAAGGTAGGTTAAGACTGAGACAGAAGATAACCTCCAGTCTAACAGAGATCCTTATTTAGGGCTGAAAGTGAAGAGGGTAAGAGATAGGAATCTTAGAAGTTCCAACACCAACTCATGGGAATCTGAGAAAACTTCCATTAGGCCAGGTTGCTCAAAGTCCCATTCACCTTGGGGCACCTGCAGGGATGGAGCATCCACAACTTCTCTGGGCAATCTGTGCCAGTGTCTCACCACCCTCATAGCAAAGAGTTTCTTTCCTGTCTTTTCTAATCTAAACCTGCCCTCTGTCAGTTTGCCGCCATTCCCCTGTTGGCCTATCACTCCATGCCCTTGTCAAAAGTCCCCAACCAGCTCTCTTATAGCACCTTTAGATATTGGAAGGTGCTCCAAGGTCCCCCACAGCATTCTCTTCTCCTGGCTGAACAACTCTTTCACTCTATCTTCATAGGAGAGGTGTTCCATTCCCACAGCATATTCATGGCTCCTCTAGACTTGCTCCAGTGGGACTACATCTGTCTTGTGCTGAGCTCCCCAGAGCTGGATGCAGTCATCCAGATGGAGCCTCACCAAAGAAGAGCAGACGGGCAGAACCAACCACCTTGAACTGCTGGTCATGTTTTTGATGCAGCCCAGGATATGGTTGTTTTTCCAGGCTGGAAACACACACTGGGGTTTGTCAGCTGCATATCATTTTTCTCAAAGTTGCTGCCAACTGACTGCCTACACAACCTGTATTTATGCTTGGGTTTGTCCTGACCCAAGTGCAGTACCTTGCATTTGGACTTGTGGAGCTTCATGGGGTCCATCTCTCTTCTGCAGGCCCAGCTCTCAAAATCCATCTGGGTGACATCCCTTCCTTCTAGCATGCCAGCTGCACCGCAAGGTTTGGTGTCATTGACAAACTTGCTGAGGGTGCACTCAATATCACTGTCCATGTCACCAACAAGATGCCAGGAGATATTAAACTATGACACCAGCATGCAACCAAATCCTTGAGACATGGATGAAAGACCACGAGGGTGGGACCCACAAAGTACCTCTTGCCACAAGAACAAAGAACGGATTTATTATGCCTTGCTTTTTCTGTATTGTTGTTCTCAACATTTAATTATTAAAGTGTATTCATTCCTTTTTTCAACCAAGTAAGACATGAATCAATTATGGAAAACATTTTAATTACTTAATAATTCGTTAATCAAAAGCTTTAACAACTCTATCTGGAAATACAAGTAATTTTTCCAGTTGGATGGTCATTTATTTTGTCCCTAGTTATTTTCAGGGAAGTGCAAGCAAGAGACTGTGAGATAATATGCAGTAGGAACTGCTCACCAGGTAGGATTGCCTGTAAAACCCAGTCTACTGAATGGCAGAATATCAGACACTTTTTGGAAAAGCTGGCTCAAGAGATGTGACATGAGGCAGTTATTTCTGAACTTATTTTCAGTGCAGAGATAAAAGACGGGCTTCCAAGCAGAGAAGTGAATCTTTCTACCGCAAAAGGTTTATTTTAAAAGATCTCCTGTCATTGTTCTGATTGCTCTCATTGTCATTCATTGAAATACCAAGGGCAATGCTGCCAGGATTTGAGTGTGGGCTCTTTCAGTACCGCAATTCTCAAGAAAAGAGTGAAATAAAATCTCTCACATTAAACAATAATGCTCCTACATCTAATAGCATTTAATAAATTTATTACATAGTACCCTAATGCAGGTTTATACTGTTGCTCATATAAAGACACTGTACAAATTAATTCACTTGGGTCTTTGTAAATGTGTTACCGTTGTTCATATAAGAGATGATTACAAGCAATATAAGCAAAAACATGTAAGCAAACTGGTAATTCAGGAGCAGTCACATAAAGTTGTACTATTTTAAACTATATTCATATTACAAAGAATTAGTCTGGAAATAGTTATCTTACATTAAATCATTATAAAAAAAATCTCTGTTGATAACATCTAAAACATCAGTGATCTTAATTTATCTCAATGTATGCACTAAATACAAATATCCAACATTTACTGTTTGAAATCCAATCCCATTTAAATCAATTCTTCTACTACTTCAGTGTAGCTTGGGAATTCATTAAGTGGTGCAGAAACACTAAGGCCATTGTGACCCATCTTCAACAGAAATGTAAAATCAAGACTTTACAGCTCTAATGAAGCATCAGTCTGCTTTTTAAGTAACACCTAGGATTTCTTATATAGAATGCCTTTCATATTATTTACATTCAATGAATACAAAGAAAGAGAAGAGATGCTCTCATGGATGATTTTCAGTGTTGGCCAGTGTACAGTAAGTACTGACCAGTTGCTATCCAAGCCCTTATTTACCTGACTAAAATGACCTCTATAACATGCAGTCTTTCACAACAGCAACAGAGACATCAGAGATTGGAAGCTAATACTATTTTAAAGAATTCCATTCCTGAACAATATTTTTCTTTTAAACTGCAGTAATCTCCCCTAAAAGAGCAAAAAGTTGCTAAATGAATGTTGATTCTATGAAAATTTTAGAGATATACCAATTTCAAAAGTACCAAAGAGCATGCCAATTCTATTGCACACATCTGTACAGAGCTGAGGATCTACATGGTGAGATCTGAAACCACAGCAGAAATGTAATTAAAATCTCTGGTTGTTGTGAGCTCTCAAACAAAGTAGTGCTAAATTTTCCAAACCTTAAAAATATCTTGAAGTAAACTCAGTTTCATGTGCAAGGTGAGGTCTCACTAACAACCTCACAAATGCAGGCAGATATGAAACTAACTTGTCAAATGAACAACTGCATCCCACAGAGCAAGGTCAAATATTGTTTCAGCTTTTAAATTAATATTGTATAGGCTGTGTCTTCCTTTGAACTTGGTTTTATATTCTACAGAAATACGCTACCTATGGCTTTTAGGAAACCTGATAATCAAGCATGAAAGTTCAGTAACTGCTTTATGTATTTTAGATTACTTTCCTACAGAGACTGGAGATTTTCCTTCTACATTGATGACTACATCTACTTTCTGGAATTATCACACATTTAACTGAAGTGTCTGTATTATTTCACGTGCTTCTTACAATTTATGATTCATTAATGAAAAAGCATAGCTGACTATATCCAAAACAAGAGACAACTCACATCAACATTCTTGGATGTTGCAAATCATTTGTTATGTAAACTCGACTTCTGCTGATCAGCATTCAGGAAAGTGTCATTTATTTCAACTGTAACTTTCATTAATGCACTTCTTTAAAACCTTGTTGTCTACATAGAGTTAGATATTTATTCAAGAACCTATGATAAATTTCCCAGTTCTTGTTATCACTATTATTTTTCTTAGACTCCTGTCACCAATTACTTAAACAGAAAGGAAGACTAGAAAACCTCAAGCAACAAGTAGGCAAGAGAATTTAAATCCCACAAAAGCAAAAAAAAAAAAAAAGAAATTAAGACTGGCTGCATAAAATAGAGCAGCCATATGCTTTCAGCCACATCTTGCTGAAGAAGGGTTAAAATGCAGTCAGAATCAAAGGCATTTTTAAATGAATAAGCTGCTTCTGGACATAAACACGCACGCACTGGCTTACTGCAAACAAATGGATGTACCTGCAGAGACACGGGGACAGTCTGGCAGCATGGACTCCACTGACGTGTCCAGGGGCTCGGAGCTGGACACCCAGTTACAGCAGTTCTGTAAGAGCAGGCAGGCAATTCTTGGGATAAACCAAAAACTCAGAGCAAAAATAAATACAGATGTTGTAAGTGAGGACAATGATCACATCAAAATACTCAAATTAATTTACATAGCAGTCCCAACAGCGATTGGACTGAACTATACTAATTTACACTTACTGATGACAAAATACTGTAATTTCATACTAAGTAAGTAGAGTAAGACTGTAATTCAGGAGATTTGTAATGTCTTTTAAGTGCTACTTTGAGTGCCAGTGGACTTGAGCAGGTGCTTGGACCAACTAGTACCTGAACTACCCACCACACATTTTAAGCTTTTCCTAGTTGGTGTTGATATGAACAGGTGTTGATATAAACACTGAGCCTGCCCACTTGCTAACATTAAGAAATCAGAATTTTTCAGGGTGTTTTGATGGAGTACACTGTGGAAAGAACATTTGTGAAAAGATGAACAACATATTATAACTGAACAAAAGCCATCAAGATAGCAGATTAATATTCAAATAATCAGAAATATAGCTGAGATGAATGTGCATGAACATAAAAAAAAGGCAAATACTGGTCTCTGGGGAATTATATTCAGGAAGCCTTTACATTTACCTTTCATTCCTGAACCTCAGAGTAGGATGAATTTACCATGAATTTTCTAAATGTTTTGCTCCAAATGCTATTTATTCAGAGTAGTCTACAAGCCGAAGTATTAAATAATATGCTTTTACCAAAATATGCTGAAACGACACCAAGTCTATTGAATTGAAGATTTAACTGTAAAGAAACTACATTTTTACTATGATTACCAGCTGAACAACAAGATCTACATTGCTTGCTCTATTAAAAATCTGAGTTTTTCTTTCTGAAAACCTAATTAACTTCATTAAGGAGAAAAAGTAAAAAAACGGCACAACTTGGGAAAGATCCATTCAATTTGCAGACAGATTTCTAAAAAAATCATACCATCAGTCATGATAGTAAAAATGGACGACTTCTCTTCTGGTAAACAGCATGTATTGTGTATTTGTAGATGCTTGCTGCCCTAGTTGTGCACCATGGAGTCCGTCCTCACTGTGGAAAGATCCTTGACTGGTAGATCAAGTATCTTATTGTATTTCCTTAATTCATTCTGTCTGGAAGAAGATGTCAGCTGTGTTGCAGTGAGGAGAGAATTTCAAAGGCTTCAGTCCCCACCAATAAAGGGCGAGGAATGGCTTTTGAATAGATTTGTCAAGGCAACCCTACTGTTCTGGGACCAGGGAGAGCAGGGACAACATAAAGGAAGGGTTGCTGTATGAGATTAGAAAGTGAAGTTCACAAAGCATGGCAGATTTTTGTAAGAAACAGTAGATCAATGAAACTATTGAACTCAATGGAAAAAGAAAAAAACAAACACACTATCCAGTAATATAACATATTTAGTAAAAAATTGCTAAAATGGAAGTATTTCACAAAGGTTTTAAGGTTTAAAGTAGTAAAGCATTATAATTTTATGATTTGCATGTGTAATTTTAATTAACAGCTGAATGTGAAATTGCAAATGTACGGTGGTAGAAATTACAAAAGAAGTAGAATTTTTATGAAGTATTACAATCATTTGAAATAAGTAAAATTAATATTAACTACCGATGGAACACTACATCAGAGAGCTGGAGATAATACAGAAGATTAGCACACAATTAACTAGCTTTTATATACAATGTGACACTTGCCTGTAAGAAATAAGTATTCTCGAAAGCAGTGTCAAGATATGTAAATGGATGATTTGTTTTATCATTCATCACAGCTCCTAATAAATTCAAAAATCATGACTTCTATAGGTACTAAAAATAGGCCACCAGTGATACAGGAGAGATAGCTCCAATGAAGAATTACTTTATTTTAACAATTCATTCTTTCAATGACAGCAATTAGCCCTACAGACAGGCAGCGATTAGGTGTATATTTTAATTATTATTCATTTTACCACTAGCCTTAAACCTGATTAAAGTAAGAGATATCCAGGTGATATGCTACTCTTAAAACCACTCAGCCACATTTCACATATGTAAAATTCTTCTTTCTTATAGGAGATTTTTAATGCTAATGTAAGTTATGACACTCCATCCTCTTTTTAGGCCATTAATCATTTAACTTATTCTTTAACATCTACTTTCTGCAAATGAAATTAAAGGTAATGCACTTTTCTTATTCAGACTAAATGCTTAAAGAAAAATGGAGTTGTCAGATTCAAATTACTGGATTTAAAATTTCAGTTTTACTACATAACACGTATTTTAAGGTTTTGATTTCCCATAAAGAAAATGGGGATTTCTCTGACAGAGCCTGTAGGGGTTACCATTCTTTATATTTTTAACACTTAAGTCAGAGCTGTCAGGCTGCATCCCAGGTGATCCTCTATTCCCATCAGTCATGGCCTATAAAACTTTAAGGTTAAGTCAGGAATAGGCACTCTATACACAAAGTTTCACTAAATCCATGAGAAAAAGTCAAGCCTAACAGGAAGTTCAGAATGTGACTAGTTTAAATTCGTTCTGTGCACCTATTGTTTTAGTGTCCTGCCATGGGAATGCAGAAAACACAGAGATGGGCCTGATCTGGTGACGACGAGACTCATAAACAGTAGTTTAGTTGGTCTCGCTCTAAAAATACGACTTTTAAAATCTCAGCAACCCCATACCTGAGTGTAAGAGCTTCCAAGCACTACAGGAGTAATTACACATCAAAAAGCTGCTGAGAGAAAGGATATTTTGCCAGTCATGCAAATCATCAAACTGAGTCATGAAGAGCTTAAAGGGGATTTTCCACCATTGCCAGATCAAACCAGAAGCACAGGGTGCACCCAGGACTTTGCCCCAGGTATCAAGTACTGCATGGGCTGCCTTGGCATGTCTTTATTTTTCTGTGCAGCAGGAAGAAAACTGGACTTGGGTCTTATTATTTTGACTGCTAACTTGGAAGTTCAGAAATGGCTTTAATCTTAGTTATTTTAGTGGCTGGTATGGATACATGATTTCACCAGTCCTGTAATGTGCTGTCTTTCACACCCAGACATGTTTATTCAGCCATATACAGATGTATATGCTCAAATTCTTTAAAAAAGACACGGCCTTACCTCTCGCATCCACTCTCGAATAGTTTTCCCAACTTCTTGATGCCACACATTGTGAACAGAGTCTGTCAACGCCACAGCAGTTACCTTATTCTTTACTTCTGCCTCTCGTTGAATCATCTGTTAAAAAAATATTGAGTTTAACTTAATCCCTTTTATTGAATAGAGTCTGCTTAGTCAGAGATTAATGATCTTAAATTTAAAAAGAAACCCAAATAGAGATTCAATACCTGACTTCACTTGTTTTAAAGTTTATACAATTCCTAACAGGTCCAGAAAAACAGAAACACCTAATATTTTTGATAAAAAAATATAATACTAACTTTTAACTGACTGAACTATTCAGTCCTATTATTTTCCATGTGGCTTGACAATTCTAGGATTAAAGGTATCATAGTGAAAAAATGGAAGATTCCCTGAGGACACCTTTTACAAGCTTCTCCAAGTTCCTATTTCAGTTCTTCAGGGAAGCTGGTACCTGTGGTTCACTGTAAGGTTCTCATGACTATCATCTACTAATTTTCAGTAGATTGCTGTAGTTTTTCTGATGTACAATCTCACTTTGACTTGTATGGGTTTTTTTTCTTTTTCTATCCAATTTAGCTATCTTGCACGCTCACCATGGTCCCAAAATTATTCTCTCTTCTCTCTCATTCATATGCTTACTCAGCTAACACCAAAGCCTCTCAAAATTTTTAGGATATTAAAGAGCCTCTGTTGTTGCAAATGACAGTATGACTAAATAATATCAGTTCCAAAACAAATTAAATGATTGCTGCAAATAACACAAGCGAACTGACAAAGATGCTGTGGAATTCAGCACTGCTATGCAAGATAAAAGGTACTGGGAAAGAATAGTTTGATATCAAAGAGAGACAAAAAGGTTTTAATCTCCTGACATGAGTGATCCTAATTTGTAACACTGGATCAAAGAAAACATAATAAATGATACTTATAAAACCAGCATTTCACAACTTGTGTCATTATCACTGTGTATGCTGCAATAAAGTTAATGGCTTTTAAAGCTTCCTTTTGTATAAATGTAACACATACCACATTTCTGAAATCAGGCATTCTTTCTTCATGCTCTAGTAACTGCTTATCAGCACACAGGCTGCACCTCTGAACCCACTGTTCCATGTCCTTGCCATAACAATGACTCCAAAACCCTACCAGAAAAAAAGTTTTTTGAAAGAGACAGTATCTAAAAACAAGACCTGCCAGCACACACACCTAACTTGCTTTAAACCCTGCTGTACATTGAATAAGTTTTTGAAACACGCCATATGTACTAATATTCCTGTTCTGGTGCTGTGCATTCTAGCACTCATTTGGCTCCACTGTCTTCAACAAAACACTGTGATTAAACAGGCAAAGGTGCAAAAATATCACTATCCTTGAAGCCCACATACCTACCAATTACTCAGAGTTATTACATGCTGGGCAAAGTTTAAAATCATCACCAGCTCGGAGTATTCCAGCATGACTTCCTCCATGAAGGGCTGGTATTCAGAAACACTTCTAATGACCAGCAAAGATAAAAAATATGTTCTGCTTTGGCAAAAAGTTTTTTTCTCAAGCTACTGTGTCCCATGTTTCTGTTTCGAAAACTAGCCACCCAGTTCATCTTCGAACATCACCTTTTTCTTCAAATCACAAGAAAATACAAAGGTGTAGTTCCCTTTTTCTTTTCCAGACCTAGCTCACATTTGCTATTCTCAATTTCCCTATGCACATGTAAGAACTGGCAGCCATTGATCACCATCTCTTTCTACTCTTTCTTCATATAGTACATGCAGTCTTTGCTTTTCAGATCATACATGATATATAGGAAAGAATATGCAATACCCAACATGCTCCTGGTGCTTGCCATTCAGCTTTGTGGATGCCTGCAGAATTGTATTCTCTTCACAAAGATCAGCAAAGAGACTGAGGCTGACAATGTGATGTTTTTTGATAACTCAGCCATAGTGCTAGGGTTAGGATAAGGTCTCATGGATGCAGCAGCAAAGAGGGATCAAAGGGATTAACTGAGCTTCACTTACAGATTTCTTAACATCCAGCCCAGAAGAAAAAAGTTTTGGTAGGCATCCATGCCCTTCTGAGTCAACTTAGAAAGAAATAGACAAAAACAATACATCAAGTGGGGAAAGGATCAAAGGTACAACCTTCACTTAAACAAGAAGTCTAACGTGTCCATATTTCAGTGACACAGAAATGTCACAACAGAGCATGTCAAACTGAGGACACTTTTGCTTCTATCAGAGTAGCTCAAGTTCCCCACTACAATGGGACATTCACTGATAATAGTAATCAAGGAGAACAGATCCAGGTTAAGCTCAAGCAGCAGACCCTCTTATCAGGGATGGTAATTTATCCTGCAAGCAGATACAAGAAGTCTATATGCTTTTGGGCACAGATGCTTCAATACTCAGCAAATACTTCAGATTCAAAGGATTGACAGTTCACAGTTAGAACATAATCATCTTTTTCAAAACCAGTTTTGAATTAAGAAAATTTTAAAAATTAAATGAGTGCAATAGAATTGGAAAAGTAAAATAGATAAACTTTAAACAAAAATGTAGCATCCAGCCACCATTCAAATTTGATATAACTCAAAAGTTGTTCTAAATTCCAAGGGAAGGATACTGTTGGATGTATGATTTACATTTCCCAGGATTTTTTTTATTCCATGCAGACTGTAGAGTCTTTTGAGGTGGACATACTAAAACTGAAGATAATTAGTAGACCACAGTCTACTAAAAATACTAAAAATTAGGTATTTTTCTTCAGAATAATCATGTTTCTTACGGAAGCAAACAAAGGCCTAAGGATTCTGTCTAAAGTTCATTTTTGCCTTATACTCTTGGTACATCAGTAAATACCACAGACAGAAAGTTTTCACAGCCTATGAATTACTTAATTTCCTGCTCAACACCCATTAAAAAATCTTAAATTATTCATAGCTGAATAGATTTTGCAGGAAGACACGTCTCTGTGAACCTCATCACTGGATGGCTCACTCTCTCCATACACTCCTTCTTCCAATAATTCATTTACAACCAGAAATAGGTAAACTGGCACTTCTCTGTTACATAAACTGGTTCTCATGTATTACTGCAGCATGCATGATTCTGGGTCCTCTAGACTTTCCCATTAATTGTCTCTCCTTAGGCACTTCCATTTTATGCTTTTTTTTTGTGTTCCTTTTTTGCAGCCATAGTAAAGTTTGACTTTGTAACCTATTAACCATATACCAACACTATATATTTGATTCCCTTAGAATGACAAGTTGTAGACCAATTTTCCTTGCAACAAGTTAGAAAGCATACATCTTTTTGAAGGTCCTCTTTATCACAGTGGTTGAAAATTAGTTCCTTCACATTGGAAGGGAAAACGTCAATTATCTAGTTGCAGAAGTATTCAGCTCTACCAGTTACATAAGCAAGAACTTGAAACTCCCTAAAAATGCATTCCTTAAGTTCATACATAATAATTCCTCATTTATTGCTCAACTTAATAAGTATTCTACTGCTAATCTGTCTATAAGTTTATATTACACAGTTATCATAACATTATAATGCCAAAAGATTGATACCTGTATTATCTGTAGCATATGTAAATAAAACATAGCTTCACACATATCATACATATGTGATATATTTAGCTTGCATAAATAGCTAAAACAGACAGTAAAATATGCCTTTGGTATATATTTTATAGCATAATACTCCTGTAGAATGAAAGCATCAGCGTGTTAGAAGAGGACTCAAAGGTCTGATCCTGCAAGCATGAAAATCCATGAAAGTACCAGCTAGACTTTAGGTAAATGGCCTTGGGAGTAAATCCTTGAAACATTGTTTCTGTACTCTTTATACCTACTCTAACATTTAAAACAGGTAAAAATTCAAACTTCTGAGAAAAGTTAAAATAAGTTAAAATATAATTTTCTTTACAGGATTTTATTTTTGCAGGTTCATACAATCAAAGCAACAACCATCACTTCATATTCAGGGAATAAGCACTCTTTTGAGTTACTTGTAATTAGGAAAGAGGAAAAATGGATTAAAAAGGAATTAAAAACACATCCAAATTTTAACTTCTCTTGAAGTTTTGAAATAAACCTTTCAGCTATTTTCTTCATCTTCCATCCTAATTTCAGTTGTGGCATGGTGTTTACATGTGGCACTGGGCTTCAATAGGCATGTTGACAACAAGCACTTGACTTGGAGCAATATAATTTTGATGCAAGTCCTTCATTGTATCCAGTTGCATCACACTGGTTTGAGACTCTTAAGACATTTTGGCACCTGCAAGCAGAATTGTTTCCAGAGGAAATAACTGGAAGTCCCTGTCCAAAAGTCCTCACTGGTTTCCAGAAGTAGAATGAATTTGCAGTAGAAATTCTCGTGAATCAAAACAACATCAATTGGACACTGAAATATTTATAAAAAGCACTGGTAGATAGGAAGAGAGAAGAAATCACATGATAGTAAGAGCATACAAGAGGGCAATTTTTACTGCCTTTTTAAAAGGTGTGCAGATTCCTTTTTGGTAACTTCATATGCTCTCCTTGTAATTTGCTTGTTACAAGTCTACAGTCAACCAACATCCTCTTCAACCATCCTTTCACTCAGTCTCATACAAACCAAGCAACTGGTCTATCTGCCTGGCAGCACTTGAGCCTCTCCTCAGTTACGAAAAATTCCTCTTCACCAGGAAGTATGTAATTCTGTATGTCTGTAGCGCAGGTTTGTTGGTCTGGCATTCCTAAGACCTTTCACTGCTTCCTGAATAGAATTCCTAAATTTCTGAAATACTCTCAAATTTCTGCATGTCTTAAAATGGAATTAGATCCCCAAGATCTCATAAAATATTATTCATTAGGAATTAGAATTACTGGGCAACTACGCTTGAACAGCAAAAAGCAAAAATAATAAACAATCCAAAGTTCCACCAGTTTTCATTTTCAATTAGCAACAACAATAAACTTTCCTAAATGAATTCGCAGATGAGATAAAATCCCTACTTGCAGTAGACGAATCCCCTGATACACATCAGTTTTTAAACAGCAAAAGAAAATACCTTCAAAGACACAATGAGAGAACAACCATAGTACTTCCTGATATTTTGTTCAAAGATCCATTGGATGTTACATCTACAATGGTGATACTTTTCTACAGCCATAGATCACACTGTAACAGTAATAATAATGCATGAACATACCAGAACAGATTGCTTTAGAGCATCTGGAATCTAGGACTTGTCAAAGTTCACAACGTACACCCATCTTGCAGCACGTCTAATGAAAATTTCCACACACACCTTACATTGGGGCTGTAAGTTCATATATCAATCATGATTAGAAAAATACTTGAATAAAAAACAGCTCAAGATATAAAAAGTCATCTCCCTTATGCATAGCCCAGTAAAAAACCCCAACAATAACAAAAAAAACCTGTACACAAAACTCTGCTGGTATATTTTTGAATGGTGTAAACAAAACTCATGGCTATCTTGTCAAAAAAGCCTCAGGCTTCAGCTTTATTAAAACTTTAAACTTAATACAATTCTCCTGTTCTCTTGACCCTAGTGTCATGACACGTAGCTTACAAGAGAAAAGTCTTTGAGGACCTGTAATAATGAGGGAAACACCAACTTCCCAAACACAGGCAGTTTTAGGGGTGGCAGGGCTATGGGTAGGAATGCTGGCTCACCTCACTTACAAATCTCCCAGCAATTTGTCTAACATGAATGAAGCGCAGCAGTTCAACAGAAAGCCTATCACATGACATAAATTGGTATAGTATCAGGGGGATGAAAGTCTCTGCATTGTTCTGCTACATCTTGCCGACAGGAGACCAAACCAAAACAAGCTGGTGGCAGGGACATCCTCCACTGTCTGGAGCACAAAATGTTGGCCTCCTGCAGGTAACTTCCTCACAAAAAATGTACATTAGACAAGAGGGCTTGGCGAAGCTCTTCACATTAGAAATTCAACTAAAGCAAACAAAAACGAATCCCTTTTTTCACTGCACCTCAAGACATTTCAGCAATGCAGGTTGCTGAGATACTTGCTTTGCACTGCTGCAAAAACTGTGCACAGTTTTTTGCCAAAACAAGATGGCGCTGTGATGATCAGAAAAGGAGGTTTGGAGCAGCTAAGTCTACCTGGAGTCAACCAGCTGGGAGTCCTTCCTGACAGATGGAGTCTGCTGTCCCAAGACTGGAGATTAGAACTGGGGAAATCTCATTGGTGCGAAAATCAAGTTGTGAAGGGTCAACCTTCAAAAGGGTAAAGCTTCTACCTATCTCCTATCCAGGTACAGAATGGGAAGCCTGATCAATTTAAGTGTTAATGTTCCTATGCTGCTGATAGCTATTGGCTTGCCTCTAATATATGAGATAAAAACCAGTCTGGTGTCATGAAAGTGGAGCTCCACAAGGGGCAGTTCAGGCTGCCAGAAAGTGTCCAAAATTATCATGTGCAGTATTTAGCACAACTAATGCTGAGTAGTATCTGATACTCAAGCTAGGTTGTTTAAAGGTAGTTTGGGTACGTCTACTGCAAGTACATGAGCCCCAGGAAAATCATACTTGCAAAATCACATAGGTCACTAAACTATTTCATTTTGTACTCACAGTTAACTTGGATTTGGGTAGTACAAGATGGTGCAAGTATGTGATCACACCAAACCTCCAGCACAGCAGATCCTTTGCTGCTCTGGCTTTACTGCATGTCTGTGTAAGCAGCATTCTCTTAACAGGGATGCAGGAGGTTTTCTGGCAGGAGGTGGCATCAACTCTCCAAATGAAATGAACTCAGCCAGCAAGATCATTCCTCTACTGGTAAAGCTACGCAAAACCTGCCCTGGAGATTTTGTTAACAAAGTTATCTTGGCTATGATGGTGAGGGATTTTTCCATTCTTTGCCAGTATAATCTTATTGGCTGCATGTCATAGCTCTGTTTTCTCTTGGTTTATCTGTATTTCTGAAGCAGTGGAGAGCTATTTGAATGCCACGATTAGTTTGAAATAAAATAATACAGTAAAATAAAATTTTTTAAAAAAATTACCATTAAAGAAATTAAATTAAAATAAAATATAAAATAAATAAAATCCAAAGCAAACCAATCACAATAAAGCCAAAATATTAGTTAAGTGCTAAGAGGAGCCATCTAGACCCATGATCGAAAGCTTGAAGTGCTGTAGTACCAGGAAAGGTCAAGTTCTATATGGACTAGGAAACAGAGATGTCCTGCTTGAAATAGCAAGTGTCTTCAGCTTGCTATTCTGGGCTCAACTTTCATAAGGACTTTCATAAGTCCTAGTCAGCTCTGGGCACGGTCAAACCACAAGCTATCATTTTGAACACCTCCTTGTAAAAATGTAGGTTGGGTGCCAGACTTTCAGCCTCATCTTGCAGCCACTAGAGCCTGTTAGACGCATTTAAGAGCAGCAGTGCACAGTTGACCCCCAGCAGTGTTGCCCAGCTGACGTTTTATCAGAGGTGCCTCATCAAAGCGTGGTGTCAAACACTGCCTGAGACCTATCAGTGAGCAAATAGTAGTGAGTTTTCAAACCCCACCAGTGTTCTTGCTATTGACGGAAGTTGTAGGAAGCCCCATCTCAGGGAAGAGCAGGGTCTCGGGAGGCAGATGATTCAGTTGCCACCTGTCAGGCACTCTGCAGTAGTTCTTTTCAGTAACGAACTGAAAAAAGTTCTTCCTAAGGTTATTTGCTTGAGCTGAACATCTTCTAAATTACGGTGGACCAGTTTTGCTCTATCTAAAAACCCAGTATGCATATAAAATGGATGAATGAAACTAGTTGAATTTTAGCTGGTCTTGTTGGGCTCCTCCTTTGCATTACGGGGGTGAAAACATCTAAAAGCCTTGAGCCAGAATTAAGTAGGTTCTTGGAATTTTCCTTATTCATATAAAGTTAAATAAAATACTGTGATCTTAAATCTCTGAGATGACAAATTAGTTGAAATAAACTGCTCCTAAAGATCAGTGTGTATAAACTGCTCCTGAAAATCAGCATGTAACAGAACTAAAAACAAACAAGGCTTGAAAATGAAATTATACAAGGGGTTGGAGTTTTGTTTTGATATTATACAATTACAAAGGTAATGGTTCATATCTAATGAAAAACACGGCCTGGAGTAAGTTATGGAAGTAATTTTCTCAAGTTTCAATAAATGTGTAAATCCAGAACTCAGTGTACAAGTGAACAATCATATTAGTGAATTTAATGTTAAACAATCAAGTAAATAATTGTTTTTACATGTTAAGTATCAAATACAGCAGGGTAAAATGGCATTACTTCTTCATTGCCTCTGTTTGAATGGTACATGGAAAACTTTTATTACAGTTTCATGCAAATCTCATGCTGGTGCATTTTTCGAGGAAATAATCGGGTTCCTCGTATTTAATTTTATACCTAGAGAAAGAGAGAGAACTGCACTGGTTTAACATCAAGCAGGTCAAATCCTTCACAGATTTCTAGATGTTGGCTGTGTCTGAACAAGGGCTGGTCATTTATTTAGGAAGTTGCCCTGGTTTTATCATGCACACAAACACATCAACCTACATATTAACTTTTACTAGGAAGCCAAACTTAAAAAAAACCCCAAAAAAACAGAAAATGAGAAAAACTGTATGTTAAGCTCAGCACCTCACAGGTGGACACGAAGTCTGACATCCTTGTTATTTAAACATAGTTGGATATCCACTTCAGCTAGA
This sequence comes from Orthonyx spaldingii, assembly GCA_013397795.1. NCBI lineage: Eukaryota > Metazoa > Chordata > Aves > Passeriformes > Orthonychidae > Orthonyx > Orthonyx spaldingii. The sequence goes on along the minus strand of VZTJ01001891.1, from coordinate 133,540 downwards.
GGATAAGACAACATTCACTCTTCCTGTCCTTTGAAGCTTCAGCTTCGACTCTTGTAACCTCTGAGTAACTTCAGAAAGGAAAAGTTTCTCCACAGGCAAGGTCTCTGAAGCAAGAGGGTATGTAAACTCAAACTTCTGAGGTCACACAAACTCTTGGAAGTAACTCTCCTTGTGGTTAGGGAATGACAAATTGTGCTTTGTTATTGCAGGCAGCCAAAAGAGAGGAGCAGCAGCTTCCCTCTTCTTTCCCATTAAAATGCTGCTGCCACTTACATGCTCCTTCACCAAAAAATTATGTGCATGTGTAGCAGAAACCCAAATTACACAAAGCAGACCACAACATCATAGAACCATAGAACAGTTTGGGTTGGAAGGGACCTTAGGCATCATCTAGTTTCAACCCCAGTATATGACTGACATCTTCAAAGTCTGGAAAAACAGTAAAGCAGAAGGAGAAATACTGGATAATTTTTTTATCAGCTCTCTTTATCAGACATTGGACACGTCATCAGATAACCAACAATGTTTTCTACCCACTCATGAGATGGGCCAGTAGTAGCAAGGTCACAAGTCTCTTTGGGGAGATTTCATATGCTGAAGGTCTTTGTGAAGCCAAGGATGTATAACTATAAAAAATACAGGTTTATATTATATAAAAAACAAATGAAAGAAATTATTCAGAAAAAGATCTTCCAATTCAGAGTACAGAACTGACTCATAATTGAATGTCTGGTCCATGTCCTGTGCCAGCAGTCATCAGGCACAGCTTTATTGGCAAAGGAAGCTCAGAGTCTCCTCCCTTCAAAGACATGGGGCATGGACCTGCTCTCCATCACATCGGGAGAGCCATGGCACTGCAGGAACATACAACTTACACCTCAGCATCCCTGGACATAGAAACAGGGTAGGTGTCTTGGATGCTGTCTCACTCCCATGAAATATTTCTGTGTGCCTCCTCCTGGCCTGCTCAGTGATCCTGCACCAACCTGGTAATCAGCTTGCTCATGTAATTTACTTCTGAATAATGCTCCAGGACACTGATGTGTACTATGCTCTGCATTGCCCCTAGCACAAGCCAGCTCATTAAACACCACAAATCACCCTCCAGTACTGATGACATCACTCAGAGAAGTGATGTCAGGTAGAGGTGAGTCAACAAAGAAAAAAGAGTGCTACTTCTCAGCATAATGAGTGCTGTGCCTAAGTGTGAGGACAATGGATGCTGCACAAAAGCACCAAATATTCCCAGCTGCCCATGTAGGAAGGTACTCATTTATCATACAGTCCTTCTTTCGTGAAATAACCTAAACTCTTGCACTCACAAGCCTCAGAAAGGGACTGGCTTGTTAAGAATGATGCATGTTTACTTTCAAAATTGTTAGGAAGTGGAAAAGTCCTCCCGAGAATTTTGTATTGAACTCTGCTTCTGGTGGTTGCACTCAGTTTGCCAGACTCAGACTTTCCTGGAGGTATCAGCCAGGCCACACTGGCTGGCTCCTGAAACCAGGCTACACCAGTGGGCAAGCTGGGATGGCTCAGAGAGCACTGGGCAACCCTCTCCTCTCGATGCAGGAGGAGCCAGCAAACAGAGCTGCAACAGTGAACATCTGGTCCACCAGGCAGGACCTGAAGAAACAGAAGCCTTTGTCCTGTGACCATATGAGCTCACCAGGATGTCACAGGACCATGAAGATCAGCCAACCCTGCACTAAAGCAAAAGCAATGTCTGCTGAGCTTTCTGCACAAACTTTCTACAGTTTCTGGTCAGCGTACTCTGAAAAAGGCTTGCTGCTGATTTAATTACTTGCCTATCTTCGTAAGCTAAGGGCTCATAATTTTCAATTTAAGAAGTCCCACTTCAAAAAAAGATTTCAGAGATATCATGGAAAGCAAAATACACCAAGTGAAATCTACATATTCAGGCCATCATCAATAAAAATTTAAAATGTTAAAATCATGGGATAAGGTGGAAAGTCAGTCCCTCTTTGCCACAGCACTTCATGTCTGCTTTTTATTATACATCTACCAAATGATAACCTCCTTGAAAGAGAACCATTTTCGTTTTGTTTGGTCCTGAACACACAGTTGGAAGTTTAAGCACCTAGCACACAGAGAAGCATTCCTGTATGCTCTTTGCCTAATTTTAAAATAAGTTGAATAGAATATACATAATAGTAATTTAGTTAGATCAAAGGCAGCTGGAGCCACCCCTGTGTTTATTTCCAAACCATTACACATCACTAGCAAGATACTCCACATGACCCTCTGATCTCATAAGGTTCATAAACAACACTAAACCAGAAAGCAACTGCAAGCTTTATTTCTGCTCCTTTTCCTCGAAAGTCCTCTTCAGTTAAGAAACATACCAGGATAAGTTTGCATTTCTTTATTTCCCTACCAGCACCACCACCACCTCAGCTTATGCAGGCAGAGTGGAGTCTTGATGAGTGACTCACTACCATGACCAATATGGCTTACCACACAATTGGTTGAAACTCATCATGTAACTGGACCATGACATCAAATACAGTTCACAGCTCCCATCTCTGGAAGCTTCAATATCCCTCTCCGTCCTCTTATAAAAATGACATCACACTCACATCTCTAGCACTTAAATAAGTAAGTCTTTATATAATAATAAGCAACTTGAAGGTTTCTGTATGCTTTGGGAGAGGTTGTACCAATGGAGGGCACAAGTTCTTAACTTTAGAAGCACATATAGTGCCAAATCACATTCAATATATAGGCATGCACTTATGGCTTCATAAGGGTCCTTCTAAACCTCACAAGAAGTGTCACTACACTAGGAAAAATGCTTTGCTAGGTTTTCTCAATTTAACCAAATTATTTTCTAAACTAATGACCAAACTCACAACCACCTTGAAATATAGGCAAACCCTACTCTGCTGAACTATCATGGGTCTGCCTACCTCTAACACACCCTGACCTAACCACCAGAACAAGACCAGCCTTCCAGAAGCTGTGAAAAGGGAGCAAAGGTGTGCTGCCAGTGTTTTCAGGTAATTTTCCTCGCCCTTCCCCCAGTTTTGTGCAAACTTCTGAAATGAATTATTTTGGCTTTGGCTTCAAACCTGTGCTATTGGACGAAACAGTCCCATCAAGACGGCAGGTTTTTTTTGCCCACACTTCTTTTATTGCTAAACTTAGATTCCACTCCTCCTCCTCCCCTCTGGCAAATGGGGCCAGAGATGCAGGTGCAGGTAAGCTTGAGCCCAACATTATGAGCAGCTCACAAAACATCCTGGTGCTAGGACATGGAGGCACGCTGCTTCTGCAGCAGCTGGGACAGCCTGTTCTTCCTGGTGGGACACCAGACCTGTTGCTCCAAGTCCACAGATCCCTGAGACATTATTATTAGGAGAGAATGTTGTGTTTTGGATCATAAATATGTTGTCTGGGATTTTCTTTTTCTGCAATTGCTGCAGTTTCCAGAGAGGATGACATTGCATTGCAGGCCAGCTAGCTTGGCTGTTGAAAGCCAAGTGTGAAAATAGTGGCACTAAATCCCACCCGAGCCATTCTTGAAGAACACAGGTGTGAACATGTGTTGTGGGACATGGATTTTATCAGCACTCTTCTGTCTTAGGTTTTCAACGTGAAGCTACAAGCATGTCAGGCAGATCACTCCCAACATCTGAGGACGTGTTCTTGGGAGAGCAAAGACCTGTGCTGGTTCTGTGCTAAATGTGCATTTCACTTGCTAGTACCCACCAAGCTCTGCTCAGCATGCACATGTATTTTATTTATCCAGGTTGAGGTGTTACGAGCAAACTCTGAAGTTTATGTGAGTAATGAGGGAGGTGGCTGATGTGATTCATTTGGTCCAGTGACACTTGTATTGATGAAATATCATTTAGGTTTGATGAAATACCTAGTTCTGTGCAAAAAAATCTACTGCAGAAATCTACTGCAGCATATATGTGGCATGCCTGCTGTCTCAAGGAAAAAGTCATACTTTTATAAAGGGTTATGTGCATCCCTATGGACATAAACACACCTCTGAACTGTCCCAGCAATTTCTCCAGAAATGTACATATATCAGAGAGTTGCCATTTCAGGTTCATATATTAATGAATCAGAAATTGCATTCCCTTTATTGCAACTGTCCTCTAGCATTCCCCTACCTTAAGGAAAATAGCACTTCGAAATGCTGACAAGAGCCAAGTCTATAAGCCCATTATTCAACTACCAGACAGTAAGCACCAGTAAGAGACGAGACCAGAAGATACACACTCACAAGGACTTCTTCTCAGGTACTGGGAAGCTTTCTGTTTTCCCTTGATTTCAATTTATAAAGCTATTCCAACATTTATGTGAGCACACTATAGTGGTCTAAGTCACATATAGCATGACAAGCCATTGAAGTTGCAGTCTCACAACTTCCACAGCATTACTGAAGCACTAAAACCATAAACAAAAGAGTTTTCACACTCTATCTGTCAAAATCAATTTTACTATAACTATTATGATACTTCTTCTAAGATGAACAAATTTAGTAATTTTCTTTTACTTCTCCTTCTTTTTTCAATTATGATTTTATCTATTCTAGTCTAATATGAAAGTAGATTGGAATGATACCATGTGGCTCAAATTAAGACACATCAGTCCAATTCTTAAGTAAACTGGTAACAACTTTTTACGCAGCTTTGCTTGTGGGAAGTGATGGTGGCAGCAGCAGCCCAGAGCAGCTGTTACAGTGCAAATTCAGCTGCACTGCTCCGCTAACTTATTAAAATTATTTTGAAAAATAAACCCACCAAACCCTTCAATGCATGAGCAGATCATTTATTCCTACTTAAAGGGTTTGAGTTGAGACTCCCAAAGCAATGGCTAGGAGTGATTTTCACCAGGCATTGGATATAGATCATTCATGAATTGCACAAAGGCTACTGAAAAGCCATCAGATGGGAACAGCTTTTGGTCACTACTAAACAGGGGGCAGATTTGAACCAGTGACCTAGAAGTGAAAGACTTTGTAATCTGATTACCAATCCCTTGAGCCATCCCATCCCTCCCCTTTTCTTTTTTACTGATAAGAGAAAAGGAGTCTTATTACCTAAGCAACTTTTGTAGCCTGTTAGCAATGCAAAAGCTTTCATTTAGTGCTTGAAAAGGAAAGTCTCATGGGCACGCTTATTAGCCCATCTCAAGCACAAGCTCTGTATTATTTTTCCCTATTAATTTCAAAATAAATGTATTGGTATAAAAGCGTAGCACAATGCTTTTTTTTGATAATGATTTATAGTAAAGTTCTTGCTGATTAAAATAGGTGCTGATGAGAGGTTTTTACATAGCTGTGGAGTCAACAGATCCCTTACTAGCAAAGGAAGAGATAACATGCTCCTTTTGTCAGCAAATACTCCACAGAATATAAATACATTACTGAAGTATGGTGCGTGTAAGCATCTAAATCACTTGTTTCTTATACATAAATCATACAACCACCAAGATGTGCTTTCTCACTCAGAAGCAGGAAGGTTTGGTACATTCTATAGTTTGATTGTCAAACAGCATTTTAATGAACAAACAGGATCTTCCAAGTATGCCAAGACCCATCTGTATCACCTTTAGGACATGGTGAAGCTATTGTTTCTCCTTTTCCTCCACAGTTCTTTACTCAAGACCCTCAGGAAGAAATCTGGGAGACCTTTACTGCCAATTTCCTACCTCTTTTTTTTCCCAGACACTGTGGTCTGCATATTGCCGATCCTTCTTTGGTTGGAGGTAATAAACAATTAGCTACACCATACTGGTGTGGTGTTTGTGTTTTTCTTTGCTGTACTACACTCAGCTAATGTTTCAAAAATTAATGCAAGTGTATCAGCACTGAAATTAACTTTTCATAGCTGTAAGCAAAATCCTTCTAGGAGTGGGAAAATCCTATTATAGCAGTTCTGGCATCTCACTGCTTACAGACCATTAGCACGCACAAAACAAGATTTCAAATTAACATTTGGTGAATGCAAAAAGAGTTGCTCTCTTGTTGATTAAACATCTCTTTTATTTCTTTTTGCTTATGACCTGATAAAGCAAAACTAGGTGATGCTCACTGTTCTTAAATGACAGATCTATTACTAAACATTGGATGGGTGACTAGACAATCCAAGACTACTACATGATCATACAGACATAATTAGGAAACCTATATATTTATAATAAACATGCTACACTATCCTCTGGAGCTGTGCAGTAACTTCCAGGAGGATTTTTCAGAAATGCATATACTCATCTCACTGTTTAAAAAGATATTGCTCAAAATTAGAGTGGTTCAAAACCACCTTAACATTTGTAAGCAATTATGCAGGACTAAAATACAGTACTTACAATTCACTCTGCACAAAACACAACCTATTATTATACTGGCTTGCCTTTTAATGATGATGAGTTCTGGCTAGAACAGTATTTTATAAGTTTATTAAAAAATTACTTATCTTTTTTAAGACAATCATCATGTTTTCAACATCTTAAATCTAGAACTTATATGTGGAAAATCCTTTAGTTACACCAAGTAGCCATCACCTCAACTAAAAGATCATTTCTAGCCATCAGGCAATCTAGCTGTTAACTACACACATTTATTAATACTTGGTGTGAGAAGATTTACACACTCACTGAAAGTAAACAACACTTAACCAGAAAGAATCATTCAGGCTAAACACCAGGGAGACATAACAAAAAAAAGATTTCATATAGGGTCCAATCCCAAATCACTGCTTAGCAATGAACAATGAACAATGCTTGAAACCACAGGACTTAATTTCTTGAACTGGAGTGCTGGAATTTCATAGGAAAGAAAATTTCCCGTCCTGGCCCTCACACAGCACACCTTATAATACTCTGCCAATTGCAGAGGACAAGGGCAAGCTAATAGCAGTGCTTGGTGTCTTCACACTGAGCTTGGTTGTTATTGTTTTGACATCTAAATTTCATATTAATTTTCTGATGCTTCTGAAATGATGCCTGGCTTTATTAGCCCAATTAATCTGATTATTCCACTTCTTTCATAATTCCCGTCCAAAATAAATGAGCCTATAAATGAAAGAAACATTTGAACTTGGAGCAGCAATTCAGGTGATTTAGTGTTCTGTAATTGAGAAACATTTTTCCAAGGGTAATGTAAATGATACACATTTAACACATACAAAGACGGATCCTTTAAATTTCCTATTCTCATCCTCTGCTTATCTTTCTCCTGACCTTTGCTGAAATAAATCACCCTAACTCGTCAAGACTCTCCCTAACGCATTTCTAACACTGTGCATCACACTTGCTGGTTGGAAGCACAGCTGGCAAGGGATCTAAACCCCATCGCTGGGCAAACTCAGCCTTCTGGCTTTGCCAAGAATAGCATTTCAAGTTGCGTTTTTTTTTTGTACAATTGTTACTGTATGGGACAATTGATTCTGCATTCATTTGCAAGTGCTGCTGACTCCATCCATGATATTAACACAGGGCTAAAAACAAAACAACAATGAATTAAACAGCCAAGACTTTTTTAATAAGAATTCAATTGTTAATTAAAATAAGATTACGGAATTCAGCCCAATTCTGCTCGCTGTCCCAGAAGGAAGCTGCAACCGAGGACAAGCAGTGCCCTCTAGTGTCACCGGCTGCCGAGACCCCCCCTCGGCAGCATCGCGGGGACTGCCTGCGGAAGAGTGAGCATCAGCCTCCCGAGCTGCGCAGGCTGGTGCGGGCGCTGTGCGGGCGCAGGACCGCGCGCCGGGATGCAGGACGGCGCACAGGGATGCTGCCTGCACGGCGCCCCGCACTCCTGCACCGCAGCACACGTGCATCCACCAGCGCATTTACTCGTTATTCTGTGCCCGTGTACATGCACACACGCACACGCACCGAGCCTGACATGTTCAAGGCATCTTTAATGGTGCAGGCAGCTTAGAAAAAAAGATATTTCAGTGTAAAGTAGCAGGCCATGCATGAAAATGGGTGTCAAAAAGCTCGGCAGAAGCACTCCCTGTGAAGATGTCTAACAGGGACTGCTGAATACACAATACGGGCAGCACGGGCTGAATGGCTAAATTGGAGTGGCCAGAACACAGCCATAAGGCTTTGAATCCATCTGAAATTATAATTAAACCTGTAATGAGTGTTTTGACATCTTCCCCTCTTTTTTTGTTAATTGAAGGTTAAAAGTATTTAGACTTTTTTAAGGTCCAGTATCAACAATTTTGTAAGATAACTTCTATGCCTTCTAGCAAATTACCTCAAACTTTACTCTTTGGATATAAAAATGGTCTCCCAGCACTCTCAAAAAATTCTCTCTGATGGAAAAATGCTACAAAACCTCAGTAGGTGTTTTATTTAAGCTGAAATTACAACGCAGTCAATGCTGGGTTTGTTTAATTTTTCATTTTACTGCATAAACATTTGACAAAGAGAGAAAGCTATCTGTTCATCTTGTGAATGATGGTATGCGTCATATGTTCATTAGTATTCTCATCATCCATAAAGTATAGGCAATAAAATAAGGAAACAAAGGCAAAAGGTATAAAAGAACAATACAGGACAGCACCAGTTACAGGCACACGGAAAAAGCCTCAAACATATAAAAAGATATATATGAGGTATCAAATAAGCCATTATTCTAACAGTATTAAAAAAAAATTTAAAAATTGCAGCCTGACAGTTTTTCAATTTCATTTGCATAAAAAGTGCAAGTGACTATTTATAAATATATTCAGATCACAAGATGTTTGTACTGTTTTCCCACCTAAAGCATTAATAGACATTTATTCCAATCCTTGCATTTTAGAAAGCAATGTACATAATTAGGCTTTTACAAAAAGATTACAACACACATTATGAATTGATTCTTATTTAAATTGAAGGCAGCAAATATGTATTAGTTCAAGAGACAAATACTTGAAAACACAAGGTTCAGAATGACAGTAGATACATATTTAGTTCCCTTAAAAAACCATCAGGGCACAATTGCCGATAAAATTTTATCGTGTCAGATTCACTAAAATCTCTAAATGCAATATACACATTTAGGCTTAATATCAAAATTTGGAAGGTTTTGTTTGGAAGGTTTTAGCAGTAATTTAGCATTCTGAAAAAGCTAGCAATAGCAACTAAAATATTTCAACTGCATTTTACAGCAGATGCTGCATCTATGGCTATTACCAATAAATATTTTTTTAGGAGGTAGTGCTACCACCTGGTGAGCCCATCCCAAACCCCAACATGGTTCACCTCAGCATAAAACAGTCTGGAAGGCAGAAGGCAAAAGTGCAAGCAAAAGTGTAATTAGATATTACAGATACTAAGAAAATTTTTATTATTTTCCCACCACACTCAAAGATGCTAACAGCTATTTTAAGGAACAGAAGAAAAGACAAGGTTGCCTGCAACAGCACGCTTCATCCCTTGTGCCTGAGGATGCAGAAGATGTGATAGGAGGTTACAATTTAGGCTGGCCGGCAGAAATTAATTTTGCAGAAGAAAGCAGTTGCTATTTACCCCGAGCTCAAGCCATGCGCGGCTTGCTTGAGGACAGGGAGCACATGCACAAGGCGCAGCCCCACACAGGCATCTGTGTGGCATGAATGACACCAGCAGAAGAAAGGAGGAACCCAAAGACTGACATCTCCTCAGTATTACTCATTATCTTTGCACCACAAGGAGGGTTATGATCAAAATGGAGGCATTTTTGGTACTTGGCACTTCTGCTGTTTGAGGCAGGTGGCTGGGGTGCACTGGCTTTGCAGGGAAGGGAGGAAAGGGACAGATGCAGGCTGCTGTGTGAGGGCAGGCACCAAGCGTTTGCTGCTGACAGGCTGGAAAAGTTTCACTTGGGATACATCTGGGTGGAAGAGGAGTAATTGAAGGGGAGTGTGTCGATATGTGAGAGGTCAGGGCGAAGCAGGGAAGGACTGAAACACACCTCTTGTATTACCAGCATCAATAGGTCTTTGACGCTATAGAAAATTACTCTGCTAAAACTTATTACGAATTTATTGACACTATGTACAACGTGTAATCCTGTGCCGAGCTGCATGCGATGTATGCAGGGCGATGATAGAACAACACACTGTGGTATATATGCATTTGGCTTACTGAATGCAGACGGATGCTTTTCCCTACAGGACGTGTCTCCTGAACTACCTGATTCAGAAATATTTGTTTAAGCTGCAAAAAGTTATCTTAGTCTGTATGAAAGAGAACCAGAAGCTAGAAATATTTTTTAATTCAATGTAAGATACCCCAAGGAATGTGCAATATATAACTAAATTTAAATTTGTACAGTTACAAACTATAGACTTGCTATCTCTTTCCACAAATTCATGTGAATCTACCAAATATAGTGGCACCGAAATTTCAAATTGCTTTTTATTCTGTAGCACTTGCTTCACAATTACAGTAAATACTTCACTTAGATTTTACTTAGAAGAATACTGCAAAATATAAAAAGGTATTGAGTACATATAAAAGAAGTGCAAGTCAAAGCAACGCCAATAATAAAACATCACTGTTTTCTATGCAATTCAGTAAAAATCAGTTTTGCCCAGCCAAAAAAAGGATTTAGCCTCTATTTAAGTAGGACAATTACTTTGGAGTTTTTTTCCTGGAAAAAAAGGTGTTAGAAAGCAACATGAGAGTCTGCAGAGCAGGATGATTCTAATTGTTTTGCCTTTATTACGCACTATTGTTAGGAGTACCAATACCCGTTACCCTTTCAGCAATAAGTAGGGCTAAAACTGTGACCCCACTAAATCTGGTGGTAAGCAGCCTGCATCATGCTCAGAGAAGCCTCTCCGCAAAATAAGAACGTGAAGAAAATTAGCATTTCTGGAGTGAGACAGGGAGGCTCTATCAACTCCCTCCTCTGACTGTTGCACCAGATCACAAGTGTAGAGGAGCTCCTGATCAAGTGTTTGTCATTTAAACACCTCATTTTATCTCAAAAAAAAAAAAAAAAAAAAAAATTAAGCATAAATAAAGTTCAGTGACTTTTATAAAATGCACTTGGAGTATTTTACGAGTAATGGAAGTGTGCCAGTTAGATAATCAAGAGGTTTTGAGTGAAGGGGAGATACCACATACATACCATTCATGTAGGTAGAAATGAAGCAGCAGAAAATATTCTTAATTGTTACATGGTATCTGTCACATTAGCAGTACCTTAACTTTGGAAAGGTCTCTCTAGCAAAAGAGTACAGACCTACCTTGTAACTTCAGTAATGTGCATGTAAAATGAAAATGTCTCAGTGGCATGGAAGAGAAATGACGCTTCAAACACCCTGTTATTTTTCCAGTCTCTAAATACCACAGTTTTACAAACTAAAAAAAACCCAAAACCAAACCAAGCCAAACCCACAGACTTTGCAATTACCACAGATTCTGAAATTTCATTCTTTATCAGCACTGCATCAGAAAATTGTCCCTTTTTGTTGTGGAAAACAGGAAAACTTAAAAGTATCAGTTTTTACATTGTGCTGTTATATTTTACTCAGACGGAGTAAAAGGACTTGCTTGCATTCCTGATGCCCAGCAATCAAGAAGTTATTATAAGTTATTCTAAACACTTATTTCAGCACATCCAGATCATCATTTGGGGCTGCAAATGTCTGCCGAGAAAAAGTTCACTCTACAACATCCATGGAGGGTATCTGAAAGTGGAAGTACCCACATATATCTTCACGACGTTTTTCTAAGGCACCCGTTGTGTTTAACAGCACAATGCATGCTATGGATACATTTTTTCCCAGAGACTATTTCTACCTGAAGTAAGAGATTAGATTTCTTTTCTTCTTTTTAATTTAATTATAAACAGCCATGTTCCAGTCTTTGTTTTTGAAAACTGAAACTGCTTGCAAAAGATCTCTTTTGTTACCAGAAATTTTTTGGGGGTCTTGATGCCCTGCATAATTCACACATATAAACAAGTACAGTGTTTTTCTTCAAATGAATAACACAGGCTGCTACGAGACACTCGGGCTCTTCTTTTATTTTAGAATTATCAAAGTTTCACTCCCCATTTAAGAGATTAGTCTATATTTAGTCCATGCCCATCTTCTACCTTCATTCACTCAAATATCAGCAAAAGAGAGCTTAAGAAAATTGCAAAGTGTTGCAGATGCAAAATATGTGCACAATGCAGACACACAAAATATATAAGGCTTGCATTGGATATCGCTGTGTATGACAAAATATATGTCAGTATAAATACTCACGGATATAATTCACATACTGAAACAAAATAGATCAGAATTCCAGTTATGATCCTACTTCTTTTTTCCCTGCAGTTTTTTGAAATCTGTATTTGCATGTTCATCCTCTATGCTCATGGAAAGCTCAAAATTCATCATTGATGCAAAAATCAAAAAAGATCCTTGTTCCAATAGGTCAACACATTCTTTTGTGATTTTAATAATGGCCTGTCCTACTACATTTATTATTCACATAGAATAAGGATAGACAATTTTTAGGTATTACATAGCTTTCTTCTGGAATATTAGCTTTGTGGCTTTGAGAGACCATTTTCTAAAGATCCTAATAGTCAAATGACATCTTGGGAAATGTTACATTCTCACCGCATTTGCATGATAATGAAGATGAAATTTCATATATGCTACCTGAATTATACTTATCTGAGTTTTGTTTTACCAAATGACCAAAGGAATATGTTCCCTAGGCCAGAGTATCACAATGTGATGTGAAACATTATTGCTTCAGTGAAAGACATGAAACTATTATTCAAGTAATAATAATAAAAAAAAAAGCCTGCAGAGTTTATGTTACTGTGTTAACATGACCTCAGCTGTGTATCTCTGAACACTTATTTCTTTCGAAGAAAATTCTACAACATCCACGAAAATATCCATAGGAAATTTTTTCTAAAAATAATCAAGGAACATTTCTGTGATGCTTTGTTCTGGTCCTCTGTAGGAGAGGAACTCTTTCATATTTTATTTTTCATTGACATGCAGTACTACCATGTGCTTGGTAAAGTTCGTATGTCAGCTTATTCATTAGATGTGAGTCACCCTTTGAGTATAACCACATTTTACCTTACCTACAGGAACATATATGTGTAATATCATTTTCTGACCACAGAAATTAATTTGGTAGACAATAATATAAGGCACCTTGCCTGTAATTAGGCATGTAGGCAAATATGTGACTTTCAGAAATTGCAGCAGTGGATTTCATGGCTCCTGATTATGGGTTATTATTGCAGCAGACATTGAAAAGCTCCATCCCCTACCAGGGTGAGTCAAGAACTCAGCTGCTTAATGTGAGTTTGGAAAGACAGCCCCCAACATACCACGTTGGCAACCCAACCGGGAAGTATTTGTCCTCTCTGACCAACATCGAGCTGATCAGAATTTACCTGCATGATCCATTTTGGACTATGCCTCTAGAAAATCAAAATCCAAACAAAGTTTTATGCTGAAGGTGACACTTTGGAACTATTTTTCTAACACTGAAGAAAATTTAGTACAAATCACGTAAGTTACAAAACTGACAATATTAATCTAAGCAAAGACACCAGCACACATATTCTTAGATTAATTCTCCCGTTATAACTGTGAACTCTTTGAAGACAGAGTAGTTTTGATTTTTGCTGGAAGCTACATGCATTATTTTAAAGAAAAAAAAAAAACAGAGCATGGAATAATTGGTGTAAATGTAATATAACTTTTCAGTACACTCTGGTCTATGCTGCGCTATAACTGCAGAAATGCATCCAAATTAAGTAAAAAACAAAAACAAAGCAAGTTATCCTGGAAAAGAAAAAGAAAGGAAAGGCCTATACTCAAAGGAACATCTGAATAAAATTGCGACATCTGCAGTAGAGTTTTCCCTAGAATGTTTGAGATGAACTCAGTGTAACACTGCCTTCCAAGAAAAGACAGGGTGATCAATGCAGGAGCACATCAGGCTCCCTTGGACAGGCCAATCAATGCAAGAAAGAACCTTGCCCAGGGCCTTATGCAAATAGAAGCACGTCCTGCAACCCAGGGAGGGAACATGCGCAATAGATCAATGGCATCTGAAAAACCTTACAGCTATATCAGCCTCAGACAGTAAATATATAATGATGAATCCCTCACGTTCAGCCGTGAACTCTTTAAACTAGGTTATTTTCAACAGCTGGTTTAAGAAAAAAAATCTGCTGGCTGTACACTGCAATGGTAGCGAGTTGAAATAAGATTACTGAGGGTTAAATTAACAATGCCCTTTTTTTAAAGGATGAGATAATATAATCGCTGTACTTCAACACCTTGCAAAACGCTGGCAGTTACGTGTCCACAGGGGTAGGGACTGAAAGGGGGGTGGTTGGGATTATTTTGGTTTGAATTTTTTTAAGATATAATATTCCTGTCAGATGTCTCGAGCCACTCTAGGACAAAATATAATACAGATACTGACAAGCAAATGAAATGCCTTGGCTTGATGAAAGTAAAAATCTCATGCCCTCTCTATCTTAATACTGCAGGATACTAAGATTCATTATTAGACTTAATTTGCCTTGGAAATGGAAAAAAAGAAAAATAACTAATTAAACTATTTATTTTTCAAGTGTTTATGAGGCAATTTTACTCCTGCACTTTGACACATTGCATTAAAATCTCAATTCAATTCTGCAGCATTAAAAGCACTATTTTCTCAATTAATATTTGTGCAAAATCTATTCATATTTTTATTTCATATCACATTCAATCAAAGCTCTTAAATAGGATTATTTTAACATTTAAACATTGGTAGTCATGCCATTATTAATAATAAAATACTTCACTAATATACTGAAACAGCTATCTAACACATCTTGATGAGATTAAAGACAGGAAAGTTCTAGGATAAAATGCAAATTCCAGCTGCTTCTTATGGTACCACAGTTTGAGAGCTCCCTTTACCACAGTATGTTTGCATTCCTTTTACTCCACCTGGATTTGCAATGCTTAATATATTATTAACTTGTAGTTTCTCCACTGATCCACTAAACTGGGTTTTAAAGTTTTATAAAATCTCTACAGTTCCATGCAAAAGCCATACATATACTTTTCACCATAATTACCATTCAAATTAACATTAATATAATATACTTGTGTAGTCTTATCAGCATAACGTCACAGAAATGGGAAAAAGTATGAAATGACAGTGAGACAATTTCCTCTTTTAAATGTTTTGTTCCATTATAACAAATGCAAGAACTTAGAAAGCTTAATATTTCAGATGTAATAATCTAAATTCACCACAAAATTTGTAAGTGCATATTATGTGTGGTATTCCCACATCTATCACTGTAGAAGCAAATATAAAACTCCTACTCTTCTTCTTTACTGGTGTTCCTATATACATTCAAAGAGAACTGTAAACCTTTAGACTGTGACAAGGTCATATCTTTAGTTTTGTGCTGTTCTCCAATCCAGAGAGATAACAACATGCAAAGTTACATAAAATGCCAGGTTTTTTCATGCTCTACCTGCTGGGAAAAGAATCCCGCAACCAACATACTCAATTGTTTGACTCTACAGCCATATCAATGCATAGCCAGATGCAATGACCACATCCACATAAATTGGTGTTCTAGAAATTTCATTTTCCTGTCCTGATGCAATACAGCAAAAAGAAGCACCTTCTGGTAAGAACCAGAAACGGGTGGATTAGATAAAAAAAAAGCAAGATGCATATTCATAGAGGATTAAGAAGGCAAAGTCTGAAGATCATCAACCTGGATGGGGTGAAAAGCTAGTAAGTCTGTCAGGGAAAATAGGAGATGTGACATTTTATTGATGCAGCGGGACAGCATATGTACCAGCATCTCAGCAGTTCACCTCAGAGAGTCAAAAAAGAGATCGACTGAATTAGTTTACATCAAAAGAGTGGTGGTAAGGCAAAACTGAGCATTGTCAGGTACTTAGGTTCTGGACAGAAGATGTCTCTTGTTACCACTGATGAATTTACCCTATGTCTTAAAGAGCTCTGATGAGTGTGAGATGGTTCAGACAGCAAACACCTCTACAGAACTTTTAACTTCTGGGAAGTTGCTGCAACCAGTGAGGAAATAAATAGCCAGGTAAGAAATTCAGGAAAACAACTTCTTCTGGGTTCTGAAATTAGCTATCACAATCAACAGTTTGCTCTACACATTTTAAGGAGATGACTGCACAGAGATGTTGCCCATCAGCTTTGAGAGGCTCAGGGGATGAAGTCTATCTGCAAACAGCTGAAAGGACGAGTGATATGTTCTTTGAATATGGTCCAGTGCTTTGGTTTCTTTTTTCCTTTCAGAACTAGAATTTGAAATGAAAAATAAACTGACTGATAAGTTATACTGTCTTTCAGCATTTAAAACAGTTGAAACAATTGAGGAAAGGAAAATAATACAAAGGAATTTACTAAGTCAGAAGGAAATTTCTAGTCAGATATGGGGATAGATGCCAAATATGGTTTTATTTAACATCTTCATTAATTACCTGGAATTAATTAAATTTGCAGGTGACATTAAAGTGGGAGAAACTGCCAAGAGAAGTAAGGCATGAAAGAGATACAAAACAAGCTTCCAAGATTCACAGACCTGTAGCACAAAAGGGATTGTTATGACAATCCAGTTTGTCATCCTGCGCAACAAGGGCCACAACACAGCTAGATTTAATTAGGAAGACTGTGAGATAATATTGTTTGGGGGGGTGTTGGGAGGAAATGATCTACTACATTCACATTTACTACATTCAGTACCACTGGGGAAAGGAAAATTGAGAGCACTAAAACACTTTGAGGGATACATGAACATTAGCAGGTAACAAATTCAAAGAAACTTTAGAAAAAAAGCCTAGTACCACTTTGGTTGCATTGACCAAAATGCTGCACAACAGAACAAAGCTACTGAAGTTCACCCTGAGCTAATTACGTTAACTGCACTTAAAATACTGAGTTCAGTTCTCAGCCCACTGCCAAAGAAATGTTGACAAATAGAACTCAATTCAGATAGGCATAAAAAAAAAAAAAAAGAAAAAAGAAATTAAAAAGAAAAAAAGAGACCTAGTTATATAAGCTGAGCTACAAAAGAACATGTCAATGAAAGTATGACAAAAATTGCTAAAGATCATAAAACTCTTCAGGCAGAAATCTAAATGTTCACTGTGTAATGCATGGATTTTAAAACAATACAAAAAGGTTATAAAAATATAAAACTAGTGAGATGATGCAACTGTAGAAAAATTTCTGCAAAGAAATACAGAAAGTGCTGTGCCTTTGACCCCCAAATCCCATAGGCTACAAACACATATTTCCAAATAACTGAATTTCCAAGTAACCCTAACTTTTACTCATATCCAGATCTTTATTTCATAATTAACATGCCAACTTCAGTGTCAAACTGGAAAATTAATATGAATGGTACAATGAGACGAAAAGTAATGATGGGTGGTGCCAACAATTACTACTCGGTATAATATTCCAAGAAACATTGTCCTTCTCCTTTTAGAAAGAAATGGGGAAGGGGCATATGCACAGCTAGCCTCAGACCACAGCCCGAGCTGAATGAAGCATGAGATACCACATTAGCAAATGATTAAGAGGAAGCAAAATGTAATGAGGCTAAGCACATTATCTAGAACAAGGTAACGAGGAGGGATGAATACTCAAAACGTGGATCTGTTCTGGAAGTGGCCAATACTCAGACTTTCACTGCTACCATCCTCTACTGTCATCCAGCAGTAAGGTTAACAGGGCTGCAGATGAACTGAGGAAGAAGATGCCTACATGGCATTTACACTAAACTACCAAAAAAATTAAAAAGGACATGCCGTTATGATGCTATGAACTGTGCTGCAACCATACATCATTCCTCTGTCTCTTCCCATTAGAGCATCCTTCCAGATTGGAAGCTCTTTAGGACAAGGCACTGCTATGTGATTCCTAGCACAATGCAAACGGATAATAACAATAAATGTTAGCAAGTGAACTAACAATGACACTGTATACTTGTCAGCATATTTGTTTAGGCTGAGTGGCCTAAAATGTTCATCTGCTCTGTGTTAGAATGGGCAATATATGAATACAAATACATATATGTGTACACACACACACACACACAAAATACATATATATGTATACACACACACACTTTCTTTATATATCAGCAAAAGCCAAGTGTGATCAAGAAGCTGTTCCCAGTACAGCAAACTGTGACACATATATTTCAGTATCTTTTTCTCAATCCATCATTTAATTTCCTTACAGTTGCAAACCCTCATCACATGATCTGCTATGCCTGTTGCTTTCTACCTCAAGCTGAAACTTGTGCATTTCAAGAAGCATTAGCAAAAAAGAGCCCGCTGTTTCCAAAAACAAGTCTGCTCCCAAATTCCTGTTATTCAAGGTCAATGGGACAAATCTGGTTGTGTGTACAGACTAGTGAACAAGAAGTTGGAGAGCAGTGCTGTGGAAAGGGACCTGGGGATCCTGGTCATTGCAAGTTGAAAATGAGTCAGCAGTGCCCTGGCAGCCAGGAGGGCCAAGTGTACCCTGGGAGGCATCAGGCACAGCATGGCCAGCCAGGCAAGCAAGGGGATTGTCCTGCTCTGCTCTGCACTGAGGCGGCCTCACCTCGAGTGCTGGGACAGTTTTGGGTGCCACAATATAATAAAGATATAAAGCAATTGGAGAACTTCCAAAGGAGCGCCACAATGATGGTGAAGCATCTGGAAGGGAAGCCATATGAGGAGTTGCTGATGTCACTTTGTCCGTTCAGCCTGGGGAAGAGCAGACTGCAGGAGACCTCACTGTGGTATTCAAAATTCTCAGGAGGGGAAGAGAAGGAACCTCTTCACTCTTGTGACCAGTGACAGGATCTGAGGGAATGGCAGCAAGCTGAGCCAATGGAGGTTTAGGTTGGACAGTAGGAAAAGGTTCTTCACAGAGGGTGGTTGGGCACTGAAACAGGTTGCCAGCAAAGTGGTCACAGCACTGAGCCTGACAGAGTTCAAGAAGCATTGGGATAACACTCTCAGGGACATGTTGTGATTCTCGGGGTGTCCTGAGCAGGGCCAGGAGCTGGACTTGATGATCTCGATGTGTCCTTTCCATTTTAGCATATGCTTTGATTCTATGATTCTAAGTAAGAAGGAAGGAAAAAAGTTGTTTGCAACACTGGTGTTAAGAGGTTTGACCCAGTTTTGGTTAAAACTCAGCTATTCCAGTGGAGTGAGCCTTGAGTCAGAGAAGCACATACTCCAGAAAAATTAATCCAAAAAGGGGTCCAATTGTCCATGGCTGAAAATATGCACCTGTTTTCACAGGAACACGGACTGCTGGTTCACACTAAGGACCGACAATCTCAGCCAATCACTCACATAATTCTTGCCATGTGTGGGTCATGCTTGGCAGCAGATTTGCCCCAGTCCTTTTCCCAAGCAGGACTTCCTAATCCAATGGTGAGAAACCTAATTCCACCCTAAATTTATTCATGACCAGTTTTAATCCATTTGTTCTTGTGCCAACATTGTTCTTTGGCTTATATGGTTCTCCCTCCCTGCTGTTTATTCTCCTGATGTATTTGCTGAGTGCTACCAATCCCTCTAAGCTTCCCTCTACCAGGCTGAACAAGCCATGCTTTTAAACTCTGTTTCTGCAGCAAATACAATGCAGATGTTGAACCTTCTCTTTCTAGATATAGCTACCAAAGTAAGAGCACTAGCAATTTATACGGCTCTTTTTAAGGCTGGTAAGCCTAAAGGATGTGTGTACTATCTCTGGCTATATTGATTTTGGTGCTTATGATAGGTAGGACCAGTCCATGTTGGCACCATGTCAGAGCAGGTCTGAGGATCCTTCATTGTTTCTAGCAAAATACGCTCTCCATTGATACAAACTGTACCAACACCTCTTGTCCATATCTCTTCCAGACTGACTGAATCCTCCCAAATGTCTCAAATTACCTCAGATGAATCACAGCAGCATGCTGAACAGCATTAATACTCCCCTTCCTGGGGAGTAAGACAGCAAACAAATCACAGAATCACATTTGACTCTTTTGTTATGTTACTTGGTCATTCACTTACAGCCACTGGCAATAAAGCCAGTTGTCCAAGGACTTCTCCGGCCTTGTTGTTCCCTGTTGATGAGATCGCTCTCTGTGCACAAATGCAGGTGACTGGCTAGTCAATGTCTAACTGTCTTGAAGTTTGCACTATTTCCTTCACTTACTATTATTGCAGAAATTCTACTTCTGAATACCAGTGGTGACTTCATCACTTAATGTCAGGACCCAATTTCAGGAGCACATACTTGCGTGGCCACGTCAGTAACAGGAATACTAAAAAAATCTGCATCAAGGCTAGAGACCCTATTGCTGCCTAACCCTTCTTTACACAACTTACCACTGGTGCCTCCATTAGCTTCTCTTGTCCACTCTCATTTCTCATTTGATCTTTTTCAGAAGAATGAGCATTTTTCCACGAAGGACAACAAAGAATAGTTTAAATAAATAACCAACAGAATTAAGATTTCATTTTCACTTTCAGACTTGTTTTTCTGAGTATGCGCACTAAGTTAGACCTGACTCAAAAAGATGCTATTGTGAGTGTCCAACACAGAAAAATCTCAGACTTAAGCCAAATAGGGTTGAGTGAGACGACTTGTCTGAAGACTGGATATATAAGCCAAGTCTCCATAAATGTTCGAGACAGCATCCCATACTGCTCTCCCAACTGACACAACTGACATTCAACATCTAAAGTGGTTTTTTTTCCCTTCCTTTCTTTTTTTTCCCAGTTAAATGCTCACAAAGCCTTAAAGCACAGTAGTATTTTGCTTTTGTCTTCACAATAAGGACCCTGCTCACTGAGGTGTTTTCCTTCTCAGCTCTCTACTTCCAGCTCTCTCCCACGCTTTCTACAGCCATCGGAGATCTTATGTTATCTCTACCACACATCAGTAGATGTATTTCAATTTAATATGTCAGCCAGAGGACTTATGAGTTGCATGTCCACAGTACTCCCTCATCAATTTTCCAGGCAAACTGAATTAAAAAATAAGTAGATATAAATATATAAGTATATATAAAAAGCCAAATATAACAAACCATTCAGTTTGAGACTTCAGGAAATTAAATTAACGAAAAACTAATGACAAGTTCAGAGCCTAGTCATTAAGTTTCTTATATTGCATTTTGCCTGTGCCAGAATACTGATGCAGCCTCAGAGACTCACAGGTAGCTCAGCAGGTGCCTGTCTATCATCATTATTATGGCACCTATCAGCGCTGGTCAGGGCCAGGTCCTTGCCATACTCAGCACAATACAGCAAACTGAAGCGCCAGTGTATTGCAGAGGGTATTTCAAAATGACGGACCTAAAATTATTTCAGATTGTCAAAATTGGCAGATTTGATGGAATTAGGACTCTACTGTGGTTACAGTAATCTGAACAGTGTGTTTTAAAGGCTCTCATTTTAACAAAGCTCACTAAAAAAATAACCCCCTT
This sequence comes from Orthonyx spaldingii, assembly GCA_013397795.1. NCBI lineage: Eukaryota > Metazoa > Chordata > Aves > Passeriformes > Orthonychidae > Orthonyx > Orthonyx spaldingii. The sequence continues at coordinate 112,062 of VZTJ01001891.1, read as the reverse complement.
TTTACCTACACTTTTGTGCAAATTATCAGTATATACAACCAATATTTTAGCCAAAAGAACCATAACGAATAGTTTATCACCTGCTAAAGACAATGAAGCTACTTTCCTTCTCCTAATTATTACATTCCCCTATGTACTTTGTATTTTTACAGCAATATGAATGATGTAAAATGGAGATAACATTAATGATTCTCACAATTTTGTCACGATTCCCATGATACTAAGTATTGTTTTCAAAGACTTCATTTAACTAAAATTAAAACAAAAAAGCTACACCTCTAGTTATAAGATTATGAGGAAACAGTTGCAAATGCAAAGCCTAGGGTCTCAGAAACATAGGAAGCAAACAGCAGAAATCTTCCACAAAGATTCTCCTGTGTGGGTCTTTCATGCAGGCAATGACAAGCAAAAACATTCTTTTTAAAGCAAAATAATTGTAAACCCACAAAAATTGGCAGAAAAACTCAAAGGAGGCGTTCTACCAGAAACTTCTTATTTTCTGTAAACTAAATATAAAATTGAGTCCATCAACTTGAAATTCTCACTTCCTGTTAAATTTCATAAAATTATTATAAGCTTGGAGTTGGGAAAGTTCCACAATTTACCATCAAGTAAAGCAAACTCCTTCTGAAAATAAATCCCTGACGACACTGAGCAAGGGATAACAGAATTAAGAAGCTGAGATGTGTTCATGAATCATGGCTTGAGTTTTTCAAAATCAGTAATTAGCAATTAGCAAAACACAATGACCCAAGAATTATTTTTAATGCTGTGCATTCGAAAAGTAATTTACATGTAGATATTATCACATGTACTTTTAATTTCAAACCACAATTACACAAAGTTTTAATTATTAAATATTAAGATACATTCTAACATATGGCTTATGATTTACCTTTTGTAATTCAACCTATAAACAACAGAACAACAATAAAGCTTAATGCATTTATTGGTGAAACTTTATTTCCCACACATTTTAATCACTTTCAATTATTCCTTTAGTAATCTATGACACAACAAGGTACAGAAAATGTGTGTCTATGTTGCAGTAACTGGGTAAGTTTCAGTGTATTTGAGCATGATATGGCAGACTCACCCTATTTTTCTTAACATCTTGCAATCACAGACCTGAGAAAATGTAGAACAAAAAGCTGCAAAGATCAATAATATTTTGACTTGATGTGGCATGTATTTAAAAATTGCAGCCAAGCTTTACTTGTTTGTTTAATGAAGGACTTCCAAAACACAGACTCATTTTTACGGTGAGAAGAAACTTGGAATGAATACCAAGCTTTGGCCACCAAAGTTTTGTTAATAAAAATGATCCTCCTTTTATACCAATTTCATATGTGATGGTCCTATTTGCTCTCCTTTCACTTTGAGTTTCCCAACAAAGTGCATGCCAGTCAAGGGACAAGGCAGAGCAGCACTGCCTTTCCTGCCTCCCTCAGCAGCTTCAAACAAAGGAGCACCTGGATGGGTACTGCCTGTGCAAGGCTGAATGTTGTTCTCTGCCTTCTCCTGGGAGAGCAGCAGGCCCTCCCACATGACAGTATGAATGTACATGAACAAGACTTTGCTTAATATCAGCTTTTGCTGGGTTTTTCTGTTTAATACCAGAACAGCCTGTTCCCACCAAGAGCCTTGCACCTTGAGGAAGTGGCAACTGTGGCTCAGGTGACTGCAAGCCATCATGACACAGCCCTTGCAGCACTGAACAGGGAAAGTTGACTAAACAGATATTAATTGAAAACACAAGTATTTTTGGATGTTTTCTTCTTGTTTTCTTTTTCCCTGCAGGTAAAATAAAATTCAGAGGGTGCAGGCAGAAATCTTTACTCCAAATTAAAGCCATATGCTTCACACTGCTCTCCTGTAAGAGGCACGGATGCAGAAGGAGCAGCTGTGCAACAGGTCTCCATAACGACTGTAACTTACAATTTCATGAATCAGTTAACCCAAAAACTTGCAAAGGAAGTGTAGAGGTGGTACAGTTGCTATATGGTGTAGCTGCTCTATCAACCTCATCATCACCCCCACATGAATCAGAGAAGAAAGTGAAATGATCGAAAACGTATTTGTCATAAGACAGTAATTGCCCATCAGCTGCTCCATTTCTTTTTGGAGCTCATTGCAATTACTAAGAGCCGTATGGATATAAAGTTTAAGAGAAAGGAGATGATAACAAAATAAAATCTTGCCAATGAATACTGCAATAAAATAGTTCAGGGTTTCTTTCAGTGATATGTCCTTCAGTGTATGAATTATTTAATCAAACTGCTTTCAGAAGAACTCAAATATCAAACTACCTCTGCCTAAACCAGGTGCGAATACCCTTTGATTTTTTAGAAAAACATTGGGTTACATTAAAAATACATTTCAGGTCTAGTTTTGCATGACAGATACGTGATGTGTCAATGGATATGTATTATATTCTTCCTCTCAGGCATGCATCTCCTGCAGAGACAGCAGACTACAGAAGCTGACCCTTACTGAGACCATCTTGTCTTTCTGACAAAGGTCCTTTTTAACTTCTTACTTACTGGTTGCTTCCTGTGATTGATAAAAACTTTCACTCAGCTTGTGATAATTTCACAGGCCCTGAGCACCTTGACCCTGGAAGCCCCAAGGTCAGAAGTCAAGTCTTGTTCTGAAACATCAGTGTGCTTCATATTAAAGTAGAACAAAAGTGAAGAAATATCCACCAGTGTCACAAAAGAAACAGGCAAAACAGGAACGACACCTTGGTCATCTGTTACCCAGGCCACCTCAAGCCATTGACTGAAATGTGATGGAAAAACTCTCCAAGCCTCCTGCAAGTCAGCACTGTGTTTAGGAAACACTGAGAAAAGTCTCTAGTAGATTCTTATTCCTGCCCTCTCTTACATGCATGTATCTCTGGGCATCTGGTGACCCAAACAATGTGGCTTTACAAAACCTACAGAAATTATGCCAAAGCTTTACTTTGGATCTACAAGTTACACCAGAATAACCTCCGGTGTAGCACAGAGCAGCTGAAAATCACAGCTCAGGAAAGCCAAGACAGAACAATTGCTCCCTAACGTTCATGACATCTCAAGTGCAACAGGCACATGCAATACAACACATTTTTTGCCCAAACGTGTGGTCACAGAAGGAGTTATTCACCTTTGATGTGTGTTAAAAATTTAGTTTTGATACTATTTATTGACCAGGTAATAAAATACCTGTGAAAAATGATCAATTCTCAAACAATCTTCAGATCAGGAGAACAAACTGTTCTCAAGTTTCAAATCTGTACACGTCATGCATATTTTACACATACTCTTCCAGGACTGCAGAGAAAATGAAAACGGCATTAATTTCAATAAAAGAAAAGGGGTTAAGGAAAAATCTTAAGTTCTTAAAATAATATAAGTGGCCATGGTCTGGATTGTTACTGCTACTTGGAGCAGCATAAGATTAAAACCAACACACTTATGCATGCTTTCTGTTAACTAAGGCATTCATCTTATGTTCAAGCAGGGAACACCTTTATCAACTTTCAGTTACATTAAACTATTGTGTTGTAGACAAAAGATGTATATACATGTCTGCTGTTTCCTGTGTCTATAAAACTAGTTGTAATATTCTGCAATTTACCTTTCCACAATAAACAGTATCCTTACTTTTTTTTTGTTTTCTTCAATAAAACACATCCTAATTATACTAGTGTCTTAAAATCACATGAGGAGACTGTAGCTACACTGACAGAATGGTATACAAGTTTAACAGGCAACTTGGTATACCAGATGGGGTCGAGAGATCTGCCTTTAGAGAAAAGAGTGAAAGACTGACAAACTAGATGTTCAGCAGTCTCAGCACCAGATGTAGAGCAGCTTTACACTGAGCAGAGTTTTCCCCACCTTATATCACTGCAGAGCCTAATAAATGGGAAAAGAGAACTCTTTCCAGCAAGTTCTGCAGAACTTTGTAGAAAAACTGCAAAAAACTGAACAAAACCGCCAGATTTCCCCTCATGTTCAGTTCCAATCTATATGCAAAAAGCTGCATTTGTTACTGTGACTTTGCTTTAACACTGTTCTTGTATATCCTCTGGTCTTTCTGGCCCACAGCAGAAACCGGTGCCTTTCAGTACATTGTCTGCACAAGAAGGATTCAGTGCGTTCTGTTTCCCCACAGTCTTTCAGGTTCATGCACACTTGGGACCCTCAAAATCAGAAAAGATGTAGTGACCTTCTGGTTGCAAAGAAATCCTGACGGACCTGTACATGACCACTGGTTCAGTTGTTTCTGTCTGGTTACCGTCAATAAGGTGATCACAAAGAATGTAGAAAATCTGTGACAGTCTTCAGGAAAGAAGGCAATGGAGAATTTGCACTTACCAATTCTACAAAGGCAAGTCCACCATAACTGTGAGCAACAAAAAACACATTCTCTGCAGCTGACTGGGAAATAAAATGGTCCCAAACATAAATTGCATGTTCTTCAGGAGAGCCATTATCCTGCAGAAAGAAATTACGTTTGTGACAATAATCTTTTAAAAAATGGCAATTCTGTCTAGAAACAATGTGTTCCTATATGTTAGAATGTTTTGTTAAAACCAAGATCAAATGAATATACACTAATATCAAAAAAAGAACAGATTCTTTTGTCTAAAGAAGATTCAAGATTGCAATTTAAAGGCCATACAACTGTTGTTTTTTGGGCTTACTTTAATAAATATAACAAAAACTATGCATCTGCAAAATTTTGTGTAAATACCATAATGACATTTCTGCTAAACAGAGGTATTCATAAGAATTATAAGCCACATCTCTGATTTTCGTTCACTTGACAACTCTGTCAAATGTTTGTTCACTGATGGTTTGTTTAAAGTACTAATGCCTTAGACTGATAAATACAGGTAGGAACAATATAAATACATAATCATAGAACAATTTAGGTTGGTAAAGACCTATAATTTCAGTTTTTACTTTTTTTCCCCCCTTTTATGAACCACTAGAAACCTTTAAGATTAAAATTATGGTATTTGCAACTACTCTTTTAAATGTTACTTTTTGTGACTGCAGACTATGAGACACACTGCAAATAAAACAATAAAAATGGCACGACTGGTGGCAGCCATTACTTTGGAGTTTTTGGTAGCTAGGAGACCACCTTTTCTTATTATTGAACGAGATTTTGTCAAAGCCAGTCAGTGAAAGTGTCACAGAAGGCACTAGAGTGACACACACTGATTTTAGTGCACTCTCATCAAAACTCACAGTTGTGTACTCCTATCTTAGAGGTTCTTGGAAAGCATTATACCCCTCTATATTTTCTGTATTTCTTAGGTTATTGAGGTCATAACTACAAATTTCGTCCAGTCTTAGGAGACAAGAGTAAGATGCTCTGCTAGGTACCCTGCTCCACCGGTATTCATACACCCAGGATAACAATGTTGTTCAATGCCAGCAAGAGCTGATGAGTCAAGGTCATGTAATTTCCTAAAACATGCATCTCTTTTCCCTTTGCTCTGCTCCACCAACATCTTCGTATCTTTAGGTGACTCAGAAACAGACAACAAAAGCCTCGTTTCCTTAGGAAAAAGAAAGCACAAACCAGTAAAAGCCATTGGCAATCAGAAGCTGCTATTTACACACTGTGAATTATTGAAATTTATCAAGAATGTTGAAATGATCTAGATATCAATTTCATTGTGCAACTCAGTTCTGGGGATTGAAGTTCTCACAAGTGTCTAAAATGAGTGGGATGAGACACAACTAAACAATGTGGTGGATTTTGGCTTTTATTTCTACTATCATGCCCTGTTTCCTAAGTAAGAGTGAGATGGCTACAAATCTTTCATGGATCCTAACTCAAATGTTTTAGACTAATGATGTGCTTTTATGCTTTTCCACCATGGCAGCAGTGCTTAAAGGCCAGAAAAAACCTGAATTCCTCTTACTCCTGGACAGATTCTGCTCTTCATTGACTATGACAGAATGAAGTTTTAACTAATCACGTATCACCTATTGTAAACCACCTCAGTGTGAGAAAGGACTTACTTCAAAACAGTTTGTTGCTGTTTTGAAATTAGACTGTATAGATAGGTAAAGGAGGTAAAGACTCCTCCCTCTGTGAGGAATGAGGGAAGTTTTTTAGAAGAAATTATATAAAGAAAATATAATTGACAGACCAGTTATTAAGATAAAGCTGAAGGACAACTTGAACACAGGAGTTTCCTATGTAAAAGTGATGTACTCTAGAATACATATATGGAAAAAGGACATTAAAACACTGGGAAAGTTTTAAAATTACGAATTTATCTAAAATATTTATCTTAGTTATATACACAGGAGGTACTTGTTTTTCAATAATAATGTTACCATTGATACTCTTAACAGCAATTTTTGTATAGGTACCCAATGCTGTTTTAACATTCTGAGAAAAAGAGGATGTTATTTCTGCTTCATATAGCATTTTCAGGTTACTTTGTATTTATTATTCTACACCCTGCTGGTAAAAGCACACAATTTTATATTCCACAAGACTAAGACATCAGCAAAAAGCTTCTGAACTCAGCCCAAAAAAGATTTCACCAATCAAAGCATAACCAGTGGTCTAGTAAACCAAATTAATAACTGCACAGCTTCACAGTCCAGTACAAAGACTCAACAGGATCCTATGAAAGCAAAAAGAAATAAGCTAGAATGAGTTAAATATAGACTGTAACTACTGTCTCCTGAATTACCGGTTAAAAAAAAAAACCCATAAAATGTAAGTTTAAACTGGGTTGCTGTACACTCTGCTGAAACCTGAACAAGGTAAGAAAAGTACATACGTGTAAGAAGGAGTTTGGAGAAGTCCTGCATATTTAGAAGAAAAGCTCTTTCTTCAGAGTATCTGCTTATTTTTTCCTTGTTGTAACAAGCCCATCCTACAAACACCTCAGACCTGGCACTAAGTCTGTACATGAAACATCCAGCTGCAGGAACAGAACACAGCCAGTCTCCTTAGGATTTCAAACTGCACTGGGTCTGTGACGTTTAACCTCCACTGCCTGGCTTGGACTAAATTATGAGACTGGATGCCGCATTTTCAGTATGAAAGGTGACAGTCTCAGGCAGCTGTTGCTTTCTGTAATTTCAGTGCAGCTGAATTGAATGCACTTTCATAGAACACTGTTAAATTATTTGATAGAGAGGGGGTCTCTTGGTCAGAGTTTACATAATTATCTATACAAATGTACAGAAATGAATGGAGATTAGTCTGGAGAAATCATACTATGCACCTCAAAAGGTACCTCAGGCTGAATGTATTCTTGTTTGTGAAACCGACTGAGATGGAATGGTGCTGGAAAACTTGAACTTAGATTTCCAGCCGCTGAAAGCCGGTCAGCTGTAAGAGGTAATTCTATGTCAAAATAAGTGGTCTGGTGCTTTGGAGTTGTGGAAGTGATAGTTGTGAGTCTCCATCCCTCTGAAAACACTTTCTCTTGATCAATATAAATAATTAGACATGAAAGGAAAAAAAGAGTAAGAACCATATTATGTGAAAAGGCCCTCGTGCAATGTTTATCCAATACAGAGTAGCCCAAAATAAGGCTATTCATAGGCCATCCATTGGGCAGAAAAGTAGAGGGAGTGAACACAGATTTTGGTCTGCCATTTTTTTCCGGTACTGCTAGTGCTAGGAGTCGAAAGTTATATTAAAATATAACATTTTAATGGCTGGACGCATTAAGTATACACAGATAAGGAGTATGCATGCCGTGAATACAATATTACAGGCTGTTGCATTCAAAAACCAGGTTAAATCTACCAATGTAATATCACAGTCATTAATTGTTAAATACCAGGTTGGAGTGATGCAGCAACTGAAGCCTTATCAACTATGCCAGATTCTAACACTTAGACATTGCAAGGTCTGCAGTTATGATGGACTACCTGAGTCGATAACACATGGAATTGTCTAAACAACATTTGCATATTTGTGTAATTATTTCCTAAGGTTAATTAGCTCCTGCAAAGCAGCTTGCCCTTTGAGACTGCTTACTGTGACAGGTTCACATATTTTGTGTTTCAGTGCCAAACGTTACTTTTTTAAATTTTTTTTTTTTTTACCCCTTTTTTTCCCTGAAGTAACCTGTTACCTGCAAGTTACAGATAGGGCAAGATCAGGAAGCCTTGAACCACAAGCAGCTTTACTGGGGCAGAGCAGCTCAGATCCCATCTTAGACTTCTAATATGTCAAAACTAAAAAAAAATCACATAAAAAAAAATGAACCTAAAAAATTTAGTTTTCAGATCTGGTAACCTTCTACTTTGATTTTCTTTTTTGAAATCAAGGAGTAGGAATCACATTTTTCTGTAACAAGTGAAAAGCACACAAATAGGGAAATATGTCATACAACCGAATAGCTTTTTAACAATTTATTTGAAGGTGGTTTCTCTAATTACCACTTCTCACAGCACAACAATTTCTCCTTCTAGCTCGATAAGCTACTGTAAACAAGTATGGTACATACGTTAAACATAGGAAAACAGAACTGCACACTGGCTGGGAGACAGAAGGATGTAGAAGGCTCTGACCTCCTGTCCCCTGATATGTGAGATCTTTCCCACCAGCAACACCTAGACAGTCGCGTACAGCTTGTCCCATTGCCTCAGGGAGCCTTGGGGCAGGCAAACTTTTGCAATTCGCCCCAACCCTTCCAAAAAATTATTACATTAAAATTCATACAAGTATAAAAATACCCTGCTACAACAGCACCCCTCACAAGTACTGAATGATGCTTACCACCTGTTGCATTTTCCTCACTCCTGTTGCAAATATTTGCCTTACATGAGACAAAACTTTTTCACTAGAGTGGAACAAAATGAAACTATACAATGGGTTACTATGACCAGAGCAGCTCCAAAATTTCAGTGCAGGACATGGTCTAAGAGGCTTTTATCATGGTTTAGGAACGTCACTCCCCAATTTAGTGAACCCCCCAAAAAAGACTCTCGCAAACCAGACACTGCTCCTCCCTGGTGGGAGACACAAAAGTCAGAGGTTATTGGCTGAGATATGAAGAACTTACTGGAAACAGCAATGAGATAAGAAAACAAACAGTAGCAGAACAATATTATTAAGGAAAGTATACAAAAACGATGGTGATTTACATGCAAAAAAAATGCTCACCGAGCCCAAGCTGACCCGGCGTGACCCCGTGACAACGAACAAAATGGCAGACAGACCCTCCTCATCCATGCTTTTCTTCCTGATCACAAGCCATGCCAACTCCTTCTGGGAAGTAAGAATCTTTCATTTCTGCCCTGACAGTGACAAGAGGTGATATAGAGTAAAAACCTAGACATGCCCACATGTTTCCAAACTCCATTCCCTCACAGGTACTGCAAAAAAATTAGCTCTGTCCTGGCTGAGAACCAGGATAGCTTTGAGGGCAAGAAAGTTGAAACAGAAGCAAAAAAACCAGCCAGCATGTGCTTTTCCCCCTACACCAAAGACAGCTATGGCATTACGACCAGAGAAGAGGATGAAAGTAAGGAGAGGCTATAAACTGAGAACAGGAAAAGAAGTGGAAGCAAGTATCTCGTATTAACCTATTTCTGCAGCACGAATATGTGAAGACAAGACTTGAAAGTGTCTAGCTCAGGATATTTAACAAGATTCTGACTTTAACTGAGAAATTCCAGTGTATCAGGAGGCATCCCATCTACCTGAAAATCTTTTCTTACCTTTTAAATCACGGAATTGAGAGAATTCTTGCACAGTTATTTGGGAAAGCTTCCCTACTCCAGTCCGAGAGGTGATCCCGGGAGACAGCAGGACATTTTATTAACAGTAGGAACTCTATTTCTGCTTTATTTACTGACACAGGCAACACTAATCTGTACACTACATATACAGAGATATGTAAACATGAAGATGGATTGGCTCTTGCACAACTCTTAAATAACTGGGTTTTCAGGAAGCATGGCAATATCTTCTATACAGGGGCAATTGCAGCTGTGTGAAACCAGACAAAAGGATGCTGCAGAAACAAACACCAACACCATCTCACCAGCAAAGCAGTTGTGAGTGGGTGAGATAATAGTGGAAGAAAAGTGACAGTGGAGATAGATTTATACCAAATCTTAAATCTGAAAACATGTATCTGAAATTCAGTTTAGCAGGTCATTGTAAGGAGCACAGGAAAGCAAGGATGATGAAGACTGAGTAGTGAGTCAAGTGAGTTATTTTAGTTGCTGTGTCCTGAGTGAGAAAGAGATAACTAGAGAGAAAACAAGAGAAGAGATGAAATCATAGACAGCTGATGCTCTGGCCTTGAAAGTCTGAATAGAGGACACATTTCTTTCCTCCTTTTATGGGCTCTGTACGGATTTTATTTGCATATTTTGCCATATTAAAACCACAAAAGTCAGCAGGATTTGATCAGCTGTGCAGAGTGGGTTCATGGTCACCAATGTCTGGTGTAGCTCTATGGAAACACAGAGCATTGAATCTGCACTGGTTCAACACTAAAATGATGTAAATGCATGTGAGTGATGTTATTTTATTCAGCATCTGTATTCAGAAATTCCTTACTTATGACCTTAGCAGGGATTAAATCATGAGTCTCCGGATGTAAAAATGCCAGACTCTTCCACTTGCAGGAAGAAGTAGTGAAATAAAAAATTATACTATCTTTTTAAGGTTACTTCCTGAGGTAGGGTCAAGATACATACTCTGGCAGTAGGTAGCAGCCAGTTTTGAGACAGAAGGAGAGACCAGGTATCATAATAACTAACTCTGGTCATTTGTGGAGTTGCAGGATATAAATAGTATAGCCAAGGTTATTATCCGGCACATGCCTTCAGAAAGCAATATGGCAAAGTGACTTTAAGGTTGCTTTTCTTTGTATTACAGATCTCAGTCTTATTCCCAAATCTATTTGAGGTGTTTCTGTACAACTTTTTCTGCCTATTTCATTTGTGAATTGGGCTGGTGATGGAAGTGTTCCCAATATTGCTTATGAAGCCCCAGTAATGCTGTGTGCATAGAGTCAGCAGCACAAAACAAGACCAGAAGTCTTACATATTGCATTTAAATGCACATGATACTAAGTTAAGGGTAGTCCCACCACCAAAACTGCCAACTATTGATCAGGAAAGCATGCAATCTCAAAAGTCCTGCTAAATGAAGAAGTATTCAGTGAAACATGAAATATCTGGCATATCAGTTAAATAAAATATGTAAATCAAAAATGCACTTGGTGGACTGATACACAATTTAAATTGTCTCAACCAGTGCAGAGGGGATGAAGGGCTGGTTTGGGAGGAAGTGGTAACACCAGCACTTTGCTGTGGTACGACTGCTGATACTAGGCATAAAATCACAAGTTTTAGCTAATGTAACACTGATGTCTAGCCATGGTTTTTACGCTTTGTGTTTTGGCTCCTCCCCAGGGCTCCTCCCCAGCTCCCATCACAATTACCATTAAAGATGAGTTCAGATCCTGTCCCACTTTCCTCACTTCAAATGCAACCTGGGCTTTCCCTGGTGAGGGTGGTCAGGAAATAAAATTCAGACCTATGCTATATACATGTGGGGGAACAGAGCAAGCTTGGATCGTAACATGCTAGGGCAGCAGGAGGGAGTTACTTTTCCCCTTTATACTCCAGCTTTACAGCACACAAGAGAAAAAAACAAAGCAACTCCAAGCCAGAAGAGCATTTTTCCAGCTGAGCCCTTGATCACTACTGTTCCTAAACAATAACCTAGATCTACTTCTGGATTAAAAAAACCCAAACCCACTCTCATTTCCTGTTTCCAAAGTGCTCCAACTACCTCTGCTTGGTGAGGAACAAGCTGGAAATCAAAACCCTCTTTCCACTCTCTCGACCACAGAACCTGCCTCCAAGCCCTCACTTAAAATGTTTCAACAGGCCTGAAACTTGTTCAACAATTGCCTGAAACCACAGAAAGGCACTTCCAGTCCCCACAACTATTCTTCAGAGAGGTGCTAGTGGTCTCAGCTGCATTGTTGTTATCACCGATTAATACTATACTTCCTTTTTGGGAAACGTGGGCCTTCACAGGTGACCTTCAGAGTGCTACCATGTCAGAACCATGCAGATGTTACATGATATATGAGCATTTTTAGAAGGCTGGTGTTGCAGATGGGATTTCTTAGATCTGCATTGGAACTGAGAGTTAAGTAGGGTGAGCTTGGATGCAGATCCGTGCAAAAATAAAGAAAGCAGCCAACATTACCCCTGTTGTTCACTCCGCGATGACTGAGCCTCTCTGCATGGCGAATACTTTCTGCTGCTCTGTTCAAATGCTCTCCTTATTTCTTCAGCTTTTTATTTGGGAATTCAAGTGACTTTGTAACCTGGAAGGGTTTGCTGTTTATAAAGTAAATTCCAGATTTCAGGCTAAATTAATTAAGTCTCAAATATTATTACAGCATCATTGCCCTGGTGAAAGCACCTGCTTGTCAGCCAGGGTAAGACAATTTTCTCAGGCTGTTGTTCCAGTCTGGATTTTCCTATTATTACTTCTGTTGGAGTCTGGCACATCTTGCCATCACCACCCAACTGTCTTCTAGTAAAGTGAAAGAAAGGAGAACAAAACCAAGAAAAAAATGAGACAAAATCAGTTTTTCAGTGGGTCTTAATTATGACCTTCACCAGTAAGTTAATTATTTTATTATTAAGAATGTAAGTAAACACAAATATGACATTTGTCTTTTTTAGTCTGGACACAAGAACATTGCTGACTGAGATGAAAAAGGTGCAGGGGAAGAAAAGAAACAGGAGGAAGGAAGGTAATTAATCAGAGAAGATTTTACTTAAGAAAAAAAAAAAACTGCTTCCCCTTTTAGCCCTCTGACTGACTTCTTGATTTTTGTGTATTTTTTCCATTTTTCATATAATTTGCAGGGTTCCAGGCAAAGGAAGGCTGAATTTGAAGTAGCGTGTTCTGGCAAACAGCTTGGAAATCCTGCATAGAAAAGCTCCTCAGACTTTAGATGTAATAATTCCTCAGAACAACCCTATCTGCACAGTCATACCATGGCTACGGATAAACACATTTTCCTTTACACCTTTTTTATGTCTCCTTGTACTTTTTTCTTTCCAAACTACTCAAGCTCAGGGATTGAGATTCTGCCCACAACATATTTCTGCCTAACATAACACCATCAAACATAGCCTTTTGTATGATAAAGTTATGGGAACAAAAGAGTATTTCTTAAACAAACCATCAGGTTGTATCTTCACAGATATCTTCCTTAGCAGCCATGTTTTTGGCAATTAACAGATTGTGAAGGTAAGTAAACAAAAATTAAAGCAATACTTTTATAGAAAGAACTATCTTCACAAGACACAGAGAGATCATGCCAGTCATTTAAAAGACTACATGCATTTTTCTCAACACTAAAAGCAATTCCTGTGGAATGAATGCATTTGAAACATTCAAAAACTCTTAATGGAAGTCATGTAGAAGTGTTATTTTTCTATTTCCTGTAGTACTTAAAAGTCTATTTTACTCTCCTGTTCTTTCAATCTGTTTATATGTTGTAATGAGAAACAGACATTTTTTTAACCATGCTATTGCAAGAAAAATACCACTTTTGCCAAGAAAAATGCAGCTTTCCCCACCACAGGAAACAACGAATCTACACAAACTTCAACACATTTATGTAAAATAACAACTTAGTATTTTCATTAACAGCTATGGTTTCAGAACAAACCTCAGCTGTAAAATCTCTGTAACACAGTTTATACCTCTTGTACGAATTAAACTTAATAGAATGGTTTTGCTCTGTACTGTTCCTCACTTCTTCATCTCTATTTATTTCGCTCAAGAGCAGTTATTTAAGTGAAAGAAAGATTTAACAGGCTCAAAGCTATTTGATTTCTCTTAATAGAGACCGCAAAGTGCTCAGTGCTTTAAGTAAACTGATATATTACTTATTTAATGTACAGTTATAAAGATTTGCTAAAGTGCCTTAATATGTAGAGGGCTATAGTTAATTGTATTTGAAGTAACTGTCATTAGCTTATAAAGTAATTATCTAAAGACAAACACAATTTGAAATTCAGATTTGAATCTTCTGTTGGTTCTCATTTCAATAAGCTGAAAAGTTGAATGTTTAGCTACTTAGCCCTGAATTCTGCTTCTCCATTTTACCATGCAGATGCACCTCTGTAATTTTTGTTTCACAATAATGTACCCTAAGAAATGATCTTTCATCCCAATGAGTTGCCTCACCACCTCAGAACTTGCCTGTCGTACCTCTGTCTTGAACTCTGTGATTCCCTCGTGTTGATTATTTCATTAAAACAGGCTCTTTTCCACACAGATTAGCAAGGCCATTGGCATTGCAGCAGTGGTGCATCGCTGTCGTCAAAGATCATTAGATATTAGATCAACAGCAATTTTCTTCTAACACATTGCAATTTTTTTTAACAACTCAAAACATCCAATTACATAACAGACAGCTTGGCTGTATTTTAAATTAGCACAGATGCTAAAGCCAGGAAATGTAATTCTCAGGATATCAGAACAAAAGGTTCAAAGTAAAAAAGAATTCTTATATACCACAAGATTATCAGGACTAGACTGTCACACTATGACCTTCCTGGCGTCTAGCTAATCTGACAATATTTGGCAGAGCATTGTTTCAAATCAATAACTAATTAACAAAGTACAAAAGAAGTTGTACTGTTTTTGAGCCTCCTTGTTAAAAATGGCTTTTGGTTGCACATGGGCAGAAAGGTCACTTTTATGACATTTTCAGGAGTCTTTCAACACCTTGCCACTGTCAGATTAAATTACTTTTAGCAATTAATTGTCATAAATTAAAACAGAAGCACATTTGTTACAGCAGGTTGTCATAATGACATAGTGAACAGTTGTTTTGATATGAATTTTTTCCACTGACCCTCTATCATATCTTAATTTTTTTGGTTGACCTAACTGGAAAATTGGGAGCAACCCTGTAACTCAGGCAGCAGCATAGGCCAAACACTGGGGGTCTTACTGAGATTATAGACTGAACAAGAACAGAACAGAAATTCCAGAGATAACTGAAGATCCAGAGAATACCTATCTTATATAAAATATGTAATCCATGTCTATGTTGCTCTGTGGGATAAGAAAAATAGACCCTCAAAAAATCACATAGATGTCACTTTTGTTACTGTTATAAATGGTCCTTGATGCCATGTTAATCTATTATTAGAAAGCACCATTCATTTGATATATTTTAAGACAAAGATTAAGTGGATTGAACATCTACAGCCTTTCCCCATTCAAACCATTACTTAGTTTCAGAGACATGGATCTTACTGTCATTTAATGAAAAATTTTTCAGTTCTTTTAGTTCTTTTTGTTGAACTTCTCTGTATCACAATGCACACGTATTGTCCATCTTATAGATTAGTCCTTTACCATTTATCATCTCAAGTTTGAGTTTGCTAAAAACCATTTCATCAGGATGTAAACAAACAACAATCCTAACAAAAGTTCCCTGGATAAACAGGAAAAGAGAAGCAGGACAGACTCCATCCTGCGCTGGAGAAGAAAGGGATTGTGCAGAAGAATGGACCTGGGCAAATGCAGGATCTGCCCTTAATGGTGTCAGCAGAAAAGCTGTAACGCCAATAAGTCTCTGGGTAACTAGTCTCTAGTCCTAGTTGCCCAGTAGGAGCTGATTAATCAGATCTTCAGGTTAATTGAGATTCTGGAAGAGCTCTGAGAGCTCTTATAATGAGCAGTAGAACACTGTTTACCAATCTATGTTTAACATATTTTTCTATTTTTGTTATTAGCTCTATTAGAGTAAATGTTTCTATACTAATATATTCTAAACTTTAAATCTTGTTTAGTCATAGAGATGAAAATGAGTGGTAAGAACTCATAGCTGCCAGGTACCAGACATCTTGAAATCCTGCATACTGTGATCATGTTCAGTGTATTCTAGTACAATGACCAAATACCCACACTGACTCCACCAAGAAGCAGGATTTATTTGGAGGTGGCATTATTCACACAAAACTGGAGAGAGGTTTCTTAAGTAATTTGTAGCTCTTCATGAACATGGGCACAGGTATGAGAGATGAAGAGAAGCAGCGTTTCTGTGCGGGGGCTTCAGGGCAACCTGTAGGTAATGCACTGGCCTGCTGCTAAGATTTGGGTCTCACCTTGAAAATAGCAGTCTAGACAAAGTCTTCTAAGAAGTAGTTGTACACAGGCATAATTAAACCATGGTTTGCTAATGCTTTAATAAAGTACAGCCTTTTTAATTCTGTCATGTCTATCCACTTCTAAACACACACTTAGGAAATAATAAATTTAAATGTCACAAGGTGTTTTTACTCTTTCTGAAACTCAAGAACTGCTTTATAGTTTAAAATGAAATCTTATGGATTCAAATAACAATATAGACAAAATTCTGATGAAGCTATAACAAAGGAGAGGATGTAGGAAGGATGTGAGCAGTACTTGTATCCTTCCCATTATTCCAGAATGGTCATGTTAGTAACATCTGGGAACATCTGTGAAAAAACTCCTACTGCTGTTCTGCTTGAAGGTCCTTCAGCAAATTCAAGATAATGATCTGTCTTGGGGAAATTCTTGATATCTAAAGAAATCATGAATATTTGCTCAACGCCTCAGTGTTTAAAATGCCAAGAAGTGCCTGTCTGTAGGGGTTTGTATCTTTCAAGGTGCATTTCTGTAGCAGGACTTTGTGCAAGATCACATTGCTTTAAGCATGCTGACAGGTAGGTTTCCTTGTCTAAATCACCTGCCCTTCCTCTTGTGGTTGGTCAACCACTACCTCAGTAGTGTGAAATTTGCCTCTCTTCACAATGTCCACAAAGTCTACCCATAGCTCAGATACTTCTTTGAGGGTTGAGGTGAAACTTTATAATGTCAAATCATTGAACTACATCAGCTGAAGAGAACCTCTGAGGGTCACCTAGTCCAAAACTGTGCTCAAAACACTTTCAGTCAGGACTGGTCACAATTGTCGTACCTCATACTTTCCAACAAAAGCAAGAAAGAGGGAGCTCTGTAGTTCTAGTGTCGCAGAAGTGTAGAAAATGTACATTGGGACAGCTCCCCAAACCTTGAATCAAAAGCATTTGAGGGAGAGTGACTTTGCACACACTCCAGAGAAGTCCTGAAGATGACTACAGCACTTTGGACATGAGCTAATTTATGTTACTTCCATGCCGTAACATTTCCTTTCCAACTTTTGTATGCTCTGTTGACCAACAGTACAACTGAGGCAGAGGTCATCTTTTGCCATCTGTCTTTGCTAGTCTAGCAAAGACGAACTCTGCCTGGTCACTTCATCTTTGGGTAGAAACAGCTTTATTCATGGTGTTGTTAGAAAATGATGTCATGGTTATTTACCACCACTGTAACAGATTAACAACAGTATCTCAACTTCTGCTCCAGTGATGACACTCTTTGGTGCCTATTAGAGAAAAATCAATTTAAGCATCAGCCAAACTCTGTAAGTCAGCTAGAGTAATTCAAAACAGAAAGGGAAAGGAAATGGTAAAAGAACATCATGAATTAACAGCAAACAGCAGCAGAAAGGTATTTAAGACAAGTGGTCTCCGTGATCAAATCAAGCGCTGTTATTTTAAGATCTATCACAGGCATAACTCATTTGCTCACTTAAGGCAATGTAGTCAGAGAAGCATGCAGCATCTGAAAGCTTGACATAACTCATTGAGAACTTACAGTCTTTACTGGTAAGGGATTTAAAGATAATCAACAGTCATTAAAGGTAAGCCTACCTTTTCTTGGCAACCAGTGCCAGGGACACATGATAAATAACACAATCCTATCATCAAATGTGTTTGTTCATTTTTCAAACAGGAAAAGCAGAGGAGCTGGAGCAGTAGAACAGTGTCCTACAAAGTGAAATGTGTGAGGGCAGTGACATATCAAAGCGTAAGGCCACAAAACTAATTGCAGAACCTAGAAATCTTTCAAAATTACTTAGGCTGCCTAAGCTTTGGTACATTTCTTCAATACTTAATTTGATAACTTCAAAAGAATTCCTCAGTAAACCAGATCCCCAAAGAAATAAATATGTGTTGTCTTAAGATCTACATGCAATTAAAGCTTCTCTTTTCCCAGGTTAAGAACAGAGTGGTTGTGACACAGTTAAGTGATAATTGCCCACTTTTATAGGGCATAGGCTGAACTGGGAAGATCCATGAAATCAGATTCTTCAGTTACACAGCAGGTGGAAAAGATAGGAGATAGGAATGAAGAAACATCCTGGAAGGAAACACTAGTCCAAAAGAACAAACACACTGCAGATGCTTATGAAGTACCAGCTGTATTGCATGAACTAAATACATTTTAAATTCCCTGCTGTACTATATAACTGGATACACTGATTAAATCTTTGCTTTAGGGAAAAAAAAAACAACTTTCCAGTCTCATGTATCCTATGTCTGCTATAGCCCACATGATGTTAGAGGCCACGTTACGCAGTTCACAGGATGCCAAACATGCAAGAATGTGCATAGTTTTTGTGTACTTTGGTGTAGGTAGTGCCTGTGTGCACACACTTGTACATGACTTGCATGATACTTTTCTCTCTCCATGTTTTTACTAGAAGTACCAGACAAGAAGATCTCCAACTGCTGCTTAAGAGCCCAGAAAATCTTTGGTCTCCTCAACACACATAACTCTTGGTAATTCTAAATGCACATCAGTCTCACTTAATTTAGTAGTTTCTCTCCAAGCAGTGTCATCTATTGGAAAGACAAACAAAAATTCAAGTTTTACTTGAAAATATAGAAAATATACCTCACTGGATACCGACAAAATCATTCTTGCCAAGCACTGATCAAAAAAGACAGGGAAAGAGAATGAGAATCAACTGTTAAACAACTAAAGTGTAGAACAATGTGTCTGAACAGCATGCAGCCCATTCAGAGGAGAAAACCTGCTACCAACACCACTGACCACAAAAGACAAAAGTATTTTTGATCAGTTTAGAATCCACTTTTAGCCAGGGAGACAGAGATAAAACAAGGATTCAGCTGAGAGAGGAATGGGAAGATTTCTCAAAGTTTAAATGCGTTAATGGCTGGAGATAATTGTAAAACAGGCTACTTTATGAATGACTTCCGCCTGGACACCATGGAAATGAAGTTAACAGTTTCGAAGTTGGTAAAACCTAGTTCTTGGGGAGTGCTGATCTGATTCAGAATTCACTAGGGCATAGCAAGAACAAGAGGATAGTTCTCCTAAGAACTCACAATAGGGCACATTTCTTTGCCTGCAGAGTGATGGCAACAAGCTGATTAAAAATGTCAACCTTGTTCTTCAAGATGTAATAATTCAAAATAACTTCACACAGTATATAAATTCACAGAAAGTAAGGATTTTAGTAAAATCATTAACTTGTAAGGATTTTAAAATTAAATTACTTAATTGCTATAATACTTAATTTTTCAAATTTCAGCCACCTATGATTTGCAGAGTAGAACTGACATTTCTTCCTGGGCAGTTTATTCCACATTGTTCCATGCCTCTGTTTCCTCCAGTATTTCTATCCCCTTTGGCAGCTGTCACTGCTGCAGGCAGCCAAGCAGGCTACATAGGAACCACCAGATTCATCTTAATCCCAAAAGTTAGATATTTTTCCCTTCATATCTTTTCCTGAATTACTTTGTTTTCTCTAGCAGATGAGGTGAAACCATCCTTGAACTTACTGTGCATCCTGTAACCCAGTTCCCTGTCTGCTGACATTTAGTTTCTAGACTCCACAAATGTTTTTTTGACGTCCATGCATTGCAGTACAGTCCTCATATCCTCCTATCGAAAACACACAAATATTTCTAGAGGGGTTCAGTGGGGTGGTGTGTCTCCATAGAAAAGGGTTATTTTGCAATCACGCCACTCAGCTTAAGATAGCTACAAACATTTATCTCAGAAATTAATTTTTATCATCTCTCATTATATTAAGGGTCTTATAACTGACTGGTCCCCAAGAAGAAAACATGTGAGGAACTTTCAAGTTTTGCAAAAAGGTATATGCTGCCACTTGAGCCTCTACTAAAATCTTTCTGCCAATTTTCCCAAATACACTGAAATCTAATATCAAAACATGCAACTGTGTGCAGTAGATTAGAGAATATTATGCTCATTTTTGGATATCAGCTAAAATCCTCTCACTCTGCTAGATAAATGATAAAGAATACCTGCAGAGGGCAATCTGCACTGGACCAGAAGACCTACAAGGTCTTTGCAGTCCTTCACTGCAGTCACTCGACAATCAAAATCAGGCAATATTACAGTACAAGATGTTTGAATGATTTTATTCACTTTTGCTTTTGACAAATACATCTGCATTCTGCCGAGCCAGTTTTCTTCACCATTACCTCACAAACTGACCAGGTTTATGAGCCTGAACTCCATCTGAAAGGAAGGAGACTCCTTTGACTTTTGAAAGAGAGTTTTTTAGCACCATGGGAGCACCATACAGATCGTGGTGGGAGGAGAGATGCAAGCTGGTTCTTTCTTTTGGAAACTTACATGGTTTGCCTCACATTTTAGGAGCTGGAACTAACAATGGACACTTTATCGGCATCATGTAATGAATATCTGCAAGACACCAAAGCTAGCTGGTCGCGATTTATTCCTTTTCTTTGATTAAACCGTACTTGTGAAATGCAGAACAAAGAGAGGGTATAGCAGAGAGAAAAGCCAATGGTGTTCTTGAAGAGATACAGAATTTCCCTTCAGTGACTATCTGTGTCACTGATTTCTCAATCACTCAAGGAAGAGAAGACAAATAAGGCTTTTCAGGATTAGTAGATGCAAAACTTACCATAAGAAGTCTTTATAATCTCAGGATTTTAAAAAATACCTAAGTTAACTGCTTATCCTAAATATCCTATGCATAAATTATTGAACACTACTTTAGTTTAAACTCTCCATAGTTTAGCTATTTAATGTAAGATGCCTGTTCATTGTAGTATCTATAGAATGCAACAAGACATATACATATTTTTCCTGATTTACAGAAACTGCTAGAGGAACTTAAAGCTTATCTGACCTTTTAGGAATGATGTGGTAGCCTAACAGCAGGTGCTAGGTGTCATGGTAGATGTCTGTCTTTCAGTTGCTGACACAGGGTGGTGCAGGTCTCTGGTGGTACAGGTTCTGCAAGACCAGATCTCTCCAGGTGTTCCTGGAGCACTCAGAATGTCACTACATGTTTGTGTTCCAGCACTTTGAACTGCTGTGTCTTCTCAACTCTGAATGCCCAGTGCCCAGCAGTATATGGGGGAAGAACAACAATACCATGGTAGTTTCTAGGCAGCTCTCTTGAGCTTTGTACAATCAGCATGATTTTGCTGTTGCTTACAAGTGAAGGAGATTTCTCAAGAACATAAGGAAGTAACAGGTTTTAAAAGTGGGCAGAGTAAAATGATGTGTTATTTCAGAGGTATATATAAAGTAACGTTGGCAGTTGTAAAAGGGGAAACAAAACAGGCATTGTTTGTTGTAAAAGGGGAAACAAACATCTGCATGAGACTCTAGAGGTTGAAGTCCTGATGCCCACGTCTGCCATAGACTTTCTCTGTGCTGAACATGTCCCTTACCTCTCAGGAGCTGTTTGCCTAGAGACTGTCATTTATCTCCTCTGGTGGAATAAAGGGCTTATTAGCTTTATCTCAGCAGCAGGCTAATGTAGTCACACAGACTTTGGACAAGAGCAGGCGTGCACCTTGCCAAGTCAGAGGGTAGGTCACTGGCCCAGAGATGGCCACAGGATGAAACCGGCAGCTGGTGGGACTGCAGCTTTGTCGGGAAACAGCTCAATCTTCAACGTGAAAGAAATCCATGGCGCTGAAAGGTCATCCCACACAAGCGGACACTCTGCCGTGACCTTCAGTCAGGTTACGCTTTGTGTCAGCCACACCGAACAATGAGCAGAAATGGTACAACAGTGCTTGCATGCTTCCCAGGATTTCCTGTATGCCAGCAGTCATTGCTTATTTAACTCTGTATTAATACAACTGCCTTTTACCACTTTTTCCTAAATACTGGCACAAATTATCTGGATGTATCCATTTTTACTAAAACAAGTTACCTGGTTGCACGTGATCTTTTCCTATTTAATCTCCCCGAGAAGATAGGAAAAATTATTTATGAAAAGTATGCTACATCACAAATTATTTTCATTAATGTGCTGTTAATAGAAATGGTGCTGTTATAGATTATGCTGTAGTAAAAATAATATTTGCAATAATAGTTATTCAAGCAGATAAGCTCAGTGGGGAAAAAAAAGGACAAAATTCCTAGCATACAGGAATTCCTAGCTTTGGAAAGACTTACCCCTTTTGTCCACAAAACCTCACCCCATTACTTGGTCTGATAAAAGCGCTTCTTCCTACTTCTTTCTTGGTTGCCTCTTTGATATCCTTCAACCGATGGGGCAACAATATTACTGTAAATTACTATTACCATAAAATTACGCGATTTATACTTTTATAACATTTCAGAGTCCACTCAATATACTTAAGTGGTGAATGCAGTTTAGAAGTGGCAAAATACTAATTTACATTTTTAAGTAAATTCTAACATAGAAAAGACACTGTCAGTGTGAAAATCTGTAGGGAATGGGAAATGGCTGAGAATGGAAGGAATGATCGTGTCACATTTAAGCCTGTATGATCTGTTTCCACAGAAAAAGGTTAGAGACCAACAAAGTCTCAGTTTACATTAGTAACAAATGAAAGCTGGCTAGGGTAATAAGTTTCTGTGGGGAAAGCATTAGCCCATATGTACAGAGCAGCCTCTGGTGGTCTAAGAAAAAATGGTAATATTTATAACTAAGGATAGAAATATGTTTTTTAAAAGGATGTATGTACATATTTAGCTATTTTACTCAATCCTCCATTCAACACATTAAAAACCAGATGCTTTTTAAATGATCTGTCAATATGCTTGTTAAAATCTGAACAGTAAGAGTATTAAAATTCATATGCATTCATTAGCACATTATATAAAAGTAAAATGCTTGTGTTTAATCATTCCATAAAAGTATTATAGTCGATGCTGATTATCAAAAAGTTTTTTCTTGGTTTGCATTGCTAAAATTGAAATCAAATTTACAAGAACGTTACAGAATTGATGACATTTTCTGTCTTCACTTGTGAATTCAGTTGGCAGATGTTTTCAAGAACAAAAAAATCTGTCTTATTACAAAACATATTAAGCAGGTTTTCCTGCCATAATGTTTGACATGATGTTTATTACCCAGACCAAATCAGTTCCTTTAACAAGCCATAATGTATGCCAGAAAGTACATTATTTCATAGTTAAGGAAACTTCCAGCATGAAACAGTAAGTACTTTGATCTTTCAAAAGCACTATGCTTAATGCACTACACACTGCCACAGTAGTTTTTATTTATACTCATTTTGTACAAAAATACAGTGCAGTTTGATATTTTGTATTTTAAGACTCTGCTTTTACATGTTCTTGAATACCCCAGCTATTCTTTTTCCTATGACAATAAAGAAAATACTTACAGATAATTACATGAAAGAGTTCTAACTCTCCAGTTCTTGGAAAACCTAGCTGCACAAGTGGGAGCATCAACCAGACAGCTTTAATTTGTTCAAATGGTATTTCCTCATCAAATTACAACAGATCTCAGTGACCCTATGAGAACATAACTGAGGATATTTATTCCTGCTGCTTAATGTCTGAAACAATTTCTCCAGTATATTTGACACAAACGTATTTTCCTTCAATGTTAGATGAAGTAAAAACCTTCCTATGAGGAGATTTTTTTGTCTGGTCTATCCGTACCACTTTTTCCTATTTAACAAAGTTGATATAAGGTCTGATCAGATTTTTCAAAACTTTTCGATGAGATCATTACAAGTAATATACCATTCTTAAATATTTCTGTTGAGTGACCTCAAGCTTTATTTTAAGCACCTAGTGTATGCTACACCTTACAGTAAGTAAAGATTGTATCTGAATTGCCCTTTGAGATCACCCCAAACCAGCACCAACACTGTACCCACAGCAGCCTGAAGCCAATTCCCTGGGTGCAGGCAAAGAACAATCCTACGGACTCAAGCAGGGGAGCTAAGAAAATTGCAAATATGGCATTGCACACCTCTTGCAACCACCTACAGACTTAGCAGTTAAACGGAGTAAATGGAACCCTACTGATGGTCCAGTTTTGTTTCAGAAACTGATAAGCAAGGAAATTGCATTTATTTGTCCCACAATACACTAAAGCAGGTATGTTTTTGTTTCTGTTTCAAAAAACTATCTGTACTAGAGTCTACTAAGAAAAAAAAATCCAAAATAATTATTTCAGAATACAACACCAACCTCATTAGACAATGCAATTTCAATTAATTGGCCTGGGGAAGGAGACCGCCAACCACACTTCCACTACAACATATACTATGTCTTTCCTTGATTTGAAGAAAATCAAATAAAGCAAACACCAACAGTCATATTTAAGGCATGAAGCATGCAAAAAGGAAAATGGGATGGAGTTATACATTTTATATTTTGGCGGGG